>CP139504.1:250118783-250217264 GCA_021014915.2 Artemisia tridentata subsp. tridentata
TTTACCATACACTAATAAAGCTAGTGATATTCTGGTAAAGAGTTTGAGAATATTCATTAACTAATTGATTTATCTCCATAAGAGGGGTGCCAAAACCTATACATGAAGTTTACCATTTTATGATCAGGTAAAGGTAAATTATCTGTAAGTGACAAGAAAAATAGACATTAAAGCTCTTTTTATGCAGCTGTAAAAATTGTAAAACAACCAAGGAAAGGATTCTTATCATAATGACAACATTTATGATACTTATAACTATATGCAATACATATACAACCACAATTGAGATATATATTTTAAGACCAAAAACAACTTACTCAGCTATTGTCCTAATGACGATTACCTGGTGCTTACTTAATATTCAAGGAATGGTAAACACTTGCTCAACTAAATATTCGCAGTGACATAACATAATTAGGCCTTCTAAGAAGTCTTTCGAACCCAATCTATTCCACAAACTGATGTCCAATATAACTATTTTTTAATTATTTGCCTTCGTCTATAAAATTCACATAAAAAGTATAATTTGAATTTTAACAGGCTCACCCTTTGACGTGATTAAGATTCTCCCAAGTACAGATTCTTTAAAATATCGCAGCGACTTCTTGCTGTGTACAAACGCACCATCTGCCTTAAACCTGTCGTGTCCAAAATACTCCAAAATACAAAAGGTTCATATTAGATAACCACTTGTCCAGATAAGAAAAAGAAAGTTGCAGCTGGAAAAGAACGCTGCAGCTGGAAGAACTTTACTGATAAACTATACCTAAGATCAGATTTTGCAAGAACTTGAAATAGTTAAAACACCTTCCAAGTTTCTTGATCACCAATGGGAAGCATATAAAAGTTATCTTCGAGATCCTGCAACAAACGTATTTAGTTTGATATTTGATAAGTTAATGTTGCTTTTAATTATTTGCTGGAAATATTAGAACACATCATAATAGGGGAAATTGCATAAAGTTGATTTGTATTCACACTAAGTTATTCAGTAGAGTATACGGTTTTATTACTGGAAAGTGTTTTAGTTTAGGATCTTGGCATAACAAATATTCCATTAGGTGGAGACCAACTGGAGTATATAGGAAGTACAACACTTCAAATTTTGGGTATCTGCAAAGTGTGAGCCCGCAAAACTTTGTTGTAGAGGAGATTCAATAACAATGAAGAGATACCATATGTAGTTTATACTTAACATAATGCGATTTATTGGAAATGGTTTTAACAACTGAGTTATTCCGTGGGAATGATTTTGAAAAATTAATAATTAACCAACTTCTCTCTTGTTTCCTTTAAGTATTGGGGTAGCGGTTGGGTTAGTTATACATTTATGGGTTAGTATAACAGTTGGGACCACAGTTTATACATTGGTAAACCACACCAAAACAACTGAATATAAGACTAACCTTTAGTTCTTGTTTACGAAGTGCCTCCTTCCTAGCTTCTGATTTTGATTTTTTTATATCTCTAAGATAACAGCAACAACCTGCATAAAATCGAATCGTAAAATTAGTTGTCGGGTGAAGCATAATAAACGTTGCACCAAAATATGCCGAAAATGTTGCTTGTGTCTCTTTTATCCCATCTTCTGTTCCAGCCACCAGAGCAATGTAGCTACTAATGGAACGGTACATAGTTTGAACTAAGTTTAGCTTGCTCACAAGTGGACAGACACCAAACGCATCACAAGCCAATAAGATGTTTAGCTTGCTCATGGTATATGGTAACCAACTTTGAACATGTTTGAAGGTTTTCCATTGCCTTTTCAAAGTATTTTTTGTTAGATGATAGAAACACATCCGATTTTATAGACTTGTGATGTTTCTTTACATATTTAGTTTATGTATCTTGCTAAAATGATAAAAGTCTATAATTAGTAACTTAATGCTAAATATGTTATACGAATAACACAATTTGAAGATAAAATGTGAGCAAATCCAAATGGGCAGATATTATTGTAGGTTTACTGAAAGAAAAGGTAATTCCAAACACCCCCTTCTTACTTGTATCAATGTCGAAAAAACCAAATGAAGATAAGTATCGTAACAAATAGAATATAATATGATTGACTAAAATAAAGGGACTACCTCAATTCATGAAATATTTTTAATGGTATATTGTGTAGATGAATATATGAAATAAGATGAAAGCAAGTTTGGTTTCACTTACGGATCTATTTTTTTCATGTTTGAGGCATCATTTTCTTCTGCGACAATACTATCTTCCAGTTCAGAATAGCACACGCTACAATCTTAGTGTATTCGGCCTATTAACATGGAAGAAACACGCTTCCACTTATGAATAACTGACAAAGATAACACCATCTTTGAAGAATTTGATGAGACCGGGCAACAACCTCTTGTGATTCTTTACATGAAAGTTTAGGATCAGTGGATTCATAATTAAAGGGCTGAAATATGAAGTAGAAAAAATAAAAATTCATTTTTCCACATGAACAGATTGCATACAAAAACTATAGCCCTAAGCCTCCTATACATTTAAAACTCTTTACTCGCACACATACTACCTATTCAGAAATAATTCCACATGAACAACATGCATTCTGACATGTTAATATTTGATTACCTAACAACTTCAATAGCATTTGGAGGGGGGGGGGGGATAAAGGACAAATTTAAAGCATAATTGATATGTACTTCAGTAGTGTCGATTACTTCTCGTTCAAAACATTTTGCACTTTCAAACCACTAAATAAGGTGTGTGTGTGTAAGTATCATTGGCACTCACAATTTGTCATCAAATGGATATATGGCATAGTGAATTAGTTTACCTTTTGTCCGGTATCTGTAATGTTGAAATAGGTAGTACACCTGCTATAGTTGCACTTCCTAGAAATGTCGATTGAAATATAACACCTTCTTCATTACAAAACATAATGACCTGCAGTATGTCCAGTTTAAGAATAGCAAGCATCAACCACTTGATCATTCTAACAATTTATTCCAATGTGAACGATGTGCCACATTAAAGTTTCAGTAAGACATGATATTATAATTTTTAGAAAGTAACTCTTGTATGCATATCAGAAGTCAATTGTTTAAACCTTACTATAACACCCACATACAGATTATACAGCATTTTGACGAGCTTACTTCAATTGGATGCTTTAGATGCCTTGACTCTCCTGTTACGTTCAACACTTTCAAAGCTTTAGATGCACATTAACTCATGGTAACTTGCATACTGGTAATTTGAATGGTCTGTCAATAACCACTAACATTAGATTCAGCAATGATGAATGTGAGGACAATAAAAGTCTGCATCATTGTGGAATTCATTCCATACATTTTTTGTACATGTTAGATTTAAAGTGTTGATATTGCTCACCCTTTTACATTGCTTTAAAAGGAGCCTCATGTTGCCACATTAACCTTCTCCTTTCCTCGCGGAGTAGCCTAGTGGCCCACCGCCACAACTGCAATATCATAAATATGTATGAACATCATGAGTTCATGACAGTCAAATATTGAACACATGTCAAAGACGAAGAGGTGAAAACGATGACTACATAAGAAACCGGTCATTTATGATCATTTAGCAAGTATTTTTTTGTTGCATATTTAGGGGGCGTTTGGATTACCTCATTATGTGGGTTTAGGAGATTATTTAAAATGAAAAGAACTCTTAAGTGTATTTTTTTCATGCTTAAAAGCTTATCAAGTTGACCATAAGAACTTAAATAGGCGATAACATCAAACTGATAAGCTTATAACAATATAAATTGAGCTTATGAGCTTTTTCAATTTTTATTTAGCTCATTAGTATGAAAAATAAGCTAATCCAAACACCCCCTTGTGCCTTGAGCAATGATCAAATCAATAGGAAAAGAATATATCATATCGAATCAAGGTTTATTTTAAACTAAATTTAATAATAAATCTATAATTACAAACAAAACTAATCCCAAATTCATCATACATCAAACATATTATTTCTGTCAATTATTATGATATCAGTTTTGTTTTACTGATCAACCACTCGTAAATTACAAATAACATGATGGATCAAATCCATTGTATGAATACCTGAACTAAATCGTTTGAGGCAACAATCCAAAACGTTAAAATCCACGGATGTGAATCCAGTTTAACCCTAACCGGTTATGTTTGGTTGTTAGGAACAACCGTATCTGTTATAAACCGATTGATTGTATAAATGAGATCAATAATTAACGAGGGAAACAACTATGAAAATGGATAAATATTGAAGTTCCATGGATCTAATCTAATCGGTTAAGGTTTGTGGGAGATGGTTTGAAAGGATTTAATTGTGTGTGTGTTTTGTTTGTTTGAGATGGGAATAATGGAATGGAGAGTTGCTTAGTTGTTCCGCCCGAAACTTGTTGTACAAAATGGACGGTCAGGAATATTCAGAGTTTACACGTGTTAGTTGATTAAGAATTTTGGGGGAGAAATAGTAGGACAACACTCCTTTATGTAGGAGGTAGATAAGGCCTGCATAATTCACATGTATAAAATTAAACATGAGAAACTAAAATAAAGTGCTAATACGAAGGGAAAAAAATCATGATAAATTCCAAAAAGCATAGTTAAACAAAATACACATTTGTCGGTTGTATATGATATTACAACATTCTGTGCAATTAATCTTTTTACACAAATATGTTGCATAGCTGATTAGTTAAGTATGTGGCCTACTAAATCGTGAACTACAATTTATAGTTAAAGGGCAAGAGTTTATATGAGCAACCTTTTTGTTTTCATTGAATGACAACATATAGTAAAAAAAAAAAAAAAAAAAAATGGTTTGCGCTGGATATCAAGCACATCTCTTTCTAATATTCCACGTATATTACCACAAACTACATTTATAACACATCTGTATTTAGTTTCAATCATGCAGATGCAATATGCCGATATAGTATGACTGTATGACAGTTTATTTGACGTTCATAAACCAAGCCAATTCTTTAGTCCAGACAACATGTGTGGGCATCCTAGCATGAATTCTTGTAACCTAATTGAGTAAATACTAGTTCGTTATCCATATATAACTTCTATCACTCCCTTAGCTAATTAGTTGAGCAACACATTTTGCGTACTAACCTGTACCAAAATCTCAAATGCGGCACAATCATAATAGAGTACCCTGAGCCTCCTTCAATTCGTTTCTCAATCAATCCAGTTATACCTAAACGGGTCAAAATCGCACTAATGCTCTTTCCAACAGGTATGCCCATTTCTTATAATGTGTGTGCATAGAAAAATAGGCATCAGTACTATTGGTTCATCTTCGATAACAAATTCACTACAACTCAAATGAATAAAAATAAAGACCGCAAGTGTAAAGGTGGCGATGTCAACGCATTTTGGGTTATGTTTTGTATTTTACAGTTCAAACGAGTAAAACTAAAGGATAAGTGACCAAAGTTCTCACAAAAAATATCGATTAGAGTGATAATGATGAAGTTACTGCTTTCATATTTGACATGTAATTTTTACACAATTTATTAAAAAAAATTGTCCGACCACTTTTGAGTTTTATCCTATACTTATAGGTCATGTGTTTGACGTGAGATTTTTTTTAAAATTGTTATTCCAATTGGCATCTTTGCAGTTCTCTCATATGTGATACAACAATGCAAAATGGGATCTTTTTTTATCAAATCTTGCCACTATATATATGACTTGAACACGTTACAGAAATAGGAAGTCATTTACCTGGCATCCGAGGTCTCCCAGGCCTATAATTTGCTCACCATCAGTGGTTGTTTAGAACTCCCCGCGAAACCTTACTAATCTCATTAACATACAATTTTCAGAAACCGTGATTCAAACAGCCCTTTAGAAGGTGTTTGGGACTGCTTTCAGGCTCTTATCTACATCTGAGTATGAGTATAATTTGAAGGGTGCTCCATCCTCCATCCTAACATAATATACAGCGAAGAACCCTGATACAGAACATGCACCTGCCAAAGAACCAATAATGTGAACGAAACGGCTCCAAAGTTACCTATAAAATAAGACATAAACTAAATGCATGATTTTTTTTTTACCGAAATTCCAATTCTATTGTTGCTACCTAAATCAGGTCGTATCAATACCAGTGGCATGGTGCTCTTTCAGGTTTCATACCCTCTGTACTTCAAAAAAAAAAAAAAAAAAAAAAAAAAAAAAAAAAAAAGATTAAAATACCATAATCCGTTCGGTCAAGGGCTGGTCTACACGATATCATGAATGTGACTAATAAAGCTAAAAAGTGCTATAGTCATATACGTTATGTTACCGAAATTATAGCATGTTACCACTTGTTCAAAACTTCCAGAAGAAGCTGAATTGCTCCAGGCACCAGATTTGTTACAACTTCCACTACCTACGAATAAAAGTTTGATATTAGTTAAAACACCGACTTTTCTAATCATACATGAAATTTGTGTATTTGTAAAGCACCAGGTGTTTAGTTTAGCCTATTTTCTGGGCTATGAGGGCTGCTTGGATTAGCTTAAATAAGTTCATAAGCCATGAAATAAGATCTATGTTTTGGGCTTAATGTGTTACAACATGAAAATAATACCAGAAATGATTATAATATTCAACTTGAAAATTAGTATTGGTGTTTGGTTTAGCTTATTTACAATATCTTATACACCTTTAACCTGCCTATAAAAATTTATATACAAATAAAGTCTCTCTTTTAGCCTTATTGTTATTTTGAAACAAATGTGTGATGACTATAGCAAATAGAGTAATACATTATATGAATGAGCAATGAAGATGATTTTACATACAGTTGAGGCGAGTTCGAACATGTGTTTCTTGTGTCTGAACATTAGCATATCTACAGAGATGAAAGAGGATATATCAAGCAAGGAATTATGTCAACCGGCCAGAAAATTGAGAGTCTATAAGAAACGCATGAAAAAACTCACTTTGGATCCAAATGATATTTAATTTCTTTGTCATCAGCATCATCCTGATCTATTGACTTTTCACCTGCGAGGTAGGGTATGTGGCTGTGACGTTTGTATAATGAAGAGACATCAGGAAGTTAATTTTAAATGTCATGGTCCTTCCCACAAAAATTACATCTGTGACTACTTTTAACTTCTTTATATGCACCACTGTTGCTGCTCGAGGTGCATCTGCTGACGAAACCTGGTCTGAACTTCTTCAACTACAGGACCTAGAAATCCAAATCTTGTAATTAGTTTCGCTACTAAATAAGACAAAATATTATATAAAAAAATAATAACTTACAACTTATCATTAACTCCTGGAGAAACAATGGTAAGATTGTTAATACAATTCTCAGATGTTTACCAACTGCAAATCTGTCTCACACCTTCCATACGCGAAGTGACAGTGGATAATAATTCCTTGCAGCTGGCTCTTCGTGGGTCGCACACCGGGTGTGCCCAATTCCAGCAAGAACAGAAAATGATTCGCCCAGTTATAATTCAGTAGCAGAGATCTCTAAAACATCGATTCAGATAACTGATTAGGTTCATCTAATGAAAAAATTTTGACTTCGTTTTTTTGTAACAGTTTGTATAAAATTTAATGTGTAGAAATTGCATTATCTTTAAAAAAACTCCTAAAAAATTCACATGTATGCATCAAAGAATTCATAGAATCTGGTTTTACCATATAGCCTAATCATTCATCGAGCTATATTTGTGAAAGCACAATGAGTAATGGGAATGTATACTCAATAGTTTAAACATTCATTAATAGTTGACCAATTAGTATACTCAATAGTATAAACATTTGTTAGACTTCCTTAACAAATGGGACATATGATTGAACATAATGATAATATAGTATGCTTACTTGTCGCCAGTACGCCTCAGTTGCACTGGTTTATCAATTAAGTCGAGAGCCATCTCAATCTTGCCCAAAGGTACCTGTTAACGCTCTATGAATCATGTTTCATCCATAACATATAGCTTAAAATTTGACCAAGTTTATAAAACACTGAACTTGACAAAAAGTTCATTCGAGCATTTCATCAAACACCTTACCTACATATATAAGTATTCAGTAACTAACAATTTTAATTATATGACAAACACCTTATTCGTTTGATATCAATAAATCACCAATTTAAAATGAAAAGAACATTAAACCAAAGTCAAGAATCAATCACACATTTACAATCAAAATAAAAAACCCTTATACCATATTTTAAAGTTTAATCAATCACATATATATATTATATATATATATATATATATATATATATATATATATATATATATATATATATATATTAAATGAAACTAAAAATGGAAATCCAACATACCCGATTATATATTAAGGATTCAAATTTATCATATGAAAAATTGTTTATTTGATACATCGATAATTGTTGTTTTAGGTTTCGGTTCGGTGATGGTTGTTATAGGGATGGTTGAACATGTGGCTGAAAATAAATGAGGGATGCATCAGCTTTTCCGATTTTGATTTCTTTTTACTGGATCTAATATTGATTTTGTGTTTTGAGAAGGGGATCGTTGAGAGTATTTTCCGGTGAGGGTTTGATGGAGAGGATTAGAGAGGAGGAATTGTATGTGTGTTTTGATTGTTGTTGTGAAATGTTGCAAATGATACTCGTGTTAGGAGTTCCGCCCAAATTGTCCCAAAAAAATGGACGGTTGTGATAAATCGTATTTTACACGTGGAGGTTGATTAGTATTTTTGAGGGAGAAATAGTAGGACAACACTCCTTTATATAGGAGGTATATATGTGTGTGTGTGTGTGTATATATATATATATATATATATATATATATATATATATATATATATATATATATATATATATATATAGTGAGACTTTCTTACGAGAACCATCTTATCTGCGAGAACTGACAGAACCACCAATAACATACATGCACGCCTTCAATAATTGTATTTTTGCACATATGTTCTAAAAAAAAAATATATGTTTTAAAAAAAACATAGTTGTTCTAAATAATTTGATAAGAAATTGGAAATACAAAATTTTTCTTTGAAGGTGTGCATGTATGTTCTTATAAGGCGTGCAATGACAATATTGCGGCCGTGTGTAAGGTTTTTGTGAAAAAAGAGGATGAGTTCATGATGATATTGAAGAACATAGGTGGATACTTACGATTATTGATGATTTGCATGTATTTTTATTTTATTTTAAAAGGCGTGCATGTATGTTTTTGGTGGTTCTGTCAGTTCTCGCAGATAAGATGGTTCTCGCAAGAAAGTCTCCCTATATATATATATATATATCTTAACTAATTATAAAGCATGTATGGTCAACTATGGTCAAGGTGAAAAACTGAATTTTCACTTAATACACATTTTGCCCTTCCATCTTATCTATCAAATATAAAAGCCCACCATAACTCACAAAAACTCTCAAATCTGATAAAAACTCTCTCTCTAAAAACACATTACCTCTACACATCCGTCTACAACAATCCTCACCACCACAACTCCCACCACCACAGAAGCATCTCCACCACCGGACGTGACCACCAAGGAACCCACGACCACAGAACCACCGTGATGAGTCACCAAGACCCACGACCACTTTGAGGTATTTTTCTTTTTTTTACTTTACAATGTTTTTTTAATAGTCTATTTGTATAGATCTATGTATATTAGCAGCCTCTGTCACCGCATATACATCGCTGGAAAAATCTGCTGCGCAGGAAACTTTTCTACCGCCACCGGAAAATATATAAGGTAATTTTCGTTAATATTTTTCGTTAAAATTTGAGGTATTTTTCGTTAATTGTTTCTGCCGGAAAAAATTTATTTCTCGCCGGAAATTTTTTATTTTTTCGTTAATAGTTATCGCCGGAAAATTTTCGTTAATATTATTTCCTTAATATTTTTCGTTAATTTTTTCGTTAATATTTTTAGTTAATATTTTTTCGTTATTTATAAATCTATATGTGTTTTTTTTAGATTACCCGCCCGGAAAATTTACTGACGCGCCGGAAAAATTCAGAGGTTTGATACAATTATGATTTTTAAAGATTACTTTTATTGATCTATAATATTTTTCATTATATATAGTTTTTATTGATTTTATTTATAGATCTATATGTTTTTTTTTAGATTAGCAGCCTGGAAAAATTTATGTCTCGCCGAAATTTGTTGCTATCGCCGAAAATAGTATGTTTTATTTTTAAAATTGTTGTTAATATTTGATTTGGTGGTTAATATTTATTATGTGAATTGTTGTTAAAGTTTATGGTTTGAATTTTATTATAAAGTTTATATAGTAGATTTTGTTATAAGTTTTTTGTGAGTTAGTGTTTTTTTTTTGTTTGACGCTGCAGCCTCTCCGGATTTTTTTTTTGTTGCCGCTTCGTTGCCGGATCTTCTTCTCGAGTTTATAGATCTGCGTATTTTTTATGGTTTTTTGACATTTTTTTTTTCAGAACGTTGCCACTGCCACCATCGGACTTTGCTGCCCGAGATGTATAGGTTCTTCAAAATAATTATTAAAGTTTGTTGGTATAAATGTTTTTTGTAAATTTAATAGTGTAGTATTTTATGTAAATTTGTTTAAATATTTTGTTGTGTAAATTTGGTTTTGTAAATTTAATTGTTAAAACTTAAAAGGTTTTAAAGTTTTCAAATTTCAATGATGCAAAGTTTCAATTGTTTGAAACTGCTTTGATGTAATCCATAACCCCTAAAGACACCGAAACAGCAACATATGTTATTTAACTGCACCGCCATATATTAATTTATTAATCACGCAATATTTTAATAAGCATAGACTGCACCGCCATAATATTTTACTATTAGCTAAGGCAATATTTTAATAAGCATAAGCCCGGATTTTTCGAATATTTAATGCAATTTCGGAACTCGAGGCCTCGGCCCATGTATTATACTCTAGATAGAATTAATGCAATTTCTGAAATATTTTATTGCATGCGGAATAATTTATAAAATGCGGGGAAATAATATTTTATTGGACTGAGAATATTTTATAAAATCTGGGAAAACGGGTCTTCGCTACATGTATTATAGATGGAATTTGAAATTTGAAATATTTTGAAGGTTTTGGCATGCGCCGTATTTTTTTTTAAACGTTTTTACTTTTGAATTTTTTTTATTGTAACAACAATGTTCAAACATAGAAAAATGTGAAAGATCACCATTTTCAAGAAGAGTGCCATCCTTTTCAAACGTAGAGTAGTAGCTATAGACTTTCAAAAGACATAAAGAGAATAAAAGACAGTTTTCTACTATCTCTTTTCATGGCTCAACAACCCATGAGACACATTTGCTTTTTCTTTGACTTTTGAGAAACCGAGTAGTAGTCAGTAGAGAAAAAAATGTTTACGCTTAGGTTTAAACTCCATACTATTTTTAGATAAAAGAACAAATTTTATTGGCTTTTGATTTGGTTAGTCTCGCTTTTAGAGTGGTTAACAAGATGAGTGTGATATGACGACCAACCATCATTTTCAATAGATATGACGACCAACCATCATTTTCTTATTGAAAGTGTAGATTTGAAAATACACAAATATCAATTTTCAAATATGCATATTATTGAAATTGGTATTGATTTTGTTGGACAAGACTATTGCTATTTATTGAAAAACAATTACTTGCATATAAATTTTATTATAATTTGTTTTTTTTAGTAATTTTGTTGGTGATGTGATGCTAATTTTTGTTGTTAAATTTTATAGTTTAAATTGTAGGAATATATTTAAATTTGTTGTGTAGATCGTTAATGATGGTAACATTTTGTATATAAATTTATATTTGTTGTAAAATCCTTTATTTTTAATATAATTTTGAATATTCGGTTAGTTTTGAATTTAATTTGAAGACAAGTTCAAAAGTTGAATGTTTTCTCTAAAAAATTCGAATGAAACTTTTGATGTGTAAAAAGGCATTTGCATTGAAAGTTGAATTGATGTAGTTGACTGAAAAACATTTGCATAAAAAGCATTTCCATACTTTAATACTTGTATGGTCCATAACTCCAAACACTTGCATAAAAAGCATTTCTTCTTGGATACTTTTACACGTCCCCTTTCATAAAGTATACTCAATAATAACGATTGATTGATTTTGTAGAAGCTTACATATGTACGACAATTATTTATCTATACAAACATCTAAAATCTATATGAAAATATGAGTCCAAATTAAAATCGTTTTTTGAAAAAATCATTAACTATGCAGCTATGGGACATTTTCAACGGGTGGTTGTATTTCTGAATGTAATTTGACTAACCCGTTTGACCTGACTAACCCGTTTGACTAAACGGGTTATATGGGTCGGTTCAGGTTGAAATTAATCAGGTTAGGGTCGAGATTACTGACCCGTTTATATAAACAGGTCAGGTTTGGGTTGAAGGTTTCTGACCCGCGAACCCATGAACCCGAACCCGCTAACCCGAACCCGACCCGAATTGCCACCCCTAATCAAAAGTATTACTATAATCGATATCGCGTGCAAAAGTATCAATAGCATCAAAACAATGCTCAACCACTTGAACTATTTTTTTTCTTCTTGTAATGCTAAGAAACATTACGTGCCAATAACAGATTTAAAAACACCATATTAGCTGGCAAAATAAACAACACACTCATAACATAACAAATTGTTGGAGAGTCGATGCATCACTGTCAAATAAAACATATTTGGCATAAAGAATGATGCAACAAGAATTAACGAAAAGCATACACCACTGACACTAGATGCGGGTACTCAACTACTTTTAAAAAATAGTTTTTCATTTTCAACAACATTGCAACTTGGGAAGCTTTTCATCGGTAAATATTCGATGTTGCCACTATGCGGATACCATACAATACACGCCGTTATGCAACCATGCCAAAAGATAACACGGTTCTTCGAAAATGATTTCCTAACATTACAAAAACAATTTTTCAAAAGAATAGTATTAGCCGCCAAAATTTTGTCAACAACTAGACACCGTTATAAATAACATTAAACGGGCAACCCAAACCACTTTTGTGCTACAGTGTAAAACACATGCTTTGCATCAATTACATTTTAATCTTTTCACGATCTATTTTGAACATTATACGAAACACTTACCATAATATTGCATGCCGTTAATTGTCTGCCGCTAGGAACCTCCGTTGCTATGCACGGGTACTCGCCTAGTATATATATATATATATATTTTTTTTCTTCTTATGTTCGGACTTGTGATGATTAAACTTGAAGTCATAAGATTGTTTTGGCATTTGGTTGTGGTCATAAATATCAGGTCTGTTTCTTCATCTTGATTCTTTTTCTTTATGCAATTCCGATAAGTGGTCTTAAAAAACCAAATTGCGATAACATTGATTTGTTGACCTGTCGAATTGCGATGATTGAGTCCGATTCCGACGGGTCAATTCCGACGGGTCAATTCCGACGGATCAATTCTGACGGTACTTATCGCATTTCTTTACAAGAAATCGATTCTAATTTCGATGAACTAGGGTCTGTCGGAATTGCTTTACAAGCAATTCCGATAAAAGAGGGTTTAGACTTTTTCGATGAGTTTCTGACCATTATTCCGACCATTTAAGCACAACCCATAAAAATGACTTACAAAAACCCATTATTTCAGCTTTTTGATTCGTTGTTTTTTATTTTTTTTTTATTTTTTTTTATTTTTTTTTCATTTCAAAACTGTCTTGATATCATTCTATTAGTTATAAAAGTTGTTTAACCAAGACATCAAGAAGTTTATTGATAGACTGTTTGGATAATAAAAATGGAGCCAAAAGACGTACTGACCAATAGACACCACTAGAAACGAGACCAAACAGACCATAAATATCACTTTAAAACTTGTTAAAACAGAAGTTGGTAAAAACAGTCAAAGATCCTTGTTAAGACAGTTTAAAAGAATGACGGATTTTGACAAGATGAAACCACAAATCAACCAAAACTAATAACCATAGCTCTGATGCCAATTGTTGGATCGTATTTTGGATGATATTGTGATTCGGGAGGTCGGGTATGATGGAAATACATCAAAGCCATAGTTAGAGAGAGAGTAGAGAGAGAGAGATAGGAAACCTGGTGTTTTATTAAATGATAATGAAAGGTGAAAATACACACACAAGTCTCACCCCTCCATGGAAGTATGGAGGGGTATTTATAGTCCAACATACGCACCACTTTACAATATTGACGCTTTTAGTACCTGCGTATGTGGCTTACATGATAACTAATGTAATCCCGTAAATGTCGTTCCATTTACATTTTAGGAGCATTCCCAACAATCGTTCTCTAGGGGAATAATGTATGTGAAGGCCGGAGTGTATGTCGAGATAGGTCTAAAGGTGAGGGACGATTCTTTTTGTATTTTTATATTTTATGGAAAGCAAGTAAAAATATCGGAGTTTGGAAGAGTGGGTGTTTTAGCTACTAATTAACTAAAGCAAAACTAATAATTAAACTAAATTAAACTAATAAACAAGAAAAGTAAAGTGGTGACTCTTATGATAGGAGAATGTGTTCACTTAGATTTCTTTACTCCCTAGTTATCTCCTATTGATTAGTCGAATTGTCACGTCCTTGTTTTAATTGAAGCGTTGTATTCCTTTTTATTGGTCGTGGGGAGGTGCCGAATGCCCCAACTCTATGAACGTATAAGTCTCCCCTAGAAATCTTAAAGTCTATTAAGTCTTTTGGGATCTACAAGACGCAATTCACGCAATAAATACAATGAGAAAAAACCAACTAGTGCACTCTAGGGTTGCGTTTTATAAGATGGACAAGCTAGTACTTATAAGAGTTAAACAGGTTTTCTTATTCTAACGCGAGGCAATCAATTAAACAAGAGACGAAAAATCAATAATCAATAACTAGGTTTCAATAGATCTAAGCAAACACTAATAAATCTAGCCTAGCATGTTAAAGTGAAGAAAAGAAAAGCATATAATCAAACAACACATAGACATATTGAATGATTAAGACTGAATTACTTATCTTCAATGAAACATGGATAAAAAGGTTGTAAAAACCTTTACAAAGTAGCAGAAATTCGGCTCTCTAAAGTGATACTCCAAGATGTTACAATGAATGAAAAAGATACGAAAAATATATATAGGAATACATCTGTGACGGCATCACTTGCAAATTGTGACGCCGTCAGCCCGCCGCCATTAGGGTTTCGTCTTTGATAAATCGTCGTCATGACGCCGTCTCATTTAATCTCTGACGTCGTCATGTGTGTCTTGACTCCATCTCTTTATAATTTATTTGAGCCATCACGTGTTAACTTTGCACTGAATCTGGGTCTTCAAATACAAGTGACGCCGTCACTTGTTAAATGTGACGCCGTCAGATCCCCTTTCTTGACGGATTCGCGACTTGGTCGTTTTTCTTCGTTTCTTCGTCCAATTTGGTCCAAAACATGCTGGTTTTCATAATTCTTGTCCCAAGTACCTAAGATGCAAAAAGAAACGATTTAGGGCAATATTTGATCATATTCATATGACTTTTGGGACTTAATGACCCCTTAAAAAGGTACCAAATAAATCATTATCACATGTCTTTATTGAAAGAATAATATATGTTACGAACAACATATGTATACGCAAAAACTATCTATGTAAGAAAAAAATAAAGTAATATAATAACCTTAGAGCATTAGATAATGATCATATAGCATGTGCCTTAAAATATCAATCACAAAAACACGGTTCACAAAGTTGTGAAATTACCTCAACTTCAATGTCATTTGAAATATCCCATCTTAAGATGGTGTTTGGGATTGCTTATCTAAGGGTATATTTCCTTATCTTCTAAGTCATATAAACACTTAAAAATAAGCATGTTGGTATAAGCAACACGAAACACGCTATGTTACATCCTCATAATTGTGATTAAAAACTATATGCTATACTTAGTAACACATATTATAGAGCAACATGTCATCATGTAGCTAACAATTTCAATGAAAAAAAAAAATGAAAATATGTGATTCACAAAACTGTTCAAACTTCTATCTTATAAGTTAAGCTATTATCAAGTAGTAAAGTCATAATACATAGATGTCAGAGGTCCATTATAGAATACACTTTCTTGCATTGAATTAACAATACGTGGTCAACATCTATCTATATGTTGCACTAACTTTACATATTAACATCGTAGATTCCAACTTTTCAAAAAAAACATATTAACATCATAGATAATATCCCCTATATATAGGTATGTAAACCACCCACCACTTGCAACGATTGGTAAATCATAATGGCATATTCTATAGCGGATACGAATGGGATATTGGGTTTGTTAATAGCATTGGAGCACATGATAATGATCTAGCTTTTGTCACCTTAGCCACATCCACTGAATCATGTCGGGGCGAGATCCAACGGATTTTAGTCATTTACTAAAAGAAACCTGGACATAAATAGTTTGGTTAACCTCACCTTTACACCCGGCTTTATGTCTGACCGGAATTCGTTTAATGCTACCTGACATGAGGAAGAGATGCATGCTCAAGACGAGAGCGTGATGAAAATGGGAGAAAGCTCAAGTCATAAGTAGTTAGGGAGGGATTAATAATTTTTATTAGGATTTATCTATGATAAATTATATTAGATATTAATACTCCTCACTATCTTGCATGCTTGACATTTATTCTATCACCTTGCATGAATTTTTTTGTGACTCTTGGATGATAGCTTATTTTGTCCTTTTTGTTTGCATGCTTATAGATTATCTTAGAAAATTACATGATAATATTTAATTGCTAGGAGTAGCTTAATATGGGACATATTAGGCAAATAAATCTTTAGTGACTTGAGGCACTAACATTTCCTGCAAATAGTTCCCCTAGAAAACTTCCCTTTAGCTGCCCAGAACTAGGCTGCACAGGAAAATTCGTGACTCCTATGTCACGGTACCATTAAATAGGCCACGGTACCGTTAAATTTAACGGTACCGTGTGGTATTTAGTGGTACCGTGCCCTTGTTTGACGAATTTTCACTGTTTCCTCTAGATCCCTGCATCCCTAACCTCAAACCTGCAAAATTTTGCAAACTCACATACACCTTAAGATTCCCTCACTACACCATAGGACACTACCACCAACTTCAATTCAAATCCCACAATTCTTGCCTATATAAGGCATCACCATTGCAAGATTATCTTGCATCTCATTTTCAACCTCACACCTCTCAATCACCATGTCTTCCACACAAGGATCAACAACCCACATCTCCAAGAAACCTAGGATAACCGTAAGACCACCATTCAAACCTCTCTTTGTTGATCTCACAAAAGATGATGAAGTCACAACACCACCTTCCCAAGCCACTCCTCACTCACCATCTCCACCTAATGCTCCTTCCAAAACATCATCCACTAGAACCACATCTTCATCATCTCCCTCTCTCAACACCATGCCATCATCCATGGAATACACACTCTCACCCATCACTCTATTGGATTATGCCATGCCAACCCCATCACCAACAAACTCACCACCACCTCCTTCTCCAATTATGGGCCAACCTCTCCAACCTCATCCATTTGATCTACATAGTGCTAATTGCCTATGTTGCCTTCACAACCGTAACCTCATCTTCTCCTTGAGAGATGAGATACACTCTCTCAACACCATGCCATCATCCATGGAATACACACTCTCACCCATCACTCTATTGGATTATGCCATGCCAACCCCATCACCAACAAACTCACCACCACCTCCTTCTCCAATCATGGGCCAACCTCTCCAACCTCATCCATTTGATCTACATAGTGCTAATTGCCTATGTTGCCTTCACAACCGTAACCTCATCTTCTCCTTGAGAGATGAGATACACTTCATGTTCTCCTATGTGGAGCATCTCTTGACACCACCACCACCTCCAATCATGTCACCCTCTCCACCTCCTACTAGCCCACTTAACTAAACATGTTCATGTTTAGTTTCCAACAATAAACCTTTAAGACCCCTTTTGGAAATGAAGCTTGTCTTAGGGCCTCTTGTCACTAAGGATTTATATATGCTTCTTGTTGTTTATCTTTATGTTTGTGATGTAGTCATACTTCAAGTATGACATTTCTTTATATGAAAGGATGGGCTAGTCATGTGGTTGTTTTCTCTTTTATAGTTTTTGGCTACTTAGCCATTTTTTTTTCTTTTTGCTTGTGGTTGGATATTTGTCTTGATTGCTACATGTTAGATATTGTATGTGTGTCATCTAACTTTGTTTTGTAGCAAGAACCATTGCTCGATTCCTTGGTGTCCTCCAAACGAGGGGGAGTATACATCAAGGGGGAGCCTTAGCAACCTTTTTGCTTCGACAAAAAGGGGGAGAAATGGGATATAAACTCATTAAAAATTTGTTAAAATTAATTTTAACTTAAAATGAGGTTAGGTTTTGTCATCATCAAAAAGGGGGAGATTGTTGATGCAAATAATGTTCTAAAAACGTTATTTATATCTTTCGATAACTTCACGTTTTGATGATGACAAAATGTGAAAACACTTTACGTTAAAATTAACGTAAACAAGTTTTTAGTCGAAAGATCCCATTTCTACGCAAATCACTCTAGGTATGAACAAACAAATTTACAACTTGACAAATGATCAAGAAGTGAATTTGTGTTTAAAACTTCACATTTTTAATGTGACAAAACATTTTTTCTAAAATTTACTTTACAAGTTATTTTTGAATTATTAAGAAATGTTTTATTGGAAAAATAAGTTTAAATATCATAACAGCTATTCCCCCCCCCCCCCCAAATCAGCTCCAAACTTCCCCAAATAAACTTTCACCACTAAAAACAAAAAATGGAGCGTTCTTGTCTGGCACGGTACCACAGTACCACTAAATTTAGTGGTACCGTGTGACATTTAGTGGTACCGTGTCCTTATAACGGCTAGATTTCTTCTGCCTATAAATACCAGCCCTCTTCACAGTTTTTGGGCATCTTTTTTCACACATATCTTTCTGAGTTCAATACTTTTATCACATCTTCTCTTCTTGATCATTTAGTTTAGTTTTCTTTTGTTTAAAGAGTGATCCAATCATCCAACCAAGTGACCACCTTCATTCCTCTACTAGTGCAAGAGATGAACACAAGGTATCAAAGAAGATATAAAGTGTTGTAGTGATAGTTAGTGCACTTGTAACACTTGTTACATACTTGTTGTATCCTTGCATACATCAAGTTCATTTTTCTTTTGAGAGTTTGTGAGAGTAGATCATTGTGATCTTGTCGAGATCTTGGAGACCTCTTGTAGCTTGTGGGCTTGTGTGTTGATCAAGTGGATCAACGGTAGATCGGGTAGATCGAGTCAAGTGTGCTGATTGTGTGAAGTAGAAAGGATCATGTGGATCGTGGTTGATTGGTACTAGCTAACATTAGTACTCGACGTTTAGCTTAGTGTCGGAAATTAGGATAAGCGACGTTGTACAGTTTTCTCCGCCTGAAGGGAGCTTTATTGACATAGTGCTTGAAACTCTCGAGTGTGATACTCGGGGAGTGGAGTAGGGCGAAGAAGAGCTTCGTGACCGAACCACTATAAATCTCTTTGTCCCGGTTTGATCTTTCCATCTCTCTTCTTTATATTTATTGTTTATATTAGTTAGTATTGTTTAGTGTTCATATTGGTGTTGATTGATTTCACAAAAGAATCGAATCAAAGTTTTTCACACGTAAAGTTTTGAAACAAATTAAAAACCGGTAAAACTATTCAACACTCCCTTTTAGTTTTCCACAAATTCGACCACTTAAGCCCTAAAACATACAACTTTTCATTCACTAATGTTTGATAAACCAATTAACAAGCAATAAAGCATTCCTGAACATGATGTTAAGCTAATGAACTATTTTAATTAGACCAGAACCTAACAAACAAGAAATGCCCAAATATGAACCTTAAACCCTAATTCGTCGATTGAATAATTAATCCACATAAATGTTACAAGAATTTGGGCGAATGATATTCAAACATAGGTGAATGATTATAACACTTACAATCGTGAATTAAGATGAAATCAAAATCTTGGATGTGTGAGTAAAAATGGCGGTAATTTAATAGCGTTATGAGTTTGTGAGTTTTAAAATCTAAGTTGGTGCTTATATAGGCCAATGTTTGAAGATTAGTCACTTTTAGTCCCTTAAACCGTTTTCTAATTCAAACACAGTCCTTATGTGGTAAACTTTTGACAATTGACAACAATAGCCCTTTAGGTTTGTTGTTGTTTTGACCTTGGTCCAATTGTTAGTAAACTTATGTAATATACATTTCTCCCCCTTAAACTAACAAATACTCTTAAAATTTTGTCAAAATTATAGTTCAAGAGATCATGGAAATGTTGCACGATGAAGATTTTTTGTAAATGATGAAGATTTAGATAAGAGTGTGCAAAAGTTATAAAAATTCTCTCCCTCAAAATATTTTCGTGATTAAAATTGATTAAATGTGAATTACAAGAACATATTTTGATTTGTTTAGAATTTTGCACACTGAAAAAGAGATGAAAATTTGTTTTTTTTTTGTTTGTTAAAGTAAAAGTAGAAAATCTTTTTGTGTTTTTGATAAAATATTTACAAAGATAGTTTTGGTGTTTGACTTTCTTAATTGTGTTTAAGAAAGTTGTTTAAATCCTCTGGAGTCAAACACCGCATACCAATTTGGTGAACTAATTCCACAAATCTTGCATGGGGCAAGGCTTTGGTGAATAAATCCGCCAATTGGTATTCAGTACCCACAAAATATAATTTAATAGTACCCTGTTCCACATGCTCCTTAATGAAATGGTATCGAAGTGCGATATGTTTGGACTTCGAATGTTGAACCGTGTTGCATGAGATGGCAATGGCACTCTTGGAGTCGCAGTACATGGGAATCTTGTTGAAAATGTAACCGTAGTCCATCAGCTGTGATCGCATACAAATGACTTGAGCACAGCATGCTGACATGGCTACATATTCGGATTCTGTAAATGACAATGAGGTGTAATCCTGCTTCTTTGACTGCCAAGAGACAAGTTTGTCTCCTAGAAATTGCACTCCCCTATATGTACTTTTACGTGTATCTAGACATTCTGCATGATCAGCATCTGAAAAAGCAATTATTTCAAAACCAGAATCCTTCGAATACCAGATCCCCTAATGAATGGTTCCCTTTATGTATCGAAGGATTCTTTTAACCTCAGAGAGGTGTCTTTCAATAGGTCGAGACTGATAGCGGGAGCAAAGATATACAACAAAAACAATATCTGGTCGGCTAGCTGTTAGATACATGAGTGACCCAATTATACTTTGGTATTTTGTAGGGTCAATTGGTGTCCCATGTAAATCAGCATCCAGCTTTGGAGATGATGCAGACATAGGAGTATTATATGTGTCACAACTTGTCATGCCATGTTTCTTTAAAATCTCTAGAGCATATTTGGACTGATTTAGAAAAATACCACGGGGGAATTAATGAACCTGAAGTCCTAAGAAGAACGTAAGTTCACCCATCATAGAAATCTCAAAATTTTGTTTTATTAGTTTAGCAAAAGCATTTGAGTACTTTTTATGTGTTGAACCAAAAATGATATCATCAACATAAATTTGAACAATTAAGATGTCCTCCCCGTGTTTTTGAATAAATAGTGTAGGATCAACATATCATTTGGTAAAGTGATTAGCAATTAAGAATGCGGACAGTTTATCGTACCATGCCCTCGGGGCTTGTTTAAGGCCATAGAGGGTTTTCTTGAGTCTGTACACATGATTTGGATGTTCTGGATCGATGAAGCCCTCTGGTTGTGTGACATACACTTCTTCATGGAGTTGCCCAAATATGAACCTTACACTCCATCAGGTCTTTCTACCAATTCCCAAACTTCAAGGCGTTTGAATTGATCAAGTTCTTCTTGCATTGATTCAATCCAATTGTCATAAGTCAAGGCTTCTTTAATATTCTTTGGTTCTGCTTGACAGACGGTAAGTGCATAAATGCATGTTTCACCATCTGTGTGAAGTCTTTTCCATGTCATGACTGGATTGTCTGGATTACCAATCACATTTACTAAAGGATGATCTCTTGTCCATTTATGGGTTGAAGGTTAAGGTTGAAAATTATTGTGCATATTAGACGGATCCAAGTTGCTTGTTGACGACTCAGCAATATCGGGAACGGTTGGAGCCGGAGCAAATGGTTTAAAGAATGCATTTCCGTCATAATTTGCAGGTGCGGGTACTTCTTGTTGTAGGAGATCTTCAGTTGCATTCTCAGTATTGGAAGCGGTTTGTTATTCTGTTGATTCAGTTGGAGGTGCATCTGCAGCAACTGTTGTTGTTGTAGTAGCAGGTGTATCAGGTACTAGATTATGATTAGGTTGTGCAGCGGAACTTGTAAGTACATCTGGTGCACGACTTGCAAAAGAATCATCGAACAGCGGAGCAAACAAGGTTTCCAAATCCTTACGGTTGAGAGAGAGTGATGCAGCTGATTGATCAAGAAAGTTTAGACGGTTAGTTGCAGGTCCTAAGCTATTTTGCTCAGAAGCCATTTCTGTAAGTTCATCAAAATTAGCATGTATTGTCTCTTGAATTTCACTAGTGCGACGGTTCCAGATTTGAAAACTTTTAGAGTTCTCACAATATCCAACAAAGATACCAATGTCAGCTTTGGCTTTCAGTTTTCCAAGATCATCACGATCATTATTTGGGTAACAAAGGGCACCAAATACATGAAAGTAATTTATGTTCGGTTTACGGTTGTGAACAATCTCATATGGAGTTTTGTGATGCCTTTTGGTGATCATACAATGGTTTTGTGTGTAATAAGCAGTGGAGATAGCTTCAACCCATAGGTAATCAGGTAATTGAGCGTTGATTAACACCGTTCTTGCAGCTTCCACTAACGTCCTGTTGCGTCTTTCGACAACCCCATTCTGTTCTGGACTTCTGGCAATAGATGTTTGGTGTTCAATTCCTACTTTCTCAAAATACTCACGAAGAGTTTGATTCTTGAATTCAGTTCCGTTATCTGTTCTGACTTTTTTGACTGTATTGCGAAGCTGAACCTGAATTTTAGTGAGAAAGGTGATGATCATCGAAGGAGCTTGATCTTTAGTTCGTAGAAAGTAGACCCAAGTCCATCTGGAAAAATCATCGACAATTACCAATATGTAGCGTTTACCGTTGATTGTTTGAACACGCATCTGACCATACAAATCCATATGGAGAAGTTGTAGAACATGATCAGTACTGTGTTCGGTTTTAGAAGGAAAATAAGCATGGGTACTTTTCCCTTGTTCACATGCTGGACATAGGTGATCTTTTACATACCGAAACCTTGGAAGACCGTCGACTAGTTTATGACGAGCAAGTTCTGTCATGGTCTTGAAATTCAGATGAGATAGTCGTTTGTGCCATAACCAGGATTTCGTTGAATGTACTTTGGAGTGTAAACATATGGGAGAAGAAGCGGTCATGTCAGACATAGAAATGGTGTAGAGACTAGTTCCGCGTTTGCCCGTCATGAGATCGTTTCCTTGTAAATCACGAACGAAACAAGTTTTCTCCCTAAATGCAACTTCCAAATCACCATCAGAAAATTGTCCTACTAAGAAAAGGTTGTGTCCAAGGCCTTCGACATAATATACACGGCTAATCTCGATATTGCCATTGACATAGTCTCCATAGCCTATGATAGCAGCAAAATGATCATTCTCGAATCTGACAGTGCCTATGAACTTTGCAACAAAGTTTACTAAAAGTTTGAGGTTTCCTATCATATGTCGGGAACATCCGCTATCAACAATCCATAGGACAATTTGAATCACCTGCATCACATGAAGACAACGCAGATGGAGAGATGGTAACGGTGGAACCCGTTGGGTTAGTAGCACAGTTATTAAGCACTTTAGGTAACCAAGTAAAACTAGGTTTTCGTTGCAGCCAACGTTGCCATTTCCAAGTAATTTCAGCTTTCTTCTTAGTGAATGCACTAGGTGATTGGATTGTTTTAGTAGCAACTATGGTTTTGTCTACGGCATTCATAGAAACTACACTTGGCGGTTTTCCTAATATTGACTTAGAAGCAGTAGTGGGCCTAGAGGAAATGCCATATGTACGTTTCTTATTACGAGACAAAAGAGACTTTGCAACACACTTTTTATGATCACCAGATAACATGCTTTTTCGATAAAACACACAAGGAGCATCAACATTCAAAACATTCAAAGCATTCAAAGTTTTAGCATTCGTTAAATCAAGATTAGAAGTACAAGTTTTTAAGTTTGATTCTACATCAGACGCAACATGCTTTTTATTCAAATTCCTAAGGTGGTCTTCGACTTCTTGGTCTTTTAGTGTGCCGCTCTTACGTTGCCAGATACTAGTCTTCTTTTTGTTGCTTTTAGGCTTGGATCTGCTAACGCTAGGAGGGGTGACTATTCCTGTAGAAGTCGAAGCATTCAAATTAGTAGTTTGAGGGGATGCTTGCCTAGGTGTTTTATCCACTTTATACATTCCTGGTGCAATCACATTTATGTGAACAAACTTCCTTTTTTCAAGTAATTTAATTTTCTCTTTGAGTTCTATGATGATGTGATTTTTTTGTTGAATTTTTGAATCCAATTCTTGATTTAAGTGAATAGTGTCATTCCGATTTTGACAAACTTCATCAGTGTCCTTTTCATATTCGAAAATTTGACCTTTTAAAACAGCATTTTCCTTTTCAAGATTCTTAACTTTGGAAGCGTGACTGTTTTGAAAGGACATTGTTTCTTTTTGACTTTGCAACTTTAATTCAAAATCCAGACTTTGAGTTTGACACCATTGCAACTTTTGATTGATTTGAAAAATCTCTTTTGAAAGTTTGTTTTGCACATCATCATTGATTTTGCTGATTCTCTCATTTTCTCTTTTTAAATTCACAATTTCAAGTCTCAACATTTCAGTATCAGCAGAGTGATCATCAACAAGCATAACATTGCAAGACAATTAAATGGAATACATGAACACAGAGATAATATCAGAACATAGAACATCTTCCAAGAGTCGATCAACTTCTTTTTGTAAAATTTTGTTTTGACGTTTTTGTTTTGAGATCGCATTTTCAGTTGCATTGAAAGTGTTCATCATGGATGTTACTTCTGATTGAAGTTCCTGTTCCTAGTGTGTAGCACAAAGACGCAAATGTTGAACATATGGAAAAAAATGTTTTTGAAAAAGTTCTCTCTTTTCGTTTTCATAGGGAGAAAGAAAAGTAGAAACTATTATCTCAGAATTACGTTCAATTGCTTGTTCCAAAAACTTTATGTCTTCCATAAACGTATCAAAATATCTAAGTACAAGACATCTTTTTGGTAATGGTGCAATTACACCCGAATTTGGTAAAGGACCATTTACTTGTGCCACTGGTTTAACAGGACCAACCTCAGAAGAAGATTCATTAATTTGCATTAGAAACCATGATTGTTCTGTTTTATCTTGTTGAGGAATGAAGGTGTCGGTAATATGAGGTACTTTTGAGTAATCAAATGGTTTATTAAACTTGACATTGCTCATTTTAGATCGACTCTCTTCTTCCTGTTCTTGTTCTTCCTCACAATTATGTACAACAACACGCATAATAGAGTCATCAAAAAGATGTTCTGCACTATACAATTTTGGATTTTCCTTGAGTGCTTTGTGTAGAAAACGTGGTTTGTCATCCCCAATTGCAAAGCCATATCCTTGGGGATTTTGCTTTAGAGTAAACTTCTGAATTGTTGTTACTTGTTACCGACTCACCAGTTTTATAAACAACCTTTTGAAACTCTTTTAATTTACATTCCAACTCTACTATTTCCTCAAGATAAGAATCAATCCGTTTCCTTGACACTTTTTTATGTTCAGAAAAACTAGTTTGACAAGTTGACAACTCTGTTTTTGTTTTTGAAAGTTCAGAATTTAGGTGTTCAACCTGTTGTTTAAAATCTAATTTATCTTGTTCCATTTGAGAAATCAAGTTATTTTTGGAAACAATTAATTCTCGTATCTGATGTTCTAACTCTTGTTCTTTAACATATGATTTTTGAAATGCAACTTCAAAAC
The DNA here is from genome assembly GCA_021014915.2 of Artemisia tridentata subsp. tridentata. Lineage (NCBI taxonomy): Eukaryota > Viridiplantae > Streptophyta > Magnoliopsida > Asterales > Asteraceae > Artemisia > Artemisia tridentata. The sequence continues at coordinate 250,144,825 of CP139504.1, forward strand.
TTTTTTCGTGTTTCTCTTTTGTTTCATAATTTGTAAGTTGTATTTTATAGCACTCAAGATCCTTAGTCAATAATGCAACTTTTGCTTTTAAGTTTCTATTGATCTCATTGCATTTATCAATCTGGGATTTTTGTGTGTCCAACTGAGTTTGGGTGGTCAATAGCAAGGTCATGAGTTCTGGATTTGGACCAAGCAAAAGACCACTTTGTTCAAATTGAGCATTGTTATCATCATCAATTGGATCATCAAATGTAACAACTGTGTTAATTTGATCTTCATCAAATGTAACCACTGTGTTCATTTGTTCCTCTTCTTGAGGAGATAAAACTGAATCATTTTGAACGACTTGCTCCTCGGCTGATGCAGATGCAGATGGTGATACAATTTCATGTATTAGACATGTTGAATCAGGTACCTGAGAAAGACCATCAGTATCATATACTGGGTCTTTTTCACTCATGTTCAATTCCTGCATGTTGGCCATCAACATCACGGCTGCATTAGCTTCCAAGTCTTCCATATCATCATCAGAGTATGCATTTGCCATGAAGTTGTTCTCTTTTTCTGTAAGAGTGCCCCCAGATTCATCCTTAAAAGCAAGAAGTAGTGCTTTCTTGTGATACTCACTGCCTCTTGTTCTCGGTTTGGGGCATGCACTAGCCAAGCGACCCTTCCCATTGAAGTTGTAACATCTAACCATTGTATTTCCAATCCCTTGATTCTCGGTTTCAACAATCTCATCCCTTCTCTGTGGAGTACCAGCATTGTTCCTACTACCACCTGCTGAATTAAACCTTTGCCCAGTGCCTGAGTTTCCCATGTAACCTCCTGATCTATTTCTTCCATAAGCTCGGTTCTGAATCTCAACTCTTCCATCTTGGACAACAGCTTGATTTCGAGTGTTAGATGAAGTACAAAGACGATTGTTGGATTTGTTGGAGAACTTGCTGAAAGCCCGAGCAATTAATGCAAATCCTTCATTCAATGAATTGAAAGCATCATCTTCATCACTGTTTGCATTGGAGTAAAGCATAGTTTCCGTGTTGTCATAAGGAACAAGTTGATTGTCAGTTGATTGCGGTGTTGATTCATATGGAATGATTTGATTCGATGAGGTTTGTTGAGGATAAGCAAAGTGATGTTGTTGTTGGACAAAAACCTGGTTTGACTGTAGAGGTGGAGCAAAATGAGATTAAGCTATCAATGCCAATGAGTTTGGAGTTGTTGACGGTGAATAACTACTACGAGCAGCTCTATCTTTGTCAACTTCTGACTGATGATGCTTCAAATAATCATACAACAACCCATAAGATGCACTGGGTATATTTTTTGCTTGCTGAACAAAGGTGATATATTTATGCCAGTCTAGACCAAGACAACTGAGGAACTTTGTGTTGACTGCAATCCTGGGTAAAATAATGTTGTGTCTGTCCAAGTCGTTTATGATGTTGGTGAACCTATGGTAATAAGACTCTAGTGATTCTCTTGCTTCAATCATGAACATTGTGTATTCAAGATAGAGTTTTGATTCCATATCTTGTTGGTTCAATTCAGTGCCTTCCATGAGAAGATGAACGTGTTCCCACATGTCCTTGGCAGTCTTCTGTGCATCAATACTTTTGAAGATTGGATTAGCAATTCCTTGAAGAATGTAAGACATTTCAAGTTCATTGGCGTCTCGATGAAGTACTTGTTCTGCTGTAAGTTGAGCATCAGGAATAGGGGACACAGTTGCTTCTCTTGGAGGAATGGCATTTGGATCTCCAGGAACCGTTGTCGTTGGCACTTGAAATGGCCCTTCAATGATAGCCTTTTTCATGTATTTGCCATGCGGTTTCTTGAGTTTGATGAACCGTAAAAATTGACTTGCCCATTGCACATAGTTACCCGGGTTAAGCATAGGGGGTGTGTCTAATGATCCAGCCTCGTGTCTTGATTGTCGACTACTTATGGCTTTACACATCTGATCAAACCAGTGTGGTTGTTTTGCTGGAAGTGGGTAGGACTGCATTGGTTGTTGTGGGAGGAATTGATGTTGTTGCATGAAAGATTTGTTGTTACGGATACTGTGGTTGTTGAGGATACATTTGTTGCTGACGTTACTGCTGTTGTTGATTGTAGAAGTAATTGTAGTTCGGTGGTTGAGACATTCTGAAGAAGTAACTTGTGGATGATGGATCTTTTAGGATAAAGAAGGTTGTTGTTGTAGTTTAGATCTCTAAGTAGAAGATTTGAAGAAAAAAAAATCCTTAGTAGAAGAATAAAGTCCTTACTCGGAGAAATTGTTCTTACTCGAAGCTTCTTACTTGAAAGATGGTTACTCGAAGAATTTAATTCCTTACTCGAAGACTAAAGTGTGAAGAAGTATATGTTCCCTTACTTGAATAAATTAAATCCTTATAAGTTCTGATTTCCTAACTCGGAAAGTATAAACAAAACTTTGTTACTCGAAGAACTTGCTTGCTCGAAGAAATCTTACTCGAAGAACTTGCTTGCTCGAAGAACACTTGCTAACTCGGAAAGTATATAATCCCTTAGTAGAAGGATTATAAATGAAGAAGTTCTGATTTCCTAACTCGGAAAGTATAAACAGAACTTAAGAGTAATCTTCTAACTCGAAGAATGTTGCTCGAAGAATCTTCTTACTCGAAGACTTAATCGAAGAAGTCTTCTAACTCGAAGACTTGCTCGAAGGATCAAGGATTACTTGAAGGCTAAGTTGAAGATTTACTTCTTACTCGAAGATCTTCAACTTCCTTACTTGAAGAACTGAAGCTTACTCGAGGGACTAAGTTGAAGGATCTCTTCTAACTCGAAGACCTTCTTCAACTCTTACTTGAAGAACTGAAGCTTACTCGAAGGACTAAGTTGAAGGATCTCTTCTAACTCGAAGACCTTCAACTCTTACTCGAAGAACACCTTCTAACTCGAAGGAAAGTACGTGTAAATCTTTAAATTTTCTACTAAATCTAATCTAAAACAACCTAATCTACCCCTTGGCGATTGATACCACTTGTTAGGTCACAAATCTATCACACAAGCTACGTAGATTTAGAGAGAGAAAGTTAGAGAGGGAAAGAATGGAAGGAACATGTAAATGAATAATGAAATGTATTAACCATGAACCAACACCCTCTCCCTTCAAGGGAGGGGGTATTTATAGTGTTTGTACATTGATGGGGCGTTGCCCTAATAGAGAGATAAATAAAAGGCCACGCCTCATGGGCCTTCTACATAGGCCGAACCTTAATAACTAACATAAAGACCTAAATAATAAAGCAACCTATTACATAAACTATGACCGTTACTTGATAATATGAAATGTGTTCCCAACAAATACTTATGTATTTGGAACAATTTTTATAGGTTGTGAAAAATACACATGTGTTTGGGGTGATTTTATAAATTGTTTTTAGTTCTTATGTATTTGGAACATTTTTTAAAAACTGACCAAATTTACACTTTTTTCCAGCACTTGTGGACTATATTTTGCTTTTATTTTCTTGGACATCAAATTAAATTTATAATCGATTTTATTAATTTACTCTAATATTCTGTAGCGCTTCGTCATTAACTTTTAATCTTTATAACTATTATATATAACGAATTAATATATATCATATTACTTAAAATGCGTCATCTTCAAATTTTTTGTGAGTTAACTTTCTTGTTTCTTAAATTAACATTTTTTCCTTTAAGGTCAAGTTAAAAATATTCATATTGTATATATAAAAGCGGATAAGCAAATGATTGGGGTTATCTATGTTCAGGTTACCTGGCAGGGCGAGTCTGAAAGTTAAAAAAAGAACGACGAGCCATGCTTTTTTTTCCGAATAGTTGTAAGAATCACTTCATTCATAAAATTTGTTAGACGATAATTATGTGTCTAGGCTCGAGCCCGTCTGTGGGCTTTGGTCTGTTAGGGTCTATGGCTTAACTGAGGCACCCTGGACCATTTCTGACCTATTTCCTGGCCAAACCCAAACGTTAGCTAGTAAGTTTGAACCCTAAACCTATTGTCAGAAATTTAAAGGAATACCACTAAGCCATTTGATTATGTTTATTCATATTATATAATATATATATATATATATATATATATATATATATATATATATATATATATATATATATATATATATATATATATATATATATATATATATATATATATATATATATATCAATTGTTAAATAGTAATTGATAGCTTATCTCGCTAAAGCCCATACACTTGAAATAGCCCCACTAAGGCCGCAACACGTCATAACTTACCTGGGAATCGACTTTCTAGGACAGGCTCGACAAACACGAGCAGTAACAACATGACTGGAATAAGACCGTTGCAACGTACAAACACGTGTCATTACAGTAAAAAAAAGTGTAGGTTGGCAGGGACACTTCAACCCTGTGTACCTACTAGGTACCCAACACCCCTACCCGGCAAAGGTGTGAAGCCTGTGAAATGCCTAACTATGGTACCAAGTGCATGTTGCGGGTCGAACCCGCGCCATTTTTAAGGCCATGCATTAGCCCAAGCTTTAACAGGCAGCCGGTGGCCATCTGCGCTAAGCAGATGGTTACAAACACGTGTCATTACAGTAGTACAAGCCTAGATGATGCAACACCCATGCTATAACATGCATAATGAAGATTCAAATGCAACTGATAAAAAAACTATATATTAAATTAAATAAAATTTACTTAACCAAATAAAAACGCATGATTGATTAAAAAATCCAAATATATTTTTAAACATAACTTTCGATAAAAGCTCGAAACGACAAGCTCGCACTACTACAAAAACAAGAATAGAGACCCCTGCATGGAGACCTTTTTATTAAAAGACAGGTCTCGAAAAACTTTTCTATAAAAAAAGAAAAGGATCAAGGCTAGTTTTTATAATTCGAACAGGTCTGTCCATATAAAGGTGTAGATTGGCGGGGACACCCTGACCCCGGGTGCCTTTTGGAACCAGCCATTGTCCACCCCACAAGGAATAGCTCCGGGAAACTCTCCTGGCCTAGTGGGGCACCAACTGGAGTGAGCCGAGACTCTCAGAATCTTGAGCTCTTATCCACAAAGTCTCTCTAGTGAGCCCATAGGTTTTGCAGAGGTGGGTACCTATCTGGAGCAAAGTGCCAGGGATGGGATTGGAACCCGAGTCTATTGATTCAAGAATAAAAGCCCCACCCACTGGACCAATGCCCCATTGGTAATTCGAATAGGTCTGTATTAGTAAGATACATCAAGACCAGTTTTGTAACAACCGTAAATTTTCCGTTTACTTTTACCTATAAACTTTAACGTTTTACTTTAATCACGTAAATTTTGAACTTTACGTATAACCGTTAGGTTATCCAGCGTGTAACGAGAACCATCAATTAGATATTTTACATCTCACTAGACTAATATTTAGTCTACTCATAATCAATTAAATGATTTTTTTCATTCAGATTCAATATTTTCAAGTAACTTGTATTTTCCGCGTTTCAAATTTCATTTTAAGCATTTTAATTTATACGCGTATTTACCCAATAAACGCACCACATTTCTAATAACATTTAAAAAAAAATGTTGGATTTATTTCTTTTCGCTACCCGATTAAAACAATTTACGCGTTTTAAGACTTCGCGGTTTAATTTTATCATCTAGCAACTAGATAATACGCTAAATATTTATACACTATAAAAATTTACTCATTTCATCCCATATATATAAACTAAAAATCCGCCCCTCATTTATAATTAACCAAAACTTTACAAAACATCTTACAACTTGTTTTAAATACCTACTAAATCTTGCAAAACTTTAAAAATCTAGCTAAGCCAAAGTCAAGACCAAACTCTTTTGCTTTCTCTCCCATTTACACGCCAACTCCCATTCCCTTCATTAATTCTCATGTTCTTTTGTTCCCTTGATATTTTCTTGCAAGAGTTGCCTTACCTTTCTTTATATAGATATTATTACTTTCATTTTTTTTTCATTCTCTAGCAACTTGCAAGATCTAGTAAATTTCAAACCAAAATCCATTTCTTTTGATTTTCTAAACCAACCCACGCCACCACCATATCCCTTCCCATGCTTCACATCTCATCATGTCTATTCTTGTCTCTTAGATATTTTAGAGGTACCAAAAGTCTAACTAGTTCCATCTTTACTTTCCTATATAAAGAACACTCATTTCAATTTTTTTATATACTCTAAAGCACAAACTCTTTCACTCTCTTTCTCCCTAGTATATGGCAGCAACAAGGAGGAAAAACAATGAGTATCTTTTATAAACCCACAACCTGGTAACTTTCATTTCACACAAACACAACCTACAAACTTCACACTCTTATCTCCATGCTCGATCAAATAACATCAGGAACTACAAGAACACTTTTGGGTTTGTTATTGGTAGTAACATAAAGGGTTTAGTTATTAGTTGGGTCTTAAGCTTGGTTGGGGTTTTATAGTCGACATATTGAGTTTCTTTGGCACTATCTTCACTCGACATCAAGTAAGCTAACAACTAGCCATTTCATACACTTTTCTTACACATTATATCATGCATACACGAATTATGAATCACCTCTATGCGTTTGTACATCAAAAACTTTGTTTTGAATGTTTCGGGTAACTACCTGATGCACGATCTTCTTTTTATAACTCACGACCCAAAATGTATATGTCGGTAAAAACTTTGTTACTACACTCCTAAATAATGTTTTTAGTATAATATGTTCGAAACCTAGGACTCGCAGGAGTGTACATATTCAAAAACCATGTTTCTCGAAAAGATGCCTAACTACCTGATACTTGCATTGTACACGAATTTCACCATCAAGACATGATTTGTGGTTAGAATCTGATTTATTGTGTCTAAAGTAATAATTATTAGTATAGTATGATAACCCTAGGTCTCGCAAAGTGTAAACCCATAATTTTCGAAAATATGGCAATCTGGTGTTTGGCGTTTCATAGGTTTCACACCAGAAACTTAATTTGTTGTTGGGAACTTGGTCACTACTCTTAAATAAATTGATATTAGTTCAACATAGTTGGGATCTAGGACAAACAGTAGTAACCTCGATAATTAGACCTTAAAAACAGAAACCAAAACTTGTTATGAAACATGGCTGTTTGACCATATTAAGGCTCGATTATAGTTAACCTAGGCTAGGTATAATGGACCATGATAGTTACGAAAAATGTAGCCAATATAACCACCTAGGCATAACAACTCGAATCATGTAAAACCGAGCTCTAACGAGAAAGTTACGACTTACTAAACATTGCCAAAAATCGTTTTCAATAAAAACCCATCAGCACTGTTTTGGAAAATGTGTCTGACCCATCACTTTCAAGCCCATTTTTAGCCATGTTACGACCTGTTTGGGTAAACTCTCAAAACTTAAAAGTTATAGAGAATCCAGAAATCTAGAAGTACCAAGTGGAAACAGGTCTAGAGGATAAATATCGAGTGAGTTGTGACCCCTCAAAGTTTAGCAAAAGTACACAAATGAACTCAGAAAATATTCCAAGTGTTTAGTCGTTTCTGACCGCTCACATTGAAGACCGATTTTATCCACTTTGCGAACCATTTCAAGGATATAACAAAACACGAAAATGGTAGAATAACTGAAACACTAGAATTAGGAAGTTGAATTGTAACCAGAGGCCAAGTAACGAGGGATATTCGGTCCGATAAAGTTGAGGAAAAACATACTTTTCGGAATTTTTAAAAACTTTAATATTTTGGGTAAATTTTCGTATAAATCATTTTTAAACTCGTAAAACTTAAACGCAAACGTATATTGGTGATAAAAACTTACAAAATGCATATGCATGACATACATATTATGATTACGACCTAAGACACATTAATATACAATTAGGTCACGGTTAGAGTTTTACCTCGTTTTGCGTGCCATCATTACAGTACCGAACGTTATCATTTACTCGAGATGAGTCATAGCCCTACTTTTACTCTTTTAATTTCTTTATAAACTCTTGGGGGAGAATACATGCTCAATTACTTTCTTTTGGACACAAGTACATTGAACATTTATTGATTGCCTAAGTTATTGTCGTTTTCCATAAATTCCCCACAATCGTGAGCCGTTAATTACTTTGTAAGCGCGAAAGTTGTGAATAGATCTATTGGGGGTAAACTCCCCCGTCCGGGTTGGTCGCTCCAACTTGTCAAACGAACGCATTTCATTTGATGTCATACAGGTGTTTGGCAAAGCACCTGTTTGGGGTGATAACATGAACTAACTGTTAAGGCTTCGTTGTCATGAGCTTAGTGCAACAGTAATACTTTTCATTAACATATTTGGAATACATTGTCATTGAAATCTTGTGGTCCATACATAACTTGTTGTTTACTTAAACCTATGAACTCACCAACATTATTGTTGACCCTTTTAGCATGTATTTTCAGGTTCTTAAGGAATACATTGTCATTGATAACTTACTTTCGGAGGCTTTTGGCATGGCATGGCATGGTCATAGATTTCTTTGATGTATTTGGGACCGCTCAAACTCTTTTATGGACCTGTATTTACGCATTATTTTGAAAGATGTAAAACTAAATGCTTTTGATTATGAAATTTCTTTTAAACGGATAAGGTAAATCCGTTCTCTTTATTTTTTGTTGTGAACCAATTTAGTAGCACCCAATGACATTATTTTCCGCTGCGATCCACTTTTTTGGGGGGTGTTACAGGTTTCCCATGCTAAAGACCAGTTTATAAAAAAAGCGTTATCTAGACCTGTTGCTAACTTTGAAACACGTCTTTATCTGTTTGACCGGTAAATACCGTTTTCTAAACCAACATCGGTCTATCATCTGTGCTGAGATGGACCCAAGATTTTTTAGAAGGTGTTGCATAATTTTTTTTATGATTATGAGTACTAACTTGCCCTATAAATAATTTATTAGGTGAAATTGAGGGTCGGACGTGTCAATAAAAGACAGATTTCATAAAAAAATTACACGTGACCTAAAATCGAGTTACCTATGCGACACCCGGCTCCCAAGTCCCATCCCTGCATCCGCGGGACTTAAAAATTTTAATTTTCATCCTAAAATTCATTCCCACTCCACCAAACCAAACGAAAATTTTCATATAAAAAAACCCTAACCTCCTTCTCCATAATCTCTCTTGTCACCAAACCATTTCCACCACCATCGCCATCATCAAGCCACCAAATCATACTGTAGCCACCATCACCATCCATCTACATCTGAACCCTAACCCTCCATCTTCACCGCTGCTGCCGCTCCACCTCTCAATCCCATCTCGCCATCTTTTTGGGGAACACACATCTGTAGCACCCTTTTTCTCGGAAAACACCAGGTACTTTTATTTGTATTGATTTTGAATTTATAAATAATTTTAGTTATTTTCATTTTTCTTTGCTTATAAAAAAGGAGGGTTATTTGACTAAAGGATGGATGAAGAATTAATGTAAAAATTGTTAACAAAATGAAGGATATTTTAATCTGATTAGTCAAACATATGGAATTTATCATACAATTATTGAAACTAAAGGCTCGATTGATATGGTGGCCTAACTTTTCGTACGGTCGAATTTGATGTATGAAGGTGTTCGATGAAATGCCCAAGATATAATTAACATAATTTTTTGATTGCTCGATCAAGTGAATATGGACCTTTGTTGTGATTATCAATTCGACAACGAATACGTGATAGGGGGACTTGTGGTCTAGTGCTTTGAAAGTATGGTAATAGGAATTTACCTCTTTTTTTGCCTTGAAATATGAAAGTATGGTCTAGTGCTTTGAAAGTATGAAAGTAGAATTTCGACACAAGGTGTTAATATTGTAGCATAACATAAACATGTGTGCAAGTCTGATTTAAGCAAGCTTAAACAAAATGGATCTCGTTTCTGGTGTTAGACATTTTTTGTATGAGTTATTAAACGATTCCGGTGCTGCGGTGAGATTTAAGGAAAAAAAATAAAATGGAGAAGTGAGGGTTCAACACGTCGTTTGTATATGCGTGGTATTGATTACTATGACTATTCTGAGTGTAAATGTTAATATTTTGGAATTTTGTATGTGAATGAGCAATCCCGTATCTTATTACATTTGCTGATTTTTGTGTATATGTGTCACACCCCCATTCTTGTGTCGTGTAGATATTTTGGACTTTATGAGTGGAATAAGAGCTAGAGCACTTAAGGACTTCATACTGGTTAATAAAAGAGGAAAATCTCAGATAATTATTATAGGTAATACTCAACAAGTCCATACTCTCTCTCGGTCTTTGCTCATTTTATTTGGTAAGTGGCAGTTGTGGAAAAATGGTTGGGTCGGATAGGCTGATAACAGGTCAGAAGACTAACTTTTCGTATGGTCAGTTTTATTTGGAGCAACTAAATTTATCGTGAGGGCAATCATATTGAAATGCGTATCGTACACAGGTTTATTTGATGTATGCGGACGTTCACACAGGCGGCGGGATATATAATGATGCATCAGCTTCGCATAGGTATGGCTAAAAAAAAAAAAAAAAAAAAACAGGATCAACACTAATCACCAGGTGCTCAAGCAAATTCAGATTTATATAATAGTGTTTGTCAACATATAGCCATAAGTAAGTAGTACCCCAAGTATGCATGATATCTATATAATAGTGTTTGCCAGCTGAACTTCAATTGACTAAATTACTATATCAGTAACATGTTCATAAGCTATTTACAGCCTTTGGATTTAAGTGAACCCCTTAGAAACTAAATGTAATTATAATTCATTTATAGTTGTATTTAGTAAAAATAAAAAAAAAATACAATAAACTGAGATAAGCAAATTCAGATGTATATCATAGTGTTATCAATATATAGCCAATTCCAAATTGAATATTTAGTATTTCCTTGAGTATGCATAATATCTATAGGGTAGAAGTAGTAAAATACTTATGTTCACTACGTAATGCATTTTTACAATGATTACCACTCTAGCTTGTGACACACCCTTGTCTGTTATGATATTTACAATTATAGTCACCACATATATAACTCTCTAATTCGCTTACCATTATCAAATTTTCACATGATAGTTTAATGCGTAACTTTCATATATAAAAGTTGCTATTTTGTATGTGCAGATTTGCGCTTCAAAAGAGATATCGGGGAGTTCATTACAAAGGATGAAGTTGTAGTTCTCCTAATGGTTTTTAGGCATTGCGCTTCAAAAGAGATATTGGTTTTTTATTTTATTGTATTCAAGTGATCATGTTGACTTAATTTAATGGATGATTAATAAAAATTGTGTTCAATTTATTTTTGGCTTCGATTGAATTAAATTTGCTCATATACTCGATGATTGGTTGATACGATGATGTACTAAAAACTGTTTGTAACGAAAAATGGTGCTAATGCACGTTAGCAATGATTATGCAAAGCGTGCCAAATGATTTTTATAACGAATGCAAAAGTGTGCCAAATGTTTTTTATTGGCAAGGCGGAAAAAATTGTGCCAAATACATTTGGCACAAAAACGGAAACCGTGCCTAAGATGTTTGGCACAACAGATAAAACCGTCCTAGTTAATTTTGGCACGGTAAATAAAAACTGTGCCAAATACACATTTGGCACGAGAGATGAATTGGTACTAAATACACATTTGGCACGAGATATAAAAGTGTGACAAACGCTATTTTGTAACGGAAGATTGTCATCCGTGTCAAATACCTCACTCATGGCACCCCAAAGTTAAATCGTCCCATGAACTGTGCCAAATACTATTTAGCACGGTTTAAACCCGACCCAAATGTATTTGGAACCCTCATATTTAGGACGGAGCCAAAACTGTGCCAAAGCCGTGCCAAATAGCATTTGGCACGGATTTTTGAGTATTTGGCACGTTTTCCCACCCTCCCAAATACTCGTTTTTCTTGTAGTGCATTTTCTTGATAAATGAACATGAACAAAAAAATTTGTCTATTTAAGCGTTCGTGTCCATTTAAAAATAAATGAACAAACATGAACAAGGCTCCGTTCATGTTCGTCCAGTTCGTTTACAACCCTACTTGGAGACTTGAAGTGGTTTAACTTCAAATAAGTCGAAAAGACCGTATTCAACCCCTACAGTTCTACAACCCTGATGAACTTAATCAACTCTCTGACTCCCCAACATCAGAGCATAGATCGAAATATGTTAAAAGTGTTTAGGCGAGACTTTTCAAGAAAGCAAACGAATGGGAAAAAAGTGTCTTTGCACAAAAGTCAAAACACGTATAAATTGGTGGAAAATAAGTGACCAGTTGACAGAACTGTTCACAAAAGCATGGTTGTTATGTTTCCAAGAATAGAAGTGTTTAATGGAAGGTGTACTTCTCCATTAGATGCTTGACACGTCTTAACAACCCCATTAACTAGATACCTCGTACTCACTAAGAGAACGTTGGTGGAGTGTAAATGCCACCACTTTACGTATTTATTGTTGTATTAATTGAAGTGCATTTACTCTCTTGAACTTACAATAGGTCCGTGATCCTATCAGCATGACCTCATAAGTTCACTTGCAAACTGAATTATGTGGTTTAGTTTGCTTGGTCATAGAGCATTGATGCGGCGGTTATAAGACCTCACAAGAAGTATTACAATCCTCTTAGGCAATGTACCTAACCGTTGTAGGGTAGTATAGGCAAGACACGAGGGATTGATCATTCTCTAAGGGAATAGTATATGTGAAGGCCAAAGTGTATGTCGAGATAGGTCTAAAGGTGAGAGATGAGTCTTTTTGTATTTTTATATTTTATGAAAAGCAATTAAAAATCTCGGGGTTTGAAGAGTAGGCGGTTTAACTACTATTTAATTAAACCTAATCTAATAATTAAAACTAAATTAAACTAAATAACAAGAAAAGTAAAAGTTGTAACTCTTATGATGAGGAAAACGTGTTTACTTAGATTTCCTTACTCCCTAGTTAGCTACTATTGATTTGTCGAATTGTCACATCCTTGTTTTAATGATTAAACGAATAACTTATCTTCAATTAAACATGGATGAAAAAGGCTGAAAAAGCCCTACAAATAAGCTGGAAATCGTCTAGGGTTTTTGTCCTCCAAGATTTTACAATGAATGAAAAAGATTCGAAAACTATATATAGATTTACAATTGTGACGGCGTCACTTGCAAACTGTGACGCCGTCAGCTCGCCTCCAATTAGGGTTTCGTCTGTGTAATTCACCGTCAGGTGTGTCTTAAGGTCGTCACATTATAAATCTTCTGAGCCGTCACATTATAAAATTGCACTGAGTTTGGGCCTTCAAATACAAGTGACGGCGTCATGTTATGGATCGTGACGCCGTCAGGTCTCCATATTGACAGATTCTTGACTTGGTAGTTTTTCTTCGTTTTCTCGTCCCAAGTACCTAAAATGCAAAAAGAAACGATTTAGGGCAATATTTGATCAATTACATACGACTTTTAGGCTTAAATGACCCCTTAAAAAGGTATCAAATAAATCCTTATCAAGCATTTACTATTGTCATTCAACAATTTATTCCGCAAAACACTTTATAATTTTTTGATTTATTGAATAAATATTTACACATTTGAAATAGAAATACTTGTGTTGTATATTTAAATAACTATTTTAGCATTGTTCCTTAAAACTATCATGATAAGACGAGATGGTAGTCCGAATGTTTTTTTTTTTCCATACACTCTTGCCCTACCATCCAAAATATACATCCATACAAAAGGGATTTATAGTTGCATCCCTACACTTGAACTTTTAAATAATTAAAAATAACTAATGACCAGAATTAAGAGGATCAAAATACGTGGAGTACTTCAAAACATTTAACGTACATATGAGAGTAATAACATTAACTTTCTTCCCCATTACCCCATAATAACTAGTACTTTACCCATGAGTCCCAATCGTCTCAAAACTGTATTTACAAGATATGACTAGTCTTAGCAACCATGTAATCAACTAGACAATTAACAAAGGGTTTAACATACATGTTGTAACAATAATGCACTAAAGATGAGTGCATACAAGGTAGGATAAGGCGATTTGGGTGTACATTTGGGGGTGGATTATAAACAATGTTCTTCATTAATATTTTGGAATCCACCGAAATATCATGAGAACCGCGAAAAGGATAGGCTCTGAGGGGTGTACTAGGGGTATCTTGTACTAAAAATGAGTACATAGCAAGGGTGTGAGAGAATTACTTGACCAATGAAGCCAATGTATTATAATTACAGGTTTAAAACAAGGGTTATCCTAATGCCTCTTGTCATTTAGTAAATCCTAACTACACGAATGTAGTCTCACTAGCGATCTCGGGATGCATCACAAACGCAAGTTCTAGAATATATATACTACCAGTACACTCATAAGCATTAAAGATGAATTCTTTTTTCTAAATATCTAAAGGCGAACCTCACATTTTTGGGGTGGAAATTTTTGAGTGGTAGGGTTTTTGTGCTAGCTATATAATTCCTATCCATGAGACGCTTATTAAAACTAAAGTTTCACTCCTATATGTTGTAAAAAAAAAATTAAGTTGGTGCTAAAATCACCTTTACAAGTATCTCTTTTAGTTTATTACACAATTACTCTAAGACAAAACAAATATCAAGCGAGTTATAGTTTCTAAGGTATCCTATTTTTCCCTCCCTACACTTAAATTGAACATTGTCCCCAATGTTCTTGAAAAGCATCAAAGTTATGATAAAGGAAAGAATAAAAGGTATGAAAGAAACTAATACTCCCCTGATTTGCTCGGCATGAACGATGTGAAATATGGTTAAATCCTCCTCCAAGAAGATAAACAAAATAAGATTCACTTCTAATGTATACTTTCATCTTCTTGTCCAATATAACCTGTTTTATTTTGCTAGGCCCATAGATAAAAAACCCACTTTTTTACGATTACGGGGTTTATTGGAATACGAAATCCAACCCTGGAAATACAGGATCACTAAAAAAACAAACACGAAACCTCGCATAAAATCGGCGGTAAACACTCTACATAATAAAATAAAAATCCTAAAAAGCAAATAAGATATAATGCTTGCAAAATAAATGTTTACAGAATCCTGGAAATTTAAAAATTCTATAAATTTTCAAAAATTAAATTTCGACAGAAAAACAAAAATCTGGAAAACTGTTGCTACCGTGCCTGACGCCGTCAGGATTGACCTGACATAATTTTTATGTTTTGTTTCCTGAAAAATTTCTAGAAAAATCTAATTATTAAAACCTAGAAATTCTGTAAAACATTCATTGTGACTCGATACAAGCATTTGACTCAAACAAACTCACAGATACGTGAGAATATATGTTAATCATCAATTGTTAACTTTAATGTTTGAATTTATTCTTTTAAACAAATATGATTTTCCCTACACTTATCTTTTTGTAAAATACATTTACATGTAGTTAAGACGAGGTTAAAAACAAAATAAAGCATTTTCACAAATTCTATTCGAAATATGAAAGATAAACAATGATGATAAGACATATATATGACTCAAATAAAAATAAAAATAAAACAAACAAACAATTAAAAAGCTTGGGTTGCCTCCCAAGAAGCGCTTTTCTTTATTTACGAGTCTTTTAGCTAGACTCAAAGTCATGGCCTATTACGTGACTCCATCCTCCGTCACGTTCTCAACACTATCCTCAATCTTAGTCTTATATTCCGGCCCTAATTGTAGACATTCATTGTAAAAACCAAGTATCTTTTTCATCACATAGTCTACAGCTCTTCTTTTATCCTCTTCATTCCTATAGTAGACCGATTGCTTGAGTTCCTTTTCAAGATTTGGCATTAGTCGGAATTGTTCAATCTTATACAGCATTTTGGTAGGCAATATTGTTGGTCTCATCCATAAACCTAACTATCCCTAAGGATGGGGCGTAAGTCATCTTTGAGATTTCCACGAATGGCTTTCCTAATACTACATGGGATAATTTAGGATCTATTGCCAAACTAATATCCTCCACCACCAAGAAATCCGTTACATACGTGCAATCCTTTAACTCTTCCAATATAATTGTTTCTTTTTCTAGGATTCTTAGGATCTTGCCTAGGTACAAGTGGCTTTTTTCATTATCCAATTATAGTATGTCCTAGTCATGATGTTTATAGGAGAATTTAGGTCAATATAAGCTTTCCACACGTGAATGTGTCCTATATTGCATGGTATATTAATGTTTGAAGGATTACCATGTGCAATGATTGGAAGTCTTCTTATAAAGAATGAGCGAAGATCATGCAATAAGTACTTGTGATATGCTAATTCTTCTACCGTGGGAAACTTATCAAAGTAATCATTATCTACTTCTTCCACTTTCTCATTATCATCATTCTTAGTTTCCTCCTTAGGATCACTATTGTCCTCAATTATAGTTTTTTTATCTTCTTCCTCACTACTCCTATTTGGTTTTATTAGAGTAATAGCGTTGACAAAGTGAGCATGTTTTGATGAAGAAAGATCTTTGATTTCACTAACCATATTTGTGTCTTTGGTAGATCTACTCGAAGAGTTTATCAATTGAGTGTTAA
Source organism: Artemisia tridentata subsp. tridentata (assembly GCA_021014915.2). Classification (NCBI taxonomy): domain Eukaryota; kingdom Viridiplantae; phylum Streptophyta; class Magnoliopsida; order Asterales; family Asteraceae; genus Artemisia; species Artemisia tridentata. The sequence goes on from CP139504.1 coordinate 250,161,373, forward strand.
GAGCCTTCAACAAGTTGTCAATTTTATTTGTCATCTTACTTTGTTGTTGCTTGAAATCGGCTTCAAACATTGACAAAAGAGCTTCTTGAGATGACATAAAATTAGACACCAATCTTTCAAGATTGCTGGAATTGTTGGAACCGGAAGGATTATTGTTAAAGGTGCGGTTTGAGGATGAACCGCTTGATCGAAAATGATTAGGTGGATTTGAAAAAGTTTTGAGAAGAATTTTGGTTTTGTTTCCACCTAAAGTTTGGGTGATTTTTCCAAGAGGGATTATAAGAATCACCAAGAGTGTTTTGCTTGGGTTTGAAAGTGTACCACTTATCTCCTGCTCTGTCGGTATGCGAGGATGTATAATCCGTAAAAGCTTGTTCGAGTAATTCCATGCAACCACGAGTGTCATGGGGACTACTACATAATCCACATGAAGAAGTGATTTTGTTCACTTGACGTGTAGATTTAGGAGCTTCGTAGGATTTCATGAGAAACTTGACTTGGACTTCAAGTTCCATGATCCTACGGTCGGGAATGCTTGAGTTATTCGAAGGCAAGGATATTGCCTTGACCGTTTTGCTCAACTCGCGGGGGTCATTCCAACATTCGTTGTCACAGAGAGCAAGATCTTCTATGATTCCCCACGATTCTTCCGCATTCTTGTCACGTAGCTTACCACCGGCCGCTTGGTCAATAGTTTGCCTTGTGGAGTGATTGATATGGTCATAGAAAATTTGGACTTGGAGCCAAAGATCAATGCCATGATGAGGGAATTTTTGGAGTAAGTCCTTGAAACGAGTCCACGCTTTGTAAAGAGTTTCACCTTTACGTTGTTGGAACATCAAGATGTCATTCCTTAGCCTGGTAGTTCTCCCCGGTGGGAAAAATTGAGCGAGGAAACGAGAAGTAAGATCATCCCAAGTTGAGATAGATCCCGCGGGTAAACGCTCAAGCCAATTACTAGCTTGGTCATGTAGAGAGAATTGGAAGAGACGCAATCGCGTCGTCTCCTGAATAGCAACATCAAGGTCAACGGAATCAACAATTTTAAGAAAATCCTTGAGATGTTGGTTTGGATCTTCGGAATGAAGTCCATGGAATGCACATCCGTTTTGCACCAACCGGATGGTGTCGGATCGCAAAGGAGACACATTGGCTCTTTGGGGGAGCTCAATGGTGTTTCGATAGCCTTGGTGGCTTGGTTTGGAGTACTCACCTAGAGTACGGGCTCGAGGTGGGTCATGGTGTGGTTGTTCTTGGTGTGGTTGCTCTTTGTGGGGTTGGTGTGGTTGGTGTGCTTGGTCAAGGGGTTCAAAGACGCCTTCATTCACCATGATGACAAATGAAGAGAATTACGAAACAAAGGGAAGAAAGAAAAGATAGACTAAAAGAAAGCTAATAAAAATAAAATAAAAATCTCACTTGATAGGAATCTAGTGAGCAGACCTAAACGAGATAGAAATCGAAACCTATACTATTCCCTGACAGTGGCGCCAAAAACATGATGCGGCAGTTGTAAGACCTCACAATAAGTTTTACAATCCTCCTAAGCACTGTACCTAACCTTTGTAGTGTAGTATAGGCAAGACACGGGGGATTGATCGTTATCTAAGGGAATAGTGTATGTGAAGGCCGAAGTGTATGTCGAGATATGTTTAAAGGTGAGAGATGAGTCTTTTTGTATTTTTTGTTGGGAATTAAATATTCTGAAGATTAGTATCGGGAACTAAAGGTTTACAAGATTAGTTCTGCTCAAGGAAATTCACTAAGTATCATTCTACTGCTAGTGCATTTCATTCTACTGCTAGTGTTAGAGATTCTGCTGCTGCAAGAATTCTACTACTAGTATATCAAGATTGTGCTGCTGAGTAGATAACTGATGCGTATTCTACTACTGTGTGGATAAGTATGAAAAAGATATTTGTGTATAAAAGTCAAGTATATACGGTAGACAATATCTTTTATAGTTGTTCACAGAACAAGTTGTAAAACACAGATACATGTTGTATCTTAATGACTGACACTCTCAACACAAGCAAAGCATGTGCTCGACAAGACTTGACAATATTGTAAAGATCTCTCTTGGACTATAAAAGAGAAATCTTAGCTTAGTGACTAAGTGTGTGCCTTTCATAGAACTTTCATATTAGTTAACAAGAACAAACACAACAATATCTCAAGTCATAGAAATATAAGATTCAAGGTTTGTAACCCTAGTGATAGTGAAGATCACTCGTATTATGTTAAAGCTTAATATTATCCTTTATCACACAACAATATATGAGAATAAGAGAAGATTAGAAGAAAGATGGAGATGGGATGGTAACTTCAAGAGATTAGATTAAGAGAAAGAATGAGATACAAGATGAATACCCCTTGAAGCAACACACACATCCAACCCTTCCAAGTGAGGAGGGGAAGGGTATTTATAGGCTTCAAGGATGGAAGGCTTGGGTGGGCTTGGATTAAGCTTGGGCCTATTACATGGACTATAATCATACATTTAATCTAAAAGGTTAATCCAAGCCCATTGACTAAATTAACTAAACTAAACAATGACACACTTAATTAAACTATTACAATGACAAATGACCATCACTTTAAAATAAATCCTAACAATCTCCCCCTAAGGGATGGTCATTCAAATGATGCTCCATGTGAGATGGTCTTTCGTCTTCAATGTCTTTGAGCTTTGAGTGTCGTTGTATAGCAGTCTTTGTTTTTTATTCCTTCATGCTATGTGATCTTCAAAGTATCGTCTTTGAGGTTGTTCTTGCCTTGATCAACATCTTCATGTGATGATGCGTCGTGACTTCCAACATACTCATACATCTTGGACATTATACTTATGCTAACAATCTCCCCATAATCTTTCATCATATGAACTTGTTCTCGACATCTTGATTAGCTTCTTGACTTTGTCTTTTCACTTTGTCTTTAACTTGATCTTCTTGTCTTGAACTTTTATACTTGAGCTTTGTTGGAGATGTTCTTCATAAATATGAGTATGCTGAGGTGAAGATGAATGATGTATGTGGTGATGGTTAATGGATGTTTATAGGTAGCTGCATAAAACTGTTAGTAATAATCATCCAGCGCTTACAGGTTGGGACTTTGAGATTGTCAACAACATAGTGTGAAGACTTTCTCTAATCCTTCCCCAGGCCGTTCTGAACCGGATACCCCCAAGAGGGCTTACACGGATACACCGAAGTGCACCCACGATTCAGTGAGTCGCTGGAGATCACCCCACGACTGTAGACCGTTTGAAGCACGTAACCATCAATGATATGAATGGCAAGATCCTTGGATCTCATTAAGACTCTTACAACTTGTGCTCTTTTTGGCGAACACAAGTGTATCATTTTGGAAGTGTTCCTAATGAGATATTTTGATGAATCTCATGGCTCTAGACTCTATTGTGCGTTTTGGTTTTTAGTCGTCGGAGGCATGGAGCAGAGTGCCACCTTTTCAATATCAACACATCTCGGAGTGAGAGGCCGATAGATTATGTAGTGTTCTCCGTGAGAAATGAAACAAATATCTTTTGAGAGATATATGAGTGGCTAGGAGGGGTGGTGCAGCGCGTCACTGGGTCCATGACGTCTTGTCTTCAATATCAGTATCACCTTAGTGAATACCGATAGCAGATGTATTGACCCGGTTTCTGCCCTATGTTTTCATGGAGGGCTATTTCTTTTCACCCTTTCAATCAACTTTTCTTTTTCATTCTTCAACCCCTTTTGTCCCTTTCTCTTTTACTCCTTTTTTTCAATCTTACCTAAGGACTTCTAATTCTAATCTATTGGAATTGTCCTTGGGTAGATCCCTCCGGCTCTGGCGGATCATAGGACGGTTTTCCCTAACCTTAGTCACCTTATAACACCATGACTATCCTAGATTTGCCATAAAACCATTTGAAAATCTCTCAAAGTGTTTATGAATAAACACATTTAGTTAGCACATTGAGATTTTTATATTTTTGAAATACTCCCCCTTCACATGTGCTTATGAGATTTAAGAAAGAATAGCACATGTTGGGTAGAGTTCGCACATTTGAAATGATTGATTTTCAATGAACATGGCCTTCGCGAGACACGTTTACATCACTAGATGGACTAGCTTGAAATTATTACCCGTCCCGGTCATATTCATTGATTATCTCTTGAATTGGTACATTCTACTCAGACAAGTCCTTTGCGAGACACGCTTACATCACTGGAAAACCAGCTTGAAATTATTACCCGTCCAGGACAAGTCTTTTCGATAACGGACATTTAGATTTCGTCAATTTGAGGGTTAGAACTGAGTCTGTCTGGTGAGCATACTTTGAGATTCCACGAACTTTAAACCTTTTGATCACATTTTAATCACGTCTTCTCCCCCTCAAAAATAGCATGCAGTGATATTTTTGATATCAACTGATTAAAATGAAACCTTTTGGAGAGAACGACGGATTTTAGCATGAAATAGGAACATTTTTGTTTTTCATTTTTATACTCCCCCTTAAATAAAGCATGATTTATCTTGTTTTGGAGGGAGTTATCTTGAGCACTTTATGAAAGATTTGGAAAAATCTTATTGAAAAATCTTGAAGAAAATGTGCTCAAGATAAAAAAGATTTTAAAAATCTTTGAAGATATGGTAGGGAAAGTATCTTCATTTGTTTTTAGGATAAGTGTTTGAAAAAGAGATTGGTTTTGCACAACACTTTCCTTTATTTGAAGTTCGGGTCCGAAACTGAGATGTTCCGAAGCCATTTGAGATTTTTAGGATAAGTGCTTTTGAAAGATTTTGAATAAGCACTTTCCTTTCATTGAGGCGCGGGTCCTAATCCGATATGATTAGAAGCCATTGGGTTAAGCGCGGGTTCTGGAGTGAGTCTCTCAGAAGCCATTGGGTTAAGCGCGGGTTCTGGAGTGAGTCTCTCAGAAGCCATTGAGAAGAAATTTTGAGAAACGACATGTTTTGAAAACATTTAAATGAACTCTCGCTCAAGCATCTGTACATGCCCGTATCATTGTTGAATGACATTTCTAGGTACGTACAGAATATCGATTATACGAGAGACATGCCGGAGAAGAATATTTTTGAATTTTATATTTTATATTGTTTTTGTCTTTTTGGAAATTTTCTATTTTTATATTTTGCTTTTGTTGGTTTTTCAAATTTTGTATTTTGTTTTTGATTTTTTCTAAAAAAATGTATTCACAAAGAAGAATTAAGTATGAACAAGTAGAAGTGGAGTTAAGAGAGGAATAAGACCAGGATTTCCAAATGCGATGTTGGCATAGAGTTCTTCTTTTCCACATTGGTTGTATGAACCATCTGCACTTTCACAAGTTCCTGCATTCACAAAATCCACAAAAGAAGAATATGCACAAATAGTAGTGTTAGCAGCACATGAATCATCACTCTGAAGGTGTTCACTATCAATGGTTGTAGTGGTTTCTTCATCCTTATCCTGATGATTTTCACTACTACTTGTTGTGGTGCGACTATCAAGAATCTTTCCTGTGGGAATCCATCTAAGACCGACTGTTTTAAAAACTTTTCCCGTGGGAATCCACCTAAGGCAGGATCTAGGAGTTGTTTTCTTGTCAGATACAGCGGAAGTCTCATTTTGAGAAAAACTACGTCCTGTAGGGATCCACTTGGTAGAATTCTTAGCTTTTTGCTTCTTATCAACGGGTGTGTTTCTATTTGGTGTCTTAGAGGATTGTGCCTTGGCACGCAAATTTTCTTTCTTGATATACTGTGCCACACATGCATCATGATTAGCTGAAAAGACACATTTTTGACATGTAGGACAGACAAATTCAACATTCTTGTGCAAAACAGCAACCTTAACTTTGTCACTACAGTCATTTGAAGCTTGTTTTCTGTTCGAAGAGGAATTCTTAATGTTGCATTCTACTTGTTTAACATTTTCTTTTTCGCAACTACTCTTAGATGCAGGCCAATCCCTAGTTTTTTGTTGAGAGTTCCTAGGTAGTGGTTTACAACTACTAGCAGTGCCTTGTAATGTTGTAGAATTCATCACCGTAGACGGTGTTCCTAAAATTCCATCTTTTCGAATCTGTGCCTTTTTCCTAGCTTTTTCTAGATAGGAATTGTGGACCATGTTGTTTGAACCAACAGATTCTTTAACAGTATTTGTGGTCACATTTGGTGAGCTATTCCTGGGGGCACACACATTAGGATTCAACTTGTTGTCCTTTGAATTTGTAGTAGCATTCCTAGACTCTTTTGGATTATCTTTTGCACTTTTGTCTATCGCCCTATGTGATTGAGATGTAGAGGCAGACGCAGTAGTGGGACTAATCCTATTAAGGTCAGGTGCTATCACATTTGAGTTTTCGACAACAGCTTTTCCTTTTCCTTTCGCAGTAAACTTGGGCAAGGGTGTTGGAGTGACTGGTTTTGTCAAATCAATTATCACATCAGCTTTCGGAACATTTTGAGAAATTGATATTTTTGGTTTTACAACCGGTTTGTCCGAAGTTGATGGTTTTGCAAACTTAGTTTCCTCACCCTTCCCTTTTTGACTTTCAAGCTGAGACTTCAAAAGATCAATTTGTTCTTGCATGTTTTTGTAAGAACGCTCATACGACAATTTGTCATACTTGCATTCTTCCTTTTTCTGATCAAGTTGTTTAAAATATGTGACATTTTGTTTTTCAAGCTTTGCAAACGCATTTTCATATTTTGAAACAATTTGGGAAGTCTCAGCTCGAAGTCTTTCATCATCTTCGACAGAATACATTTGATAAATAATGGACATGATATCAGTTGAAAGAGCTTCTTCAGAGAGTGCGTCATTTTGTTTTTCCAAAACTTTGATTTTTTCAATGTTTTCATTAGCTTCAATTACCAAGGATGTGTGTGTTGCTTCAAGGAGTATTCATCTTGTATCTCATTCTTTCTCTTAATCTAATCTCTTGAAGTTACCATCCCATCTCCATCTTTCTTCTAATCTTCTCTTATTCTCATATATTGTTGTGTGATAAAAGATAACATTAAGCTTTAACAAGTGGTATCATGAGCAAAATATAAAGATCTAGGATATTTTTTTTTCTTTTGTCTCGTTACTGTTCCATTAGGTGGGTTACTTTTGCATTATTTTTGTTTTTGATCACTACTGTTTACATTGCTTTTGTTTTGTTATCCTACTGTGCATTTACCACCTTTCATCTAGAAATCAAAGTAGTCGAACTTTTCACGTCGAGCAACTTCATCAAACTTAAATAGTCGAACTTATATAGTCGAACTTGTGTGATCGAACTTTTCATCTATTTTGTGTGTTGTTTCATTTCATCGAACTACAAGGTAGTCGAACTTCTCTTCAGTTCATCGAACCTTCATACATTAGTCGAGCTAGACTTCTTGATTCATCGAACAACTGGTCTGTCATCGAACTTGTGTGAGATTAATCGAGCTAGATTAGTTGAACTTCAAGGTAGTCGAACTTCTTTCATCGAACTTCAAGGTAGTCAAATAAGAGAATAAGAGAAGATTAGAAGAAAGATGGAGATGGGATGGTAATTTCAAGAGATTAGATTAAGAGAAAGAATGAGAGCTTGGCTGATATCTTTGATTTAGAAGAAGAAGAAGAAATGGATGTTGAATCTATTCAAACAAATGTTGCTGCAAAATTACCCATGCTCAAACAGAATGAGTTTGAGATGTGGAGGCTGAGGATAGAGCAGTATTTCCAAGTGCAAGACTATGCACTTTGGGAAATTATTGAAGATGGAAACTCTTACCAGTCTACAACCACTACATCAACAGTTGAAGGCAAAGTGGTGACAACTCTGCAGATCCACCCAACATCTGCAGAAGACAGAATAAAGAAGAAAAATGACCTAAAGGCCAGAAGTATGCTGATGATGACCATTACTAATGATCAACTTTTAAACTTCAGCAAATTCAAAGATGCCAAGTCATTATTTGAAGCCATTGTTGCCAGGTATGGTGGAAATGAAGCCACCAAGAAAACCCACAAGACTCTGCTCAAGCAGCAGTTTCAAAACTTCTCCTCAACCAACAATGAATCTCTTGACCACATGTTTAATAGGCTTCAAAATATTGTGAGCCAACTTGCTATTCTTGGGGTTGAAATACCTCAAGAAGATTTAAACTCAAAATTTCTGAGAAGCTTACCAGAAGAGTGGGCTATACATGTTGTTATCTGGAAGAACAAGCCAGACCTTGACACCATGGAACTAATAGACTTGTATAGCAACATCAAAATTGTGGAACAAGATTTAAAGAAAACTGGAGGTACTAGTTCTAATACTGGGAACATGGGATTTATGTCATCTCCTAGTACCTCAAATCCAAGTGAAGAGGTGAAGGTTGTTGATGGTGTTGGTGCTACTAGTTCATCAAGCAGTACCATGGGTATTTTGGATGAGAAGACTTGTTGTGCTTTTCTCACAAGTCGAAATGATGGGTCCATGCTCACTTATGAAGACCTCCAAGAGATCAATGATGATGATCTGGAGGAAATGGACCTAAAATGGAAAATTTCTCTTCTTAGCATGAGGGCTAAGAAGTTCTATCAAAGGACGGGGAAGAAGCTCACAATCAGCAACAATGATACTGCTGGTTTTGACAAGTCAAAGATAGAATGCTATAACTGCCACATGATGGGGCACTTCTCAAGAGAATGTAGAAGGCCAAGGCAGCAAGATAGCAAGAATAGAGGTTTTGGAAGCAAATCCAAAACAGGGGAGGTTTCTGAGCCAAACTCAAAAGCTATGGTAGCTATTGATGGATTAGGTTTTGATTGTAGTTTCATGACTGATGAAGAAGAAGCTTCTTCACTGATGGCACTCATGGCTTTCTCTACTGAGGTACAAAATCATAAAGTTTGTTCTAATACTTGCATAGCTCTTAAAGAACTACAAACTTTAATCAAACATTATGATGACCAAAAGAAAGTCCTAAGCAAAACTCAACAAGACTTAGTAGATTATAAGTATGGTTTAGAATCCCTAGAGAAGCAGATCATTCACTACAAACAAAATGAATTTGCTTTTTCTGATGACAAAGCTCTTCTTAGACAAGACATATTCTTTAGAGATGCTGAAATTAAGCTTTTAAGAGATGCTTATGATAGGATCAAAAAGGAAAATAGAAACATTCACTTGACTGTAGAAACACTAGAACATGCTTCTAGAGGTGTGACCAACATGATTGAATGTCAAGTGATTAATAGAGCCAAGTCAGGGTTAGGATATAATGTTGTCCCACCCCCTTACAGAGGAATTATTGTTCCCCCAGGGATAAACATAGAGAATTCAGGAGTAGCTGAATTTCAACAACCTGAGCTACAATATGGTGTTCAGCCAAAAACCAAGTTAGTTGTTGATGAACCTAAGAAAGTAAGTGAAAGTTTAAGTAAAACTTCACTTCCTGAGGACAAGGTGTCCTCTGATAGAAGATCAGATAAAATAGTCATTGAGGACTGGATATCTGATGATGATGAAGAAGAACATGTTATGTCTAAACCTGAAGTGGTTAAGAAAGCAGGAACAAGTGTTCCTAAGATAGTCAAACATAATACTGACAAGCCTAAAATCAACATTAAACATGTTAGGCAACCAGTTAGATATTATGAGCAATACAGAACCTCAAACAAGCCTAAAGGCAACCAAAGGAATTGGAATGGCCTTAAGTCTCACCAACTAGGTGATGACTTTGACTTCTATAACAAAGCTTGTTTCATTTGTGGAGAATTTGACCATCTTGCAGCTTTCTGCAACCAAAGGGTATCTGGGTATACAAACAATAGGGTGAATTACAAAAGGCAAACACCTAAAAGTCACTCTAATAATACTAGAACAACACCCAGAGCAGTTTCATCAAAGTCTGGAACAAAAGCAGTTTCTACTGCTAGACCAAAAGATTCTACTTCTAGACAAGCAGTTTCTACTGCCAGACCTTTTTACTCTGTTTACCCTAAACAAGCAGTACAAAGTGCAAAAACATCTTACAAACATGCACAAACAACTGCTAAGAGACCTTTTCCAACAAGAGCAGTTTCACTAAAACAAATTTGGAAACCTAAGGGTTCTACTGCTAGGGAAAAGAGGGCCAATGCTGTTAAGGCCTCAGCATGTTGGATTTGGAAACCTCTTAAATCCAATGGTGCATCAACTGTTCTCAAGAGATTTAATTACATTGATGCACATGGCAAATCCAAGTCAGTAATGGCTTGGGTTCCCCAAGGAAACTAATTTCCTTATTTGTGTGCAGGAACATTCACCAACAGATCATGAAGATCAAGGCTATTCAGATAGTGGGTGTTCAAGACACATGACAGGCAACATGTCTTATCTTTCCAACTTTCAATCATTAGATGGAGGATATGTTACCTTTGGAGGTGGTATCGGTGGCAAGATTACTGGTAAAGGTACTCTTAAAACTGGTAAATTAGATTTTGAAGATGTGTACTATGTGCAAGAGCTAAAGTATAACCTTTTTAGTGCCTCACAAATGTGTGACAAAAAGAACAAAGTTGCATGATGAAGAAGAACAGGTTAGTTGGACTTATGTGCATGAGCTAAAGTATAACCTTTTTACTGACACTGAATGTCTTGTACTTTCTTCTGATTTTAAGATGCCTGATTAAAGTCAAGTACTTCTTAAAATTCCAAGAAAGGGCAACATTTACAGTGTTGATATGAAGAAGATTGTTCCTAAAGAGTCACTTACTTGTCTAGTTGCAAAGGCCACATTGGATGAATCTATAAAAGGGCATAGGAGGCTTGGTCACATTAACTTCAAAACTATAAATAAGATTGTGAAGAATGGTTTGGTAAGAGGTTTACATAAAAAACGATTTGAAAATGACCAAACATGCATTGCTTGTCTTAAAGGCAAACAACACAAAGCCACTTGTAAGCCCAAAATTTTTAACTCTATTGATCAATCATTGTTTATGCTTCATATGGACTTATTTGGACCTACTTCTGTTAGTAGCATGATGCATAAAAGATATTGTCTAGTTGTTACTGATGACTATAGTAGATTTACATGGGTTTTCTTTTTAGGTTCTAAGGATGAGACTTCTAGCATCCTTAAGACATTTATTACACAGATAGAAAACCAAGTAGACAAGAAAGTAAAAGTCATTAGATGTGATAATGGGACAGAGTTTAAAAATAAAGTTATGGATGACTTATGCAAGGAAAAAGGTATTAGGAGAGAGTTTAGTGTTGCTAGAACTCCTCAGCAAAATGGAGTTGCTAAAAGGAGAAATAGAACACTCATAGAAGCTGCTAGAACCATGTTAGCCGACTCTAAGTTGCCTATCACTTTTTGGGCTGAAGCAGTTAATACTGCTTGCTATGTTCAAAATAGGGTTTTGGTTGTCAAATCTCACAATAAGACATCATATGAGCTTTTTAGAGGTAGAATTCCTGCAATAGGATTTCTTAGACCTTTTGGATGTCATGTGACAATTCTGAATACCTTAGACCATCTAGGAAAGTTTGATGGTAAAGCAGATGAAGGATTCTTAGTTGGATATTCTCTTAATAGCAAAGCTTTTAGAGTATACAACTCAAGAACTAGAAGAGTAGCGGAAAACCTGCATGTGGAATTTTTAGAGAATAAATCCAATGTAGCAGGTCAAGGTCCTAATTGGCTATTTGATCTTGAGACACTAACCCATTCTATGAATTATGTGCCTGTTGTTGCAGAAACTAATGAATTTTCAGGTTCAAAACGAGATGAAACAACAAATGAGGCAGGGTTAGACAAAAGGGAAGATCAAGATTCTATTTGGATGCCAATAAGTACAAGTGTGGATTCAACTTCAAAAATTGATGAACCTTCTTCTGATGAAGCTAAAGAAGGGATTGAAGATGAAAACAAGGAAGATGGAACAAAGGAACAAGAGAATGTTTCTACTGATGATAGTACTGCCGAGACAGAGCATTCTACTGCTAGGCTTAATTTTTCTACTGCTGAGCCAAATGTTTCTACTGCTGGCCAATCAGAAACACATGAAGCAGAATTCTCAGAAGATGAGGTGGATTTCAATAATCTCCCACCTAACTATCAAGTTCCTTCTACACCACATACAAGGATTCAAAAAGTCCACTCCCTGGACAATGTGATTGGAGATGTACAATCAGGAGTGAAGACAAGGAAACAACTGATGTCTTCAGACCAACAAGGGCTTCTTGATGCCCTTTATGCTTCAAAGCAACATGAGTTTTCAAACTCTTGCTTGTTTGTATGTTTTCTATCACAATCAGAACCAAAGAATGTTCTTAAAGCCCTAGATGATTCAAGCTGGGTAGAAGCTATTCAAGAGGAGCTTCTTCAGTTCAAGATCCAGAAGGTATGGGTGCTAGTTGATTTACCTAAGGATGTAAGGGTAATTGGCACTAGATGGGTTTTCAGAAATAAAAGGGATGAAAGGGGCATAGTGATTAGGAATAAGGCTAGATTAGTAGCCCAAGGGTACACACAAGAAGGAATAGACTATGAAGAGGTTTTTGCTCCAGTAGCAAGGATTGAAGCCATTAGGTTATTTTTGGCTTATGCTTCATTTATAGGCTTCACAGTTTATCAAATGGATGTCAAGAGTGCTTTTCTATATGGTACTATTGAAGAAGAGGTATATGTCTCACAACCTCCAGGGTTTACTGACCCAGATCATCAAGACAAAGTGTACAAGGTAGTTAAGGCTCTTTATGGCCTTCATCAGGCACCAAGAGCATGGTATGAAACACTGGCTTCCTACTTAATTGAAAATGGATATCAAAGAGGCAAGATTGATCAGACATTATTCATCAAGAAGCACAAGAATGATCTTTTGCTAGTGCAGGTGTATGTGGATGATATCATCTTTGGATCTACAAGGAAGGAGATGTGTTTGGAGTTTGAGAAATTTATGCATCATAAGTTTCAGATGAGTTCCATGGGGGAACTTACATTCTTTTTGGGTCTGCAAGTTAAGCAATCAAGTGAAGGCATATTTATCAGCAAAGATAAATATGTTGCAGAGATTCTTAGAAAATTTCAATTTGCTGATTCAAAAGTAGCAAGCACACCAATGGACTCTGAGAAGCCTCTTCTTAAAGATTTAGATGGAGAAAATGTAGATGTACACACATACAGATCTATGATAGGCTCTTTGATGTATCTCACATCATCAAGACCTGATATCATGTTCTCTGTTTGTGCTTGTGCAAGATTTCAAGTATCTCCAAAGGTTTCTCACTTAACAGCTGTCAAGAGGATTTTTAGATATCTCAAGGGTCAACCTAGGTTGGGTCTATGGTATTCTAGAGAATCACCTTTTGACTTGGTAGCATTTTCAGATAGTGATTATGCAGGTGCAAGCTTGGACAGAAAGTCAACAACTAGAGGATGTCAATTCCTTGGGTGTAGACTTATCTCATGGCAGTGTAAAAAGCAAACAATTGTGGCTACTTCAACAACTGAAGCTGAATATGTAGCTGCTGCAAGTTGCTGTGGTCAAGTCCTATGGCTTCAAAACCAACTTCTTGACTATGGGTACAATTTCATGAACACTGTCATACATATTGATAATAGTAGTACAATTTGCATAATTAAAAATCTAGTGCAACACTCTAAAACAAAACACATTGAAATTAGACATCATTTTATTAGAGACTGCAATGAGAAAAAGTTGATTCAAGTTCTTAAAATTGATTCTAATCACAACTTTGCAGATCTTCTCACAAAAGCTTTTGATGTTGGAAGGTTTCAGTACTTGGTAGCAAGTATTGGAATGCTTAATCCTCAATGATTTAAAACTCTGTGTTTTTGTATATAAATTTTTGTTTGTACTGCTAGCATTGTTAATTACTACTGTTACTAAAAAGTTTGTACTGCTAGTACAAATTTTTGTTTGTTAAGTTCATACTGTTAGTCATATGATTCTACTGCTATAAGACAAATGTTTTGCATTTTGTTTCTTGGTTTTGGACTAACAATTTCAGGTATGAACATTGAGCATAAAGGAAGTTTCAAGTGAAATGGAAGCAGCAGAATGATTATCTTAGTTGCTGACATAATAAGTTTATGATGGACTGAGTTTAGGATTCATTAACAAAGGTTTACACCTAAGTTAATTGATTCTTTAAAACTTCTTTCTTGAAACCTGATTATGATGTTTCACATTGACTTGATGGCTCAGTTGGTCAGATAGTAACTAACACAACTCACTTTCTATCATTTTATACTTTTAAGTATAATGAGCAAGTCTAAGGACATCTGATAGAAAGAACAGCTAGCAAAAGTGAATCTAACACTTGTGTTAGAGGTAACAATTGCTATGAGCTGGAAACCCTGTCAAGAAAGCCTTTTGAATAGGTTTATCTTTACACATGCAGTTATTTATAACTGAAAACATTGGTTCTCACACAACCAGAGGTTAATTTAAACCAAATTCTAGATTAAGTGTCTGTTACACACTTAATCCCTTTAAAATGGTTGTAAGCAGTATGATTTTTCATAATAAAATCAAGTTCATACTGCTAAGTCAAAAGTTTCTTAAAAAGGATTTTTCAAAAGGGCTCAGAAAAACCATCCATTGATGGATAATGAGTCAATGCCCGATGATTCACCTCTCATAGGAGTTAACACACCTAGAAGTGATGAGGACAATACATAAACTCTCAAGGAATTGATGGCTACATGTACAACATTGTCTGATAATGGAGTTCAAGTTCAGATAATGGTGAGAGATCTTCCAAACAGGGGAGGAAGTGAAAACCTGGGGAGGAAATACTTTGGTACATAGTGAGAAAATCTTCCAAGCATGGAATCAGGGGAGGAAAATGCCCATATTTATGAAGACAGAGGAGGAAGATAAACCAAATGAAAGGGAGGAAAAGACAAGAGCATACAAGATGATGACATGGAGGTTGAAAATGACAAGATTCTGGAGTATTATATATATTCAGAAGGGATGAAGCATTCCAAAGGAGAAAGTTCTATCTAGGTTCTTTCACTTCCAATTTCAATTCACTACGTTTGTTCATCACTTGCAAAGGCTTGCTGAAAGATGATTTCACTTGTATCCAAGATACACAGCACCATTGACTCTTATAATTCCTTCATCCAAGGAAATTGTACCATCTTTTATTCAAGGTATTGATTGTGTTCAAGACAAAGAAAGATGATGTTATTGCTGAAAGAGATACACAAAAAGCAGATGAGTTAGACAAATAGATATTTAATCTTGAAGAACAGAAGATAGCTCAGATCAAAAGTCTGACTATAAAGTGTTTGAAAGATTCTCACAATCAAAATTTAATTAAGAAGAAACATGTTGATTAGGGAAATCACATGTTTAGGGGAGGATTGTTGGGAATTAAATATTCTGAAGATTAGTATCGGGAACTAAAGGTATTCAAGATTAGTTCTGCTCAAGGAAATTCACTAAGTATCATTCTACTGCTAGTGCATTTCATTCTACTGCTAGTGTTAGAGATTCTGCTGCCGCAAGAAATCTACTGCTAGTATATCAAGATTGTGTTGCTGAGTAGATAACTGATGCGTATTCTATTGCTGTGTGGATAAGTATGAAAAAGATATTTGTGTATAAAAGTCAAGTATATACGGTATACAATATCTTTTATAGTTGTTCACAGAACAAGTTGTAAAACACAGATACATGTTGTATCTTAATGACTGACACTCTCAACACAAGCAAAGCATGTGCTCGAAAAGACTTGATAATATTGTAAAGATCTCTATTGGACTATATAAGAGAAATCTTAGCTTAGTGACTAAGTGTGTGCCTTTCATAGAACTTTCATATTATCCCTATTATACATTTATGGCGCGACCCGCCCGGAATTCTTTTGCTACCCGCCTTGGGCAGGGTTCGGGTAATAGAATGGTTTGTTGTTGGGCCATCCGAACTGTTCATGTTCACTCACACCTTCTGCTTTACCTTCAGCTCCATTATGTTTTGCTTTGATTATTTTACCCGACCGCCATTCGGCATTTTTTGATTCGAAGATGCGGGTTTTGTGGAATCTACAGGGATTTGTGAGTAGAGCTACAGTTTTTTGAACATTTACTTTATTGTTTTTTTAAGTTTGTGGTTGTTTTTAGCCCATCTGTTGTATCTACAGTGAGTGGTTTGGTTATATCCACACTTTTGGATCTGGTCTAGGTCTTCCAATAGTTTTTGCGATCCAACTCATTATAGATCCGGTTCTTTAGTTATGCTTACCTTTTTGGTTGTTGTTGTTGTTAGTTTCATCGGTTGATGTTTAATCTTTTGCTGCATATTATTTTTTATCGTTCGGTTGTTGTTATTGTTGTGATAAATGGTATTATTTCTCTGTAGCAGGTGTTTAGTGGGATTTTTTTTATGTGCATAGTTGGTTGTGTTACGATATTTGATTGCTATTTTGTATGCTTTGATGTGTTCGCAAATTGGTATTTAAAGATGTGTTTGTTGCTGGTAATGATTAATTATAAAGTGTTATTGTTGTTGTGTTAGATGGTGTTATTTCTGCCTTGAAACTGTAGGTGGTATTTTTTTGTTTGCAATAATTATTTACTGTGTTAGTGGGTTACTTTTTTTGTTAACCGAATTGGTTTTTCTCTGTCGTTATTTGTTGATTTCGTGCTTCATGTTTTGCGCTGCGTTGTTGTTGTTTTATGACACAGGTTGTGCTTTGTTTAATTTTTTTTTTTTTTTTTTTTTTTTTTTTTTTTTTTTTTTTTTTTTTTTAAATTACAGTTGTTGGTCTTTGGAGGTCTGAACATTATCTTGCGAGGGCAAGAACTGGATGGCATGATAGACCATTTGCTATTATGCAACCAAGTTTCTATGCAACCCTGATGAAGTTTCGACCTCTTTGTGCAGGACTGTTGTCGGTTGATGTTTAATCTTTTGTTGCATATTATTTTTAATCGTTCGGTTGTTGTTATTGTTCTGATAAATGGTATTATTTCTCTGTAGCAGGTGTTTAGTGGGATTTTTTTATGTGCATAGTTGGTTGTGTTACGATATTTGCTTGCTATTTTGTATGCTTTGATGTGTTTGCAAATTGGTATTTAAAAATGTGTTTGTTGCTGGTAATGATTAATTATAAAGTGTTATTGTTGTTGTGTTAGATGGTGTTATTTCTGGCTTGAAACCGTAGGTGGTCTTTTTTGTTTGCAATAATTATTTACTGTGTTAGTGGGTTACTTTTTTTTGTTAGACGCATTGGTTTTTCTCTGTCGTTATTTGTTGATTTCGTGCTTCATGTTTTGCGCTGCATTGTTGTTGTTTTATGACACAGGTTGTGCTTTGTTTAATTTTTTTTTTAAATTACAGTTGTTGGTCTTTGGAGGTCTAAACATTATCTTGCGAGGGCAAGAACTGGATGGCATGATAGACCATTTGCTATTATTCAACCAAGTTTCTATGCAACCCTGATGAAGTTTTGACCTCTTTGTGCAGCACTGCCGTTTGGTTAGTGGTTTAGCATACATAGATGTTTACAGACATGTTTGTGTAGGTGGTCCACAAACATGTTTGAATCCATATTGTCTGCTACCAGCTGTTGCTAAAAGTTCCTATATCTACAAAAGACTGATGTTGCTTGGTGAGATGACTTTTTTATCTTCATTTAGACTTCTTCCTTTGAATATTCTTTGGTTTCAACTGCTGTTGTGATGACAACCTTGCTGTTGCTGCATAATATAGTTAATTGTTGATGTTGCTTTCTTTGTGTTACTGTTGCATTTGATTATCAATATTATTTTTCTCATTATTGTTATTGTTTTTGCTTTGAGGCTATTCATGCGCGGTGGTCGTTTTCTCAATTTGGTTTACCTGTGTTTTAGTTGTGGTGTTGGAGGTTAAATTTGTTCCCTAAAATGATATTGGCTATAAGAGGATATTTTGTGTTATAAATATTTTTATGTGACAGTGCCCTTTCGGTGTTGTGGCTTTTGTTTTGCTGTTATGATAGTAAATAAAACATGTTACATTTATGGCGTAACCCGCCCGGAATTCTTTTGCTACCCGCTTCAAACCGGGTTTGGGTTACACATTGGGTTGGTGTTGGGTCATCCAACTGTTGCCCTTCACTCACATGGCCTTCTTTCCCTTGAGATCCGGGATGGTTAGTTTCGATACCTTTACCCGACGGTTATTTTGCCTTTTCCGATCCGAGTTTATGGGTTATTTTATTTGGTCTGCCTTATTGATCGGGGTAATTTGGTGTGGATATCGTTTCACATAATCGGATGGCAGCACACTTTGGTGTTGTGCTTGCAACCATGGTGAATATGTTTCTAAAGAAATTTATAATTGAGGTAACTGATGCTTTGCCTTAGCAAATTATTTAGTGTGCAGGTATGAAAACTTTGTTTCCAAAATATTAATGGCTTATGATGATCAACTACCCTTTTTTTTTGGGTCAGCTAATGTTGGTCATTCGAGGTTTCATCCGTACCTAGGCAGGCTAAGAAACGGATGGTGTAATAGCTTATTTGCTATTATGCAACCGACTTTCTTTGTGGCCGTGCCAGAATTAGAACCTTTTTAGCCATTTTCCATTGACAATCTTTATATTATTTGTTATGCAACCGAGTTTCTTTGCATTGTTGGCATTCTCTGTTCACAAATCTGAGGCCAGGCTACACAAATGATTGCATGTTTCTATGTTATTATTACCTAATTTCATTGCAAAAGAAAATGGTCTAAACAGCGTAATTAATGGTGTATCGATTTTTGTTGTTATGTTGTACCTGTGGCTTTTTTATGTGAAATGATATTGGTCATTAGATTTTTGTGCACTGTTGGATGCTGTCATATATGGTGTTGCTGTCTTTGGTTATTACTATTATTCGTCTTTTCCTTCTGCGTTGCAAAAGAAAATGCCGCGGGTCACGCCATAAATGTAATATAGATATAATGACTAATAATTAAATTGCATACAAATAGTTGTGCTGCAGTTACAGAATGTTATAAAGCGATTGATTGGTTTATATATTCCGCATAGAGTTCGCAAATCCGGAATTGCAGGTAGTTTTCATCTGTTTGTAAAGACCATGCATTTGTCATATGAGGGGCTTGCGCTTTTGGGTTGTCCTTGCAATCATGCTGAATGTGCTTGTAGGCCAATTTTGAGGTAATCTCCACCTTGGCATGGCAAATTATTGTTCCAGTTTTGTTTTTTTTTTTGGTAATTTGATGCTTTGAGATATATGCTTATTTGGAATAAGCTTTGTGCCAGTAAAAAGGGTTGGTGCCCTTATTGATATGCTTATCCATACTTTTTTTGGGGGCTGGTTGAAAACAGTCGATGGTCTAAATGCATCCCGGCAAATGTTATGTAGCTATAGTTTTATAGTTTGAGAGGTTGCTTCAAATTAAATAGCTTAGGCGGTTGTTCCAGATTTACGAAAACATCAGCAGATACTTAAAAGGAGGTTGCTATGTTTCATACTGACAAGGACCCATCACAAGCTGGAGTAAAAAAAACAATATCGAATTTGTTATTTTGTATATCTGGAACAACTACTTAAACTATTTGAGATAGTAACCTGTATTTCATGCGTTGTCGTTGTCATTTGTTATTGTATGTTCGGATTGCCAAGTTATTATTGTTTCATTATGTTATGTTGTTAATTATTATTTGTTCCATATCTTGGTAGGCCAGCTCAGTAGGGTTGCAACCATGGTGCCCATATCTTCTTTTTAACCAGGTATGTATGTTTGTTTGCCAGCGACCGGATGGCATCATTATGCAACCATCGTTCTTTGCAATCGTTCGCGAATAGTACATGGACTATGTGCATCCCAGTAAATGTTATATAGTGATGATTGTTATTTGTTCCATATCTTGGTAGGCCAACTCGGTTGGTTTGCAACCATGGTGCTCATATTCTCTTTTTAACTGCCCATATATTAACAGTGCTGGTATCCATATTTTAACATGGTGCAGCCTTCGAGCGGCCCGCAATATTCTTTCTATAACTTGTCAGAACAAAAACCGGGTGACAATATTATGCACCCTTGTTTCTTTCTGCCCATCGCAGAGGGTACCACTGTTTGCACTTCTTTTGGTTTTCAAATCTGAGCCTAATAATTGCTGGGTATATATATCTTTAGTAATAATGTATGTTTAACATATTCTTTTATACACCTACTTTTGATGTCTGTTTGCAGTGATGCTGAGTTCTGCCTATTTTTCAGCCTGTTTGGTTTCAAGATCTAACGCTAATATCAGTTGCTGAGACAAACATTGGATGGCATAATTATGCAACCGTGTTTGTTTTCTACGATCGCATTTACTAGAAGTAAAAAATATATGCACAGGTATTTGAGTTTCAGAAGCATGATTGGAACTCTTACTCATTCAAACTGGTTCAGCCATGTTATATGAATCCTGGTAAATCTTATATGGTTATAACTCAGTTTTACAATGTTAGTATAATAAACATTGTTTTACTTTGGCTAAGGCTATGATGATTCAGGCACATTTTCTAAATCTAACAAATTCAGTATTCAAAGATTATGATCACCGGTTGGCATATCAATGATTGGATGGCATTATTATGCAACCGTTTTTGCCTACACCGATGGTTGATCATACATCTTTTTCACCATGTTTGATTGCAAAATCTGAGCCTAATAACTGCCTTTGTTGTTTATAGTCTTGGTTGAACATATTAGACAATCATTTTAGAAAAGAATCTAATAGTAACTAAGTCATATGCATTCAACCATAAAAGCAACGACAAATTTTGTACATCGCATGCCGATATTAGCAATTGAAAATTAGCTGGTATTTTTTATTTGCTGATACTAACATTTGATGCTTTGTGCCTGTGACAATAAGTTTTTTTTCGCATGTTTGTACCTGCAGTTCCACGAAAGGTTTTGCTCTTGAATAGGATACAATTCTAAAAGATAGATGAGAAACAAAAGAGAATGCTGTGACAAGTGATTTGGTGCAAATTACTTCTTCGCACCATCCCCTTTTGTTTCCCATCTATCTTTTTGAATTAAATCTTATTGTTGACCAGGACCTTTTGTGGCACTGCAGGTAGAAACATGCGTAAACAAGCTTAGCGTCAGAGATACAGAGCATAAAATATTAGTATCAGCAAATAAAAAATACCAAGTGATTTTCATTTGCTAATATTGACAGGCGATGCACACCATTTGTGGTTGCTGTTATAGTTAAATGCATACGACATTTCATTTTTCAAATCATCTTTAAAGGCATCACTATTATTCCTGTTTCTTTTAATTATTATGCATATAGCATGGCGCAATGGAGGACAACAATATTAAGGCGGTCAATAAAAAAGAATTTCTAACCATAAGAAACAAAAGACTATTTCCTATTTTTTTTGCCTACCGATGCCAATAGTTAATGTCCTGTGTCTGTGATAGTTTTTTTTTTTTTCCACATATTTATAACTTCAATTCTAGAAAAGGCATTGATTAACAATAGGATCCAATTTCTGGAAAAATATGGAAAGCTAAAGAGAATGCTGTAACAGGTGATTTGAACCAAATGACTTATTCGCACTATCCTCTTCTGTTTCCCATCTTTTTTCAATAATTGAATCGTACTGCTGATTAGCACCTTTTTTTAAATTGTAGCTGCGAATATGCGCAAACAAATTAACTGTCATAAGCGCAGAACATTAACTTTTTATATCAGCAAAAAAAAAAAAAAAAAAAAAAATTAAAATAACCGATAGTCTTCATTTGTTATGCTCAATTTTTTTTTATTGAATGCCTTAAGATTTAGTCACGTATTGGTCAACAAAAAATGTTAGAATTACAGTTTTTATCCTTATTTTCCATATTAAAACAAACATCCAGCAAGGCTATGATGATTGCCATCTAAATTCTGATTCAAACGAAGTGGGTTGTCAAATATTGTTTACGTTACTTGGCCAGGCAAGAACCGGATGGCAATATTATGCAACCGTGTTTCTTTGCAGCCATGGTGCAACCTACCATTGTTTCTGTTTCTTTTCAAATCTGAGCCTAATAACTGCTGGATGTATATCTTCAATACACCAACACAATAAACCAAAGAAGAGGCCAAACAACATGTCTACTGCTCTCTGCAATATAAGGTAACTCTTTGCAAATTCAACCTTAACCTTAATCAAATATTGTTTTTCGATTTTATTTATTTATTTTTTTAATATATTTGTCTTGCCATAACTAGAATATCAGTAGCATATTTTCTAACTCAAAAGATATTTTCCTTATTTTGCAAATGAAAGGCTTACACTTTCGCCTATTTCACATCCACCAAAGCTATCATAATTATCATCTAATTTCTGATACAAAGAAAGAGGGTTGTCAGATATTGTTTGCATAACTTGCCCTAATAACTACTGAATATATATCCTTGAAAAAACTATATATTTAACATATGTTTTTACTCAGCTGTTGATCCCAATTGCTGGACAAAGATGAGGAACACCAGATTACATTGTCAGAAGTGATTTAGACCAGATTACTCCATCACAGTGTCGACTTCCGTTTCCCCCTCAGTTCTTTATAATTACAGCATATTAAACAATCAGCGGCTTTTATATAATTTCCGTTATGAATTTTTTTCACCCAGATCAACAACGGGATTAAATTTTGAAAGATCAGTGCCAAATGGAAGAGGATGGTGTGGCAAATGATTTGGTGCAAATTACTTTTTCGCATCATCCTACTTCATTTGTCACTGATCTTTAAAAATTCATTCATGTTGTTGACCAAGAGTTGTTGTCGAACGATTTTTACAAATATGTTTACACAAACCGGCCATAATACCGATACACGATGTGTGCCATCTGTCGTTGCTATTCTGATTAAATGCAGGGCACATATATTCAAGGTGCGTAAAACACAGTTGTAGTTCACAATGGTTATTTGCTTAAACTTTATAAGCATTCTTGCTTTCACCCTCAAGTTATTATTATTCTTTTTGTTAATACCAGTAAAACGTACCCAGCTGGTCGCAACCATTAACTGCATTGGACATTGATAACAAGGTCAGCAAAAGATAAGTGCTGCAACAATTTACATCTTTCGATGAGTTTTCCTTTTTTTGCCTACCAATACACTCTGTATATCCAACAGCTTTTAGGTTCTTCAACTCTAGATTTCTCAATAACCCTTGCTTATCATAAGGTATGCAACAGCTTTGTAACCAAAAGTAAGTATCTCAGTTCTTTCTTTTATATGTAAACAAACATTCGTGCTTTCTCAGTATTTTAGATTTATTGAATCTTATGTGTCTTATATTTTTCTCCTATCCAGCTTTGTGCAATCGCTTATTTCATCACATTATTATTAATTACATTTACCTGCACTAATTGGAAAATTCAACATGTCCACAAACTCAGCTGGCCTATTACTGTTATTGTAGCCAATGGCATATTTAGAAATTTCTATTTGTTAGATTTGCTTGAAAATCCTAAAACTTATATTTACTTTAATCAATTTTATGTTTCTGCGTTCATGCGTGTACATGTATATAATCTACTTTATCTCATCTCAGCTTACCTACTTATAGTCAACCTGTTATGATTGGATGCATCTGCCAAGTTCTAAAAACATACGTCAGATAGTAAGGTATGGATTCAGGTTTATTATAGCAGGTTTGTTAGTTACAGATTCTAAATATAACTTGCCATATCAAAGGTGTTTCCTAAATTATACATGCTAATTCTGTAAAAGTGTTCAAAAAAGAAGCTGGAAGTAACAAGTTGCGTCTTGGATACTAACATTATTTGATCGATGAATGGTTTATCTTAATAGATCAACATGGTACATTCAGCTTCATCTTGAAAGTCTCGGTTATTAGAGCAGATCTATCTAACAATATGTCTTGGGTCCATTCCTTAAATTGGCTGGATTTCCTAAAATCATTTGTTTATCAAACACACAAACAATTTCAGCCATCCCTGGCAAATTAACCGCTGGAACTTATACATATCGTTAGATAGATAAGCTCTTTTGTATACTACCATATGCTTTGTTAGTACTAGCTATTGTGGTTACGAAATTTTACTTTGTTCAATTGTATTTTCTTCCCACTCTACTTACCATTGTTCATTAAATGCCTGTTATTCAAAAACCTTTGTTTTATGCATCTTTTCAGGTTCAATGCCCATCCGTGTTTCATCAAAGAAGTTTCTTATTCTTCCCTTACACTATTGATTCTCCCTCTGACAGCTACAAGTCCGGGATCATAACCCGACGATAATTCGATTCGCCCCTATGGGTTTGAGACAGCTACAGGAATTTGTGACGTTGTCTACAGTAGTATGAATAGTTCGTTCATTATTTTTATAACTTTGCGGTTGTTTTTATGCACCACGTCTGCATTATTTTATGTTCGTCAATCTTCGATTCAATCATTCATTAACAGAAAACTAAACACAAAAAACACACAAAAAAATTTCTTGCTGGTTCCAAAAAAAAAAAAATAAAAAAAATAAAAAATAAAAAAATCGAACAAAAGAGTGAGAGTTTGTTCAAATGCTATTGGTAGACTTTTTAGATACCTCTTGGAAACACTTGGTTGTAACTATAGTGGACATGTAAGAAAACATCTGGTAGCCTCACAGTTGCTGCTTCCACACTCTTTTTAAACGCCCTTTTTCTTTAGCAACCTAATCAACCAACACTCCTAATAATAAAAACGGTTTATTATTTGTAACCCATCCTATTCATCTTCACTCATATACTCCACTTTCCTTTGAGATCCGATAGATGATCTACAAAGCTATTAACAGTAACAAAATTTATATTTTATCTGGGTTGCAAAAAGAGATGGGCCAGGTTGCGTGATAAATGTTATATAGACACAACCACATATACAAAAAATTATCGATGATTGACAATCTACCAAGTACTTTTTTTTTTTTTTTTTTTTTTTTTTTTTTTTTTTTTTTTTTTTTTTACAGATGTGTTGATTTGTTTTTATACGAAACCATTTATCATATTATTTTGTAGCTACCTTGCATATACAAAAACCCCGCAGCAACGCGCGGGTACCCATCCTCGTTAGTTAACAAGAACAAACACAACAATATCTCAAGTCATAGAAACATAAGATTCAAGGTTTGTAACCCTAGTGATAGTTAAGATCACTCGTATTATTATCTTAGTAATATTGAATCATTTGGTGTTAACATTGTGTGTTCATTGTTCATTGCTCAAGCATCATTGTTCCATTTCCAATAACAAATAACCTTCTAAGTGTGATTAAGTAGATTCCGCATACTTAATCATATTCACTCAAAGTATCCCATACACTCGTTATAAAGGACTAACATCCTATTAAGTGTATCGAAGCATCCTCTCATTTTTATATTTTATGAAAAGCAATTAAAAATCTCGGGGTTTGAAGAGTGCGTGGTTTAACTACTATTTAATTAAACCTAATCTAATAATTAATTCTAAATTAAACTAAATAACAAGAAATGTAAAAGTGGTAACTCTTATGATGAGGAAAAGGTGTTTACTTAGATTTCCTTACTCCCTAGTTATCTCCTATTGATTTTTCAAATTGTCACATCCTTGTTTTGATTGAAGCGTTGTATTCCTTAATATTTGTCGTGGGGATGTGCCTAAGTCCCCAACTCTATGAACGTATAAGTCTCCCCTAAAAACCTTAAAGTCTATTAAGTTTTCTAGGATCTACAAGCCGCAATTCACACAATAAATACAATCAGAAAAACCAATAGTGCACTCTATGGTTGCGTTTAGTAAGACGTTTCAAGCTAGCACATATAAGAGAGAATCCACTTTTCCTACTCCTAACGCGAGGCAATCAATTAAACAAGAGACGACAAATCAATGATCAACAACTAGGTTTTATTAGATCTAAGCAAACACAAATAAATCTAGCCTAGTATGTTAAAGCGAAGAAAAGAAAAAAAACATAAAACAACACATAGACATATTGAATGATTAAACGAATAACTTATCTTCAATTAAACATGGATGAAAAAGGCTGAAAAAGCCCTACAAATAAGCTAAAAATCGTCTAGGGTTTTTTTCCTCCAAGTTGTTACAATGAATGAAAAAGATTCAAAAACTATATATAGATTTACAATTGTGACGGCGTCACTTGCAAACTGTGACGCCGTCAGCTCGCCTCCAATTAGGGTTTCGTTTGTGTAATTCATCGTCAGGTGTGTCTTGAGGTCGTCACGTTATAAATCTTCTGAGTCGTCACCTTATAAAATTGCACTGACTTTGGGTATCCAAATACAAGTAACGGCATCAGGTTATGGATCGTGACGCCGTCAGATCTCCATCTTGACAGATTATTGACTTGGCCGTTTTTCTTCATTTTCTTGTCGATTTTAGTCCAATACACGCCGGTTTTCATAATTCTCTTCCCAAGCACCTAAAATGAAAAAAGAAATGATTTAGGGCAATATTTGATCAATTACATATGACTTTTAGGCTTAAATGACCCCTTAAAAAGGTATCAAATAAATTCTTATCAAGCATTTACTATTGTCATTCAACAATTTATTCTGCAAAACACTTTGTAATTTTTTGATTTATTCAATAAAGATTTACACGTTTGAAACGGAAATACTTGTGTTGCACATTTAATTAAATGTTTTAGCATTGTTCCTTAAAACTGTCATGATATTGGGATCAAGAGAAAGAAGTTTATGAAATTTTAGGAGTAATAATACAAGCGAGTTTATACAAGAACATGTGAATGTTTGGTTAAATAATGGCATAACTCAAATCAAACTGATTTTACCTATTTGTTAAATAACATTTAATTTCAAGTTCAAAGACAAAGGATTCATGGGGTGATAAAAAAACTGATGAACTTTTAAGAAAATTTAGGGCCCATTTGGTTCGTAGATGGGTTTATGATTAGGATTTGGATTTAGTTTAGGATTTGAATTTAATGTAGGAGAAAAAAATAATATTAAAAAATATATCTATCTATAATATTAAAAGAGGATTTTGAGTGAGGTAATCTTTGAATAGGTGCCAATCTTTTATTGGCTAATGCAATCTATTATATATAAAGATTCAAAAGCTTAATTTAATGTGGAAGAGTAATTGTGCACAAAGGTATGTACGGTACAACATCATTCAAGAATACTCTCAATTGTGTATAAACTACATTCGTGGGTTGAAATCATTGAATTCGTACAATTGAATGCTGTGAAGGATGGTGTTACGGAAGGTCAATAGGCTGCAGGAGTTAAACCACATGGCATACAAACCATATGGTCATAAATTGTCTTAATGAAGACTTTAGGCCTTCCAGCAGTAGCCTATAAATGACAACCACATAAACCTCGGTTTACACATCATCGGTCGAAACCAAAACACATCACTTCTCAACTCTCATTTACATCATAACATCGCAAGACACATACAAGAACAAAAGAAAAGATCTCAGATTCGTTTGAATCATATCAAAACCTTCAAAGATTCAAAATTACGAAATCATCATCGATCTATAGAAGCAAATAGCTTCTTTTAATATTCGAATATTTTAAAGAAAAGAACAAAACCAAACGGTTTTCATTCTTACTTTCATTCGGTTAAAGGGCAAAAAAAAAAAAACGAATCAAAACAAAAATGTTACCATAGATCTATTCGAAGCTAAGCCTCTTCATTAAATATCCGAACAAAAAGAGAAGAAGATAACAATAATGTTATTTTCTTTCTTGGTTCGTTCATGACCAAAAACAAAACGAAAATCACAAAGAGATACCTACCTTCGTGCCTTTCACATACGATGAATAAACAAGATTACTTTTGTTTTTCGATTTCATAACTAAAAAAAGATGGGTTAATGGTTTTCGTGGTTGGGTCAAAGAGATTCATGGTTAAAAAGGGTTTGTGATTTGTGTTTGTGAGATTCGGTTTGTGCAGGTAAAGAAGAAGGGATCGCTTTTTTTTTCTTTTCTTCCTGTGGCTGCTTATGAAATGAAAGGAGGCGTCTGAATGTGTGTACTATGGTTGGAATTTAGGGTTAAAGGGTATATGGCTATAATAATAAGTGAAATCTAAATCTACTTGGGCCAAGATATAAAAGGCCAACAAAGATATAAAAAGTGGGTTGGATCGTAGGGCTAAAGATTTTAATGATGATTTGGTGGGTTTCATTTGTAACCGTGTGAATTGTGATATGCTATTGCTCGGTGGGACAAACCATGTGGTCTTTTCCTTGCTAAACCGGGAGTAGAATTAGACGAAATCATACGTATTCATCCCACACCAATTATCACTTGACTAATATAATATTGAGTCTTGATACTTTTTAAATTAAATGTATCAACAAGTTTGTTATGACTTATGATTGCTTTGGATTTTTAAAGTATAGTATAACTTTATGCTTAATTGTCTTTATTGTTTCTAAATAAAAGGCTATGGGATGCTCTTAAGCGCCTCTGTGTTGTTGCTTTATTGTTGTTCTTTTTGCATATATGTTTTGCACATGTGACATTAGAATGATTTTGAAGATGTTTTAGTCATCTTGCTTTAAAAAATCATCAATTTACTTTGGTATTATCATATTCAACATTTGCATCCGATATGTGAACATGTTCGTGAAAATCTTGCTAAATAAATTATTAATACAATTCATAACTCCAAATCAATATCCTTATATATTTACATTGTCTTCAACTCGACATACACATGCATATTATCTATTATCTATCTATTATATATAAAGATTCAATAGCTTAATTTAATGTGGAAGAGTGATTGTCCACAAAGGTATGTACAGTACAACATAGTTTAAGCTACTGAATTCAATGCAAACAAGTCGAGGAGGCTGCAATTTTGTTTGTGTTTTTAGAAGTAATGAAGGTGAATATGAAGTGGTTCGGTTACTAGGAAGATGAATATGAAGTGTTAGTTGCATTAGATGTAGAAGATGTATGATTGTTGCAATCAAATAAATCATTATAAATAGACAACTATCACCATCTTCACCACATCATTTTTTTGGGCACCAATCTTCACCACCATGCCCACATCATTTTCTATTTAGTGATGGAAGTATTGTCGTGATTTTAAAGTATTGGAAGTGTCTTTGTATTGTTCAATAAATTGTAGACAAATCTGTCATCCAAGAGGAACCACGAACTGAGACCAAATTTGGCGGTCATAACATGTCTTTCAAGAATGTAATTGAAGACAAAGATGACGATGATGCAGATGATTGGTTGAAGAAAGATCACTCAGAAAATGTCACTGGTACTGGAACAACTACGATCCCCATTGAAAATGATGAGGATGTATCTTTCAGTGATCTTTAGGAGGATGATGCAGATGCCCCAACAAATTACAAAAATGGTTCTGATTCGTCAACAAAAGACTCGAGGGATTGGGTTCAGCTGGGCAGTGGACCTGGAGTGGCAAGTGGACAAAACTCTGAGACGAAGGAAACAAATGATTGGCTTGATGTTGATGATATTGATGTGGCTTGATGTTAAGTCTTCCATTCATTGTAATTGAATTTATTGTGTAACTTGCTTATGTGAATATTGTTTCTACGGTTTCTGCATATTTAAGTTATGGCTCTTGGAAATGCTACACATGTACATAAGTCTTATTATGCAGTTGGAATGCTTTGGACAGGAGATAGGGTGGATGCCAAAGCAATGGAAGAGACCATGGAGACTTACTCTAATTTCAACCAGTAGAGGAGGGTACTGGATCGAGATATTTTTTTCCCTTGCAACGGGTGCATTTCGAGAACTTTTGAGTTTTTACGAAAGAGAAAAAAGTTTGTTAGATGTTCCACATCCTAATTTATGTTTGATGGTCCATCCACTTTTCTACGGAAATTAGTTTTAACGATATTTTGTCTTAAATACTACTACTAAATATGCATGATACACGTTAAAACAAAAATAAAGAAGAAGAAAAAAAAATCATATTCTTCATAAGCCCCTAACATTTATTACATGTAGTAAAGATACTTAACATCACCATAATTTATTATATAATTTCACGTAAAGTAGACAACCAGCATATAATCTATTTGATGGTGACTCTGCTTGAGGTCAAAGAAAATATCAAAAGCTTAACAACTTAAGAGATATCATATAAAATTAAAACACAAAACACTTTCTAATACAGCAAGGTGTCACATTTAGTAGCTTTGATGAATTCTTTTATGTTTTAATATAAACAAGCAATATACTAAAGGTCCAAGTGTCCTATTCTCTTACAATCCTAATTGAAAACCAGTAAACTAATGAAATAAATAATTCGAAAGTATCCGAAACATTTTATAACAAGAGGACCCAACTGTACGTCGTAACCCCGGCGAAACCTTTTGAGGACATAAAGGAAAAAAGGTTAGCCGGTGATTCATCATTTTGTACCCGGTTAGAAAAGAATGGGCTAATCACTAATCTGTATGCATCGCACGGGTACTGAGGCACCCCAAGTTATATATGAAGAAAATTAGTGGTAAACATTACGTTATGAACACTTAGATATAGCCCGTGTGCATCGCACAGGTCTGAATATCATTTTGAGTTTTTGACTCGACCTCAATTAAAAGTGATCCTTTATTATTATTATTATTATCTTTTTAGGTCGCTTTATTATTGTTTTGCTTTTAGTTTTTCTTTTATTAATTAATTTAGCTTTTAAAAAATCGAACAAAAAATATTCGATAATCAAGCATTTAACAAAAGACATAAATGTGATTTTAAATTCAAAAAAACGAAAACAATATTGCTTATATTTATTTTAAATATCATAAAGACGAAAACAAACAAAACATTAAAAATTCTCAATACCAACAAAAATATATAAAACCAAACAACTAATTAAACTCATTCATCTTAATAGCATTAGCTTCTTCCTCACAGACACCAACTTTCGCTTGATAGAACAAATTATTTAACTTTTCAAGCAATACCCGATGCCTCTCTTGAGTCTTTCTCAAAGCATCTAGCGATTCCAAAGCAACACCACGAGGACCTAAAGCTTCCATGTTCGCCATCATTGTATGGTTCTTTGCCATTACCCGCCTCAAATGTTGACAACAAGAAAAAAGTAATTTGAAAAATGCATAATCTTCACCTGCCTGTTCCACAAACCATAAACGCATACAATCATACAATTTAGAAGAACCAACAACATTCATTAGATTCTCTAACATCTGGAAATCTGCCATTGAACACAAAATATCTCAAAGTACATATGGTTTTATAACTCACTACGACAAAAGTACCAAATAAATAGGCCTAAAATAATTTATGTAACTTATTCATATTAAAAGAGTACATGTGAAAAGCCTCATTTAAATATAACAATTTGCAAAAAACCTCTTCACATGTACTCTTTTAAAGTAAAGTAATTACTTTAAATAGTGTAAACCTAATGAGTACCAACCATTAAGCTATGAATACTTAGACACAATTGGTGCAACGCACGGGCTTGCCATCGCCTCGTTAAATAATATTAATGATGATGTCATAATCTATAAATAATTATTAATAATATTTATTACCTTTAACCATTTCAAACCATTCTTTGGCTCTTTTAAGAAAACAGTTTCCTCCTTTCTCAGCCAATAACCATTCGCACCATATAATCATTTCCAATACAATCTGTATGAATCTTTCTTCTCCATTTGGATTCAAAATCCATCTTGCGTTTCATTCTTCATCTCTTACCTTCATTGAGTTTTCAGTTTTGTGTTTCGAATAGGTTGTTTCGTTTTTTTTCTTCTTCAAATTATTGTGTGATTTAATCATGTAGAGTTCTATACTTTATTGATTTAGTGTTTATTCTCTTATTTATACAGGTTTTGGATGTGAACTTCAGTGTTATGTGCAAATCCTACATCGACAGCTTAGCCGCCATTTTTTAGATAATTTTTTAACTGCACTATGTTTAGCTGATTATAGGTGTTACTTATTTTATGTGTTTGTTGGAGAGTGGCCATAATGTCCGTTTGTTGTATATGCAATATTCTTCTTTTTATGTTATTGACAAGTGGTATCAAAGGGTTCTGAAAAAATCTTACCAATGAAAAACAGTGAAACACTTACCTTAGATTATGTTGTTTTTTTAGGCTTATGGGTCAACAAGATTTTCTACTGTTGCTCATTCTAAAGAGTATTTTAAACATTTTCAGATTTCATGAACGTGTTAGAGACTTAGTGGTGTCTTCTACAGCTTATGTTTTAAATCCATTGAGTGGAGAGGCTGCAACTCTTTTGATGTAAGATAAAGACATAAAAATGTATACGAGAAACAAGTGACAGGTATATGCAAAGCCTAATTAAATATAATTGTGTTTTGCTCTTCTATATTGATTTTTGTTTATTTTTTAAAGGAAACTATCACTTACTAGTAAAACTATTAGTAAGAAGCTTAAAGATCAAGCTGTATAATGAATATACGTTTAACTATTAGAATTTATTAACATATTTCCTGCGCTTTTACAATCACATTCTCCATGAAATTCTATGTAATTTGTATGTAGTAAAAATGTTGAAAGTTGATGGATAAGATAGCTAAACGATATAAAATGTACAGACTTGACACTTTGAGTAGCTGTTTTACAAGTAGTTAACAACGAGTCGTTTAGCCCGCGCATTGCCGCGTGGGCAGTGCGTTATCGTTACTAAAGTATTTGGCTATTTATCACTAAAAAGGTAAAAATAAAATTCATATGGACATCTAGAATGAAACACCTGCTATTAGGCTTGTGTTATTGACTATAAATATCATTGTCACCATTTAACGCTTTCATAATGTAACAATTCGCATTTTCGGGTTACATTCTATTCCCTAAAATTTTACTATTCATTTTTACTATTCACATTCACTATTCATTCCCAAAATTTTTATTTCATATCCTCGTAAGTTAAAATATTTCCATGACAAAGTGAAAGTTTGATGCTCGTCGGGTCATTTTCGCAAAAGTTATTAAGAAACTATACGTTTGGTTTAAACGCCATTTAAACGTCCTGCGCATAACGAAAACTAACTGCAACAATTTTTCTCGCATCAAATTGATTTTTAGTACACTCACAATCAATTAGGAAATTTTTGATAATTAAGTTAAAATGTTACCAAATAGACCCTGTGTCTTACAGAACTAAACTTGCGTTTTAAGAACTTTTACTTATCCGCAACCTTAGCCTATACCTGCACCATATTTTCTAAGGCATTTAGAAGCTTTTATATTATTGGAAAATTCAACATATTTTTCCCTCCTCCTTTGACCAAAAATCATTCCTTAGTTTTTAACACTTACGGTTTTATGTCTAAAGGACATTTAACATCAACCGACACTAGACTGAGCCCAGTCTAGACATTATAGGCCATTTTAATTCATTATTATCATATTAGAAAAGTTACATTTTTCTTTTCTCAGTTTAACGCAACTTTCGTACGTTTTACGTTTAACGCGTTTTAAACCTACGTTTCCAGCGTTATCAGCGTTTTCGCGACCCATTAAACTTATCACTCAATTTTATAAGATAATAATGAGTATATTGACAAGTTTAATCATTTCTACAAGTTTCGTATTTTTACGATACCCGGTTTTACGTTTCGTGACTTAACAACTTACAGTTAGCAATTACCGGGACAAAACTGACTCCGTAAAATCAAGATAATGCAAGAAACTTATCAAGCTTCTCATGAAAGCCTCATGAAGCTTATAAAGGAAGGAACCAAGGGCATGTGTCTTGATCTTGACCATTGATCTCTAGGATGTTTACAAGTGTAAACTTAACCATGGTTAAATATTAACCTAATATATAGTTAACTCCTAAATTTTTCCTATAAATACCAAGCTAAAAACTTCATAAATCCTTGCACCACACCTTCTTATATCTTCAAAGACCTAAAACCAAAGGCACTTCTCTTATATTTTGTAAGAAAGTTCATGTGTTCTTGAGAAAAGCTAGCATTTGATCTTATTTTCTCCGAGTTTTCAAGAAAGAGTCGTTATAATCTTCAAATAACTTCAAGTCTCCAAAAAGACTTTGTTATTATCTTCAAATAGCTTCGGGTTTTCAAGAAGGCGATGTTATAATCTTCAAGTTGACTCGGGTTTACGAAGATTACAAATTTCACGTCGAAGCTCTGCTTATATTCCCTTTTTCTATAATACTCAAGCATTCTAAACAAAGGTAAGTAATTATAAGACTCAAAATTATTTAAATACTTATAAACTTTATTAGTTTATTTATTGTATTTATAAACTCCTAATATGTCATGTAATCAAGTAAGCAAAATATATGTTTCACATATAAATACTATGTTAGTAGGGAGCTTCATGTGAGGGGTTTCATTTGGGTGAACATATCGACAAGTTGCTGGATTTACGAATTAAAGTGTCCTAGCTCCTCGAACGTTTACTGCATGACCTCTGAATTATGATGGCCTGAACAGTAGTACGAGATATATTAACTATATAAGGCATGTTTAAATATTCACTTCGTTGTTTTAGAACCTAAGACACGACATCATATTTCTAGGTTGCTCGTAGAGATTCTCCCGGCTTATCCTGCGATTTCATTATATCCCTAACATCATTTACTCTGAGGTGAGTTTTCATAGCTCCATTTCTCAATTTATTATTTCATTTCAAACCTGCGGGGGATAATACATTACACATCATTTTATTACGAGCCCAAGTATATCAAATTCATTTACATTGCTTAAGTTACCACATTGCCATGTTAATGTCCCCATTCCTTTATCATGAATCGTTAATTACGTGGTAAGCAAGAGTGAGTGAATAGATCTATTGAGGGTGACTCCTCCATCCGGGTTGGTAGATCCAACTGGTCAAACGAATGCATTTCATTTAATATCATAATTAGAGTTGTTTGGCAAACACTCTATGGAAAACTAGAAGGGGGGTTGAATAGTTTTACCGTTTAAAATTAATTCACTTTGTGACTTTAACTTGATTTCAAAGTAAGTATGCACAAACAAACAATATAATATAAGTAAGTAGAGAAAGGAAAGATCAAACCACACAACACGGATATTTATAGTGGTTCGGCTACAAGGACTCTCTTCCTTGCGCTACTCCACTCCTCGAGCCTCTAACTCGAGTGTTTTTCTTCACTAAGAAACAAACTCCCTTCTCGGAGAAGAAAACCTTAATACACGTCGTTTACACCTTTTTCCGGTACAAAGCTAAATACCGGGTTCGTGTTTAAGGAAGAACCAACCTGACGTTGCCTAAATGATTAGCGACACTAAGCTAGATGTCGAGTTCTTTACAAGGGTACAACCACTCCGGTTCACTCTATGTGTTTTGAGGACTACAACACTAACCGGATTCTACTGAATAAAAGATGCAACTATGATGCCTAAACTCTAATAAGTTACACAGTAGGTAACTATCAAGTCTTGCAACAGAATGTTGAAGCTTGTCAATGCTTGATCTCTTTTGCTACAAAAGGAAGATCACTAGGAATGAAATAATATGGGTTAGTGATATGCAAATGAAAGAATATATATATTTTATGCTATGTAAGTGATGAGAATGGCCAAATGATCAGCTTGCTATTTATAGGCAAAGTTGAGCAACAGGCGGCGGATCCGGCGGATCCCAAAACTTGGATCCGTCTTTGTATCCATTTGGATCCGCCGTGTCAGGCCAGCTAAGAGATCTTCAAATCTTTCCAAATCTTGCCATATCTTTCCATATCGTCAAATGTCAACTCTTTGGCTTGAAGATCTAAACAAAATATCACAAAATCTTACCAAGATTGTGTATATGATGCATGCCATGATGTCATCCTAACTTTTGAAAAATAAAGTTTCCATATTAGGAAATAAACATGTAAATGTATAAAATGTAAATTCTAGTGATCTTGTGAAATGTAAATGTGTTCTAAAAAGACTTTAACTTGTATTTATTATTTTCTAAAAGATATACCTTGTATTTGTCATTAACAAAACTAAGTAAAGATCGTAAAATATAAATAACATTTTTGGGACGATATTTGTATTAACAATCTCCCCCTTTTTGTTGATGACAAAACATAAGGTGTATTTTTAAGCAAATGAATAAATGAAGTATGAGTTTTAAAAAAAAAATATAGATTAAGTTTGTTTTATGCAAGTTTTGAAAACAATTTCAAGTATAAATGTATGTACTGTGATGTTTCACAGTAATGCAAACTTAATCCTTTCTCCCCCTTTTTGTCGAAACAAAAAGAAGATATGCGTAGCGGAATGCGATTTTGAGAACTTTAAAGCTCCCCCTTGATTTATACTCCCCCTAAATGGAGTAACAAGGATATGATGTATGAGGATGTATGATCCTACAAAACAAATGGTTAGAC
The DNA here is from genome assembly GCA_021014915.2 of Artemisia tridentata subsp. tridentata. NCBI lineage: Eukaryota > Viridiplantae > Streptophyta > Magnoliopsida > Asterales > Asteraceae > Artemisia > Artemisia tridentata. The sequence goes on from CP139504.1 coordinate 250,197,697, forward strand.
TATGATATGCTCCTCTTTGATGTATACTCCCCATTGCTAGAGTACCAACGTATACATTTCAAGAGTATGATATGCTGTATGATCCTGCATAACAAATGGTTAGACTATGATATGCTCCCCCTCGATCTATACTCCCCGTTGCTAGGGTACCAACGTATATAATTCAAGGTTGAGAAAAGCTACAAGATAAAGGTTAGTAATACTTAAACAAAGAAGAAAAATGTATATTTAATAGTCAACCAAACTAGAAAGGTCAACCTATTTTACTTCAAAATGAAGAGTCTGATCAAAATTTAGTATCTAATGTACATTTGATCAAAGCAATATGTGAAGTTAAAACAACCATACTATGATGTTAGTAATCTAAAATGAGATAATATGCTTAATGTTGATCACCTACAAGCATAAAAATATAACATCCATTCATTGAAAATTTGTTTATGACATAAGTCACTAAACATGATGTTACAAAGGAAAAATAAATCCTACAAAGAGAATAATAGAATAAATCCTAAGAACGCCTATTGCGGAGGATTGGTTGAGTTTGATGAAGAAATAATGGAAGCAAGCCACATGGATTCTAAGTCCTTTGTATCACGTAAGTTAGAGTCCATTATGTTTGAAGAGGAATTGAGAGGATCAAGATCCTTATTGTTTTGAATGTTTGGTTGATTTAGCCACATTGAGTCATCAATGTTTTGGAGTGTGGTAAGTAAATTATGGGGTTGCAAGTTAGGTGATTGTGAAGGTGATGATGATTTTCTCACTTGAGATGATGTGGGTAGTGGTGAGGAAGCTAATGATGGTGATGGTGAGCTTGGTTAAGATGGAGTTGGTGATGGTGTATTGCCTATTGGAGTTATGGTAGGTGATGGTGACCTGGATGTAGGTGATGGTGTGGTACTTAGTGAAATTATGATAGGTGAAGGTGATCTTGATGGTTGAGTTGAAACGGGTGATGTTATGTTAACCACAGGAGTGATGATGGGTGTTGAAGTAGTAGTGGATATGGTAGGGAAGTTCACATTAGAGATTGGATTTACAAGCCAGTATGGTCTAACACTAATTCTGGCAGTCCTTCTGTGTGGTCTGGACATGTGTGAGTTGTTGGAGTTGTGCATTGTAAATTGTGCAGGATTGATGTGTAAAGATGATGATGATTTTGTGTGTTATGACTATCTTAAGTTTTTAATTTATAGCTCCTAAAGTGTATGGAAATTGGTGCTTGGATTAATGTTGGTTTCCAAAAACTTGGAACAAGATAAAGTGGTTTGTCCTATTGTGAAGGTCAATCCATAGAAATAGAGTTGATATGAAGAAAATGCAGAAGATGACTCAAAAGAATGAAATGTGATGGATTCACGGATTCCAAGGAACCAATTAAAAGGATCCTTATGTGTTATAGAAATGTAACTTGCACATAAATTTAAAAATTCAAATTTTGATGGGAAATTGATTTTCTTAGGGTTCTAAGAGTTCTTAAATCATTTTAAAGAGACTAATGATCAGTAAATAATCTCTAAGAATACTTATAGTCTAAAATCTAAGTATCGGGATGAATTGAGAATTTTGAAAAATCTACTGATGAACCTGCGGATCCAATTGACATCAAAGACGGATCCAAATTTTTTTGATCCATGGAATCCGCAGGTGTATGCCTGGCGGAGCCAAGGAATACACTAGGCGGATCCAAATTCTGGGATCCGCTAGATCCGTCGTATGAAAACTCAAAAAGTAAATAGAACATATGTCAAAACTTTCGTTATTCATTCAAATCCCGAAAATTCTCCTAAAACGTATGCAATAGCTAAGATATGATACAAAACTGCCAAATATATAGGTTCTAACACACGTTATCATATAAATAAAACCGATCATCAGGGCTTACCATAAAAGGAGTTAAGCCAAACAGTGGCTTAAAATCGGAAATTTGATAACAATACGTGTTATCGTCTAGCAAAGTTAAGTTAATTCTCATAAAAGTTAAGTACTATAAAATCACATAAATTTAACAATACATAATTAGATAAATTCTTGTACCACACACTCCTTAGATGTCACTATTTGTTTAACATCTTGATTATTTTCTTCTGACCCTTATGAAGTTTCATGATCCATCGACCTAGATTCTTCATCATTCCCTTTCTTTGTCGATGGTCCATAGATTCATTATCAACGGAAGGAAGTTGACGCAAGTATTCGGGTGGAGGAATCCTAGAGTTAGGTAAACCATCTTCGTCACTAGCCGATGATGAAGATGAGGTTAAAGAATGTGCGCGTTTTCCTTTTACTACTGCTACTCTATGATCACTAAGAGGAATGAAGGTGTGTGAAATTTTGGTGTAGTCTGGAAGAAAACCATATGAGTTTGGAGGAATAGGAATAGAAGCTCTAAACAGATGAGTAAGAAGCATTCCATATGGCATTGCGGTGGTACCTAAGACAGGTATGTCGGCCATTCTTTTGGCTATATAGTAGGCTAAATTGAATTGTTGATGGGTCGACACACAGTAGAGCATGTTGCATAGACTAGCATTTACATGATCTCTATTTCCAACAGTGCTAATGATATTCGCTCTAAGAATCTCCTCCAGTTTCTTAAATTGAGGTTTGAGTTCATTAAGTTCCATAGCAAATGGATCTCGATTTACTTGTTTACCTCGGATTTTCTTAGTTGGGTTGGTTCTAGGATTGAAGAGATGATCACGGATAATTTCTTTGGAAGTGAGAGGTGTGTTGTATGGGTGGTCACGACCAAGGTTGGACTCTAGGATGGATAATGGCCATTTGTCTGAGTAAAAACAAGTTCCTTGACTAGGAATACCTAAAACTTCTCCGAATTGATCCAAAGGGAAACTAAATTGATTTTGGTTTACTTTGAAATGGATGCTCAAATATCCCAAGTCGTCAGTGCTAAGTTTTATGGAAGCATAAAATTCAAGTATAAACCTAGGAATGATAGGCTCATTTATGTCGAGGAGATGATCAAATTGGATAGCGGTTAATTGTTCACGGATATTGGTTTCTTCTAAAAATGATGAGTCTACCGTTCTACCTTCGTGAACATAACGGTTTTCTAATGACTTAAAGATTTTGATTTTAGCTTCTGTGAGTCCTTTGGTTTGATGGTGTTTGGGTAGGTACTTGGTAGTTTCTTTGTGGTCATAATTAGTAGCGGGAGGCATGATTTACCTAGACACGAAAATTATATCATTTTAGTTGGAATCATCTGAATATATATATATATATATATATATATATATATATATATATATATATATATATATATATATATTTCTAGTGTGTGCCTATATGGGAACAATGTGGAGGTACGGTTATCTCGACTCCTTTGATGTGTGAAGGCTTATTGATGCAAGTTTTTGTAGTAAAAATGTGAGATAACCCAAATGCTCCTGTTTGATGTAGCTACGTTTGAATGTACCTGAAAATACATATTAGTTATGTATTCTCTTTAGCATTCAAGAGATATTATGCACGTGATGTAAAAATTAACGTTTTTGTATTTGTATGAACAATGATAGAAAATCGTTTTTCCTAATTGTGAGAAGATTTTTATACAAATTTCTCATGGGGTGTTTGATGATGATGCATTATAATATCCAATTCCTAGCTAATGAAAACATGATTTGTTATGTAATTTAATTGAACATGTTTCATGAATTTATGAGAAAAATGCATAAACCCCAAGTTTTGATTTTGTGCAACAAATAGAAATCCTAGACTCAGATTAGATTATGAATTAGATTATGATTAGGATACTTACAGAGATGATTCAAGCATAAATTGATGGTGGAGAATGACCTAAGTTTGGAGTGATAGAAATCGAATTCCAGTGGGATGTATGTTTTTGGGGAATGTGATGTACAGTAAAGGGTGTTTATTTTTATAAAGAAAGTTAGCTCAACAGGCGACGGATCCGGTGGATCCAAAATAAGGGATCCGCCCTTATTGTCGTTTGGATCCGCAGGATCAGAACACCAATTTTGGTATTGCCTGTGTTTGGTTAAGCTAAGATTCGAGCTATTACTTACTAGGTTCCATTAATCCTAAACTAAGTCTAAGAGAGTTGAAAGGTTCTCTAGGAGAGGTTTTGTGAGGATATCGGCAATGTTGTCCTCTGAGGAAACTTTCTCAATTGAGATGTTTCCCTTCTGAACATTGTCACGTAATTACCGGAATGGTCTAAATTGGCATACACTATGGTTTCTACACCCGTGCCTTTGGGATACCATAATCCTAAATGTGTAGTGCTGTTAATGTATCTAAATATCTTTTTAACGGCTTCAAGATGAGATATTTTGGGATCTTTTGAAAGCGTGCACATAGACAAACACTAAACATAATGTCCGGTCTACTAGCCGTAAGATAGAGTAAACTACCAATCATTCCTCTATATTTAGTGCTATCTATGGATTTACTTTCTTCATCTTTAGTGAGTTTGGTTTAGGAGAACATGGGTGTTTTCATAGATTTTGAGTCTTCAAGACCAAATTTCTTAAGCATATCCTTGATATACTTGGATTGGTTGAAGAGTATCTCATCATCTAATTGTTTAATTTAGAGACTTAAGAAAAAGTTCAGTTCCCCCATCATACTCATTTCAAACTTGTCATGCATGATTTTTGAGAAATCGTTGCATAGCTCTTGACAAGTTGAACCGAACATGATGTCATTCACATATATCTGGACTATGATAACATGTGATCCCTTTTTCTTGGTGAAGAGAGTATTGTCTACTAAGAAAGTCTTAAGTCAATTATACCAATCTTTTGGTGCTTGCTTAAGTTCGTATAATTCTTTCTTGAGTTTTTAAACATGGTTTGGTTTTTCAAAATTGGCAAAGCCGGGAGGATGTGCTATATACACTTCATTGTTTATAAAACCATTTAGAAATGTGCTTTTGATATACATTTTAAAGTCATGTGCATATCCATATGCAACAATTCTAGACACCTAGATGTAGACACCATATTTTTAGCCTTATGGCTATTATGAACTTGTTTCCCAAGCATTACAAAAGTGTTGGTCATATTTCAACTCAGGTTCCTAACGAGTTCCTTAGATGATATGAATTGAATTAACCTTATATTGGTTTGACCTAAGTGTCGATGCCATAGGGTTGAGTTTTAGTCCAAGAATGTAAGACAAAGCTAGTCTTTAGGTGTTTTATCTAATTTCATAATATATACGTTATTCTTTAAAACACATTTTCCTATTGTTATGCCGTCTCTAAGTATTTTACTTCCATTTTCACTGAAAATGACGTTATACCTTTTTGCGGCACATTTGACTTATACTAAGCAAGTTAAAAGCTAAACTATCTACATTATCAATATAGAGAGTCATGAGAGATCGTACCTTTTCCGATGATTTTAAGAATGCTACCAAATATGACATAACCTCCGTCGTACACTTGGTAGGTTGAGAAGAGAATTTTGTTTCTCGTTATGTGTCTTGAACTCCCATTATCTTTAATCCACTCATCTGGATCTAATTTAACTTTCAAGCACACCTAAGGAAAACTTAAGCATTTGGTCCCCAATATCTCAGGGGTCCGTTTGGGTTAAACATAACATTACCACGGCTCACTAATATCTAGGAGATAATCGAAGGGGATTGAGGCCAATTGTTCTCTAAGCACGGTTCCTTCATAGAATGAGGAGTCTATAATTGTTTTAACTTTATTCTTAATTTTAACTCGATCTTTTCCTATAGTTGTACTAGTGCTAGGTTTTCTAGATGCCTTAATAAATTTAGTACAATCCGAATTATGACCTTTCTGTTCAATTACTGTACCTGCGGATCCCTTGGGAATACCTGGCGGATCCAATATTTTGGATCCGTTGGATCCGTGAGTCTCTGACTCAGTTGGAACAGCAATATTATTTACTTTTATCGTTTGATTCTGAAAGTCACTTAAATATCCATTTCTCATAAAATCTGGTTTAAAACTATCATGAGGTATTCTTTGCATTTTCATTATGTCATCAGTACAACTTAAGTGTTTATCAAACCTTTTGAATTTGGAGTTTTGTTTGATAAGACTCTCCTGCATAGATTTTAGTGTATCTATTTCAAATTTTAGTTTTTGACATAAAACACATGTTTCTCTAATACCTTTACCTTTTTCGAACCTTATAGCTTTCTCTTTTAACCGATGAATTTCGTTTTCTAAAAATTCCCTTTTAGTTTTTAAGAACTTATTTTTGTTTATGATTTTTAGAGTGATTTCACATAGTTTGTTATATTCTATATCTAATGTGTCATTATTAATAAAAGAGTACGACGAGTCAGAATGTACCTCTGCTGTGTCATGAGCCATTAGAGCAACTTCATTGTCTTTAGGCTCGTCGTCATCTCCTTCACTATCACTCCAAGCTCTACTGACAAAGACTCTTTGAGACTTGTTCTTTGGAGGCTTTGGACATTCTTCTATAAAGTGACTAGAATCTCCACATCTAAAACACTTTCTATCTACCTTTCCTTTCCTATCATCATGGTTTTTCTGGAAGGATTTCTTTTCTTTATGAGGAGGTCTACCAAACTTTCCTCGTCTTCTAAAGAATTTCTTGAAATCTCTTACGGCCATGGCATATTCTTCATCTTCACTACTAGAACTAGATTTTGTATCACTACTTGATTCTACCCTAGCTTTCAAGGCAATGGACTTTACTTTCTCCTTTTTGCCTTTGACTATTTCTGAATCTTTTTCCATTACCATCTCATGAACTTTGAGATTTCCTATGAGCTCGTCCAGTGTCATTCTTGAAAGATCCTTAGATTCTTCAATGGTTGTCACATTTGCTCTCCACTTCGGGTGGAGTCCTCTTAGAAATTTCCTGACAAAATTCTTACTAGAAAAAGATTCGTCAAATGCTTTAAGATATGTAATAATAGTATTAAACCTAGAAAACACACTATCAATGGTCTCATCTTCAGAGATAACAAATTGTTCATATTGTTGAACAAGAAGATCAATTTTGTTATCTTTGACTTGTGAGTTTCCTTGATGAGTGATAATTAGTGATTGCCAAATATCTTTAGCCGTTTTACACATAAAAACTATTTCATATTCTTTCTTAGGTAAAGCGTTATAAAGCATCATTTTGGCTTCATTATTTTTGGCAATCAACTTCTTTTTTTCATCACTATGACGAATAAAAAAAGTACCTACATCCCGACCACCTGAAACATCATTACTAATGGGATTGTAATCACCCTCTACAATAATATACAATAGATCTATGTCTTTTGACTTCATGTATGTCTCAAAGCGATTTTTCCAATATATGAAACAATTTGGTTCAAATAGTGGTGGTCTTTGCATAGATTGCCCTTCTTTAAAGTTTTCAAAATCCATTGATCGTTTCAAGCTTTTAAAATACAATATATTTTGAAAATCTTGAGTAACACTTCTCTGATACCAATTGTGGAAAACTAGAAGGGGGTTGAATAGTTTTACCGTTTAAAATTAATTCACTTTGTGACTTTAACTTGATTTCAAAGTAAGTATGCACAAACAAACAATATAATATAAGTAAGTAGAGAAAGGAAAGATCAAACCACACAACACGGATATTTATAGTGGTTCGGCTACAAGGACTCTCTTCCTTGCCCTACTCCACTCCTCGAGCCTCTAACTCGAGAGTTTTTCTTCACTAAGAAACAAACTCCCTTCTCGGCAGAGAAAACCTTAATACACGTCGCTTACACCTTTTTCCGGTACAAAGCTAAATACCGGGTTCTTGTTTAAGGAAGAACCAACCTGACGTTGCCTAAATGATTACCGACACTAAGCTAGATGTCGAGTTCTTTACAAGGGTACAACCACTCCCGTTCACTCTATGTGTTTTGAGGACTACAACACTAATCGGATTCTACTGAATAAAAGATGCAACTATGATGCCTAAACTCTAATAAGTTACACAGTAGGTAACTATCAAGTCTTGCAACAGAATGTTGAAGCTTGTCAATGCTTGATCTCTTTTGCTACAAAAGGAAGATCACTAGGAATGAAATAATATGGGTTAGTGATATGCAAATGAAAGAATATATATTTTATGCTATGTAAGTGATGAGAATGGCCAAATGATCAACTTGCTATTTATAGGCAAAGTTGAGCAACAAGCGGCGGATCCGGCGGATCCCAAAACTTGGATCCTTCTTTGTATCCATTTGGATCCGCCGTGTCAGGCCAGCTAAGAGATCTTCAAATCTTTCCAAATCTTGCCATATCTTTCCGTATCTTCAAATGTCAACTCTTTGGCTTGAAGATCTAAACAAAATATCACAAAATCTTACCAAGATTGTGTATATGATGCATGCCATGATGTCATCCTAACTTTTGAAAAATAAAGTTTCCATATTAGGAAATAAACATGTAAATGTATAATGTAAATTCTAGTGATCTTGTGAAATGTAAATGTGTTCTAAAAAGACTTTAACTTGTATTTATGATTTGCTAAAAGATATACCTTGTATTTTTCATTAACAAAACTAAGTAAAGATTGTAAAATATAAATAATGTTTTTGGGACGATATTTGTATTAACACACTCTGTTGGGGCGAATATCATAATCAGCCTAGCTTTTGGGTCATGAGCTTATAGCAATTGTATCATTTTTATATGGCGACATTGTCATACATAACCTTATACTTGTGGTAGCCGTACAGAACATTTACATAAACCTATGATTCTCACCAACATTTTTGTTGACCATTTTAGCAATGTATTTTCAGGTAATTAATGTAAGCATATCATGGCATGCATGGAATCATATCACGGAGTCACGGAGATGACGCGTCTCATTTTGGATTTTTATGCACTTAAATTATCGTTTGGTTGTAACATACTTATTTCCGCAAACTTTGACTATCTTTTGGGACCTATCTTTTGTAAACTCTGAATGTTTTATGAAATCAAACGATGTACTTTTAAAACGACACTTTAGGTCGTTTAATATAACTGTAACTGTGATGCTATGGCAGTAGCGCCCCAGGTATTCCATTCCGCTGCAAATCATGAATTTGGGGGTGTTACAGATTGGCATTAGAGCTAAGGTTATAGCGAACTAGGTTGTATCATGGACCCTAGACTATAACCACATCATCATAGCATCTCATCATTTTATCATAAGTGCATATTCACTATACATGCGGTTTCATACATACATTATGCGGGTTATTTACTTTCATTTCACGTCAATCGTCACAGAGATGTCTTTAGATACCCATCCCATCAGGCCAGAGCTATCCCTATCATTCGACCAGGACAACCGATACCTTTTCGTCGGGCACTACCACCACCATCACTTACCCCTAACACTATTGGTCATCCCAGAGTGTTTACTCCATATTATCCTCTCTGATGCCGCATGACAGCGCGAAAAAGGGTTGCATTCCATACACCATCATCATCATCCTCATCTTCATCATCAGGCGGAGCACCAGGAGATGCCTAGATTAGACTTATATCATATTAGCTTTTACTACTATTATTATCCTAGTCACGAGGTATGTGACATAGTTTAAAGAACTTGTAGTCTTTTGTTTGTTGTACTTACAAATGAATCAAGTGTTGACTCTACTATGTGGATATGGTTGTGCTATCTATGATATCGGTCCATGTAGGCCGAAATTTTCATGTATTATATTCATGTGTGTTATGATTATAATTATGATATTTCATGGTTGATTCTCGTTGTGATTTCATTTTAGTTATACATGTTGTGGTTGTATGTACTTGTGCATGATGATCGTTTCTACTTACGAGTTCTCATTATTGTTATCTCTTACGATTTTGAAGAATTATGCCGCCAAAGCAAGCTACTCCAACTATGACACCAGCTGCTATCCGAAAACTTGTTGCGGATAGTATAGCAGCAGCACTAGAAGCTGAACAAGAGACCGTGGCTACTCGGGCTGCTGAAGCCACTTCTCAGGCGGAAACAGCCGAAGCTGCCAGACTGGCTAAAGGTACTAATGTTCGCAAATGTACATATAAGGACTTTAAGAACGGCGATCCCATAAAGTTCAAAGGCAAAGAAGGAGCCACTGCTATGATCCGTTGGTTTGAGAAGACGGAATCTGTATTTCTTCTATGCAATTGTCCAGATGACTGCAAGGTGAAGTTCACTACCGGTACACTCATTGATGACGCTATGTCATGGTGGAATTCTTATGCACAGCCTATTGGTATGGAAAACGCTTACAAGCTCACGTGGGAAGAATTCAAAAAGCTATTGACTAAGAAGTATTGTCCACGCACCGAAGTGAAGAAGCTAGAGACAGAATTTTATGAATTGGTGACCATAGGTAATGATATCGAGACCTACATCAGGAGATTTCAAGAGTTGGCCGCACTATGCCCAACTATGGTTTCAGATAACGAGAAGTTGTTGGAAAACTTCATGGGTGGACTGCCACAAAGCATCCGAGGGGATGTAACTTCTTTTGATCCACACACACTTGACGAAGCTATCAGAATGACTCAAAAGCTTATGGCTCAAGTGGTGAAGAATGAATCTACTGTCAACAACAACAACCGAAACAGCAACACCAACTATAACAATAACAACAACAAGAGAGGGTGGGACAACAATCGAGGTGGCAATGTTACTCAACAACCACCAAAGAGACAAGAAGTTGCTAAGGCCTATGCTGCAGGCCCAACTGAAAAAAAGGGTTACACTGGTACCTTACCCAAATGCAGCAAGTGTCAAAGTCACCATAACCCTGGTCGTTGCCCTACTCCATGTGGCAACTGTAAGAGAATTGGTCACTCGACTAGAGAGTGCAAGTACCCACTCACTGCTGGAAATCAGAGACCTTTAGTGACGTGTTTTGGCTGTGGAGAGAGTGGACATTTTAAGAATGAATGTTCGAAACAAGGAAATCAAAGGAATGGGAACCAAGGTGGAATAGCTCGTGGAAGAGCTTATATCATCGGAGGAGGAGGTTACCAGGACATCAACAACATTGAGGACGACAACAATGTTTAAGAACAAGGAACTTCTGCCTTAATAATAAACCATAGACGGAGCCCTCTAGGGTTGTATTTCTTTAAGTAGTCTATCTTAAGTACTTTCTTGTAACCTCGTTGTATCATGTACCTTTTTATCTAATGAAATCTCTATCTTTTATCATCTCCACAATAATCACAACCTTCGTTTATTTCATTTCCTATTCCATTTGCCCAATTTTCAATTATTTCGCAACAACATACCATCTAAAACTTTTGAAAAACATAATACCACGTCGACTAAACCAAGCATCACATTATTAGTCCTCAATTATACATAGCCTAATTACCTATGTATAATTCAGGAGGAATCATGTTATGTTGGGAGCAGTTATTTATAAAATCTTATTACAAATAACTTTTCACGAATATTCCGAAAAATTAAAATGATACTCAACCCACACGACGAATCAAATTATATCGCTAGCTACCTTAGAAACCATTCGCCGCAAGTAACCACACCTCTTCACCGAAACCACTCCAACATCTAACATGAATTAAATCTCGGGACGGGATTTCCTTAAGGGGTAGAGACTGTAACAATTCGCATTTTCAGGTTAAATTCTATTCCCAAAATTTTTACTATTCACTTTCACTATTCATTTCTGAAATTTTTATTTCATATCCTCGTAAGTTAAAATATTTCCATGACAAAGTGAAAGTTTGACGCTCGTCGGGTCATTTCGCAAAAGTTATTAAGAAACTATACGTTTGGTTTAAACGCCATTTAAACATCCTGCGCATAACGAAAACCAACTGCGACAATTTTCCTCGCATCGAATTAATTTTTAGTACACTCACAATGAATTAGGGAATTTTTGATAATTAAGTTAAAATGTTACCAAATAGACCCTGTGTCTTACAGAACTAAACTTGCGTTTTAAGCACTTTTACTTATCCGCAACCTTAGCCTATACCTGCACCATATTTTCTAAGGCATTTAGAAGCTTTTATATTATTGGAAAAGTCAACATATCCTTCCCTCCTCCTTTGACCAAAAATCATTCCTTAATTTTTAACACTTACGGTTTTATGTCTAAAGGACATTTAACACCAACCGACACTAGACTGAGCCCAGTCTAGATATTATAGGCCATTTTAATTCATTATTATCATATTAGAAAAGTTACATTTTTCTTTTCTCAGTTTAACGCAACTTTCGTACGTTTTACGTTTAACGCGTTTTAAACCTACGTTTCCAGCGTTATCAGCGTTTTCGCGACCCATTAAACTTATCACTCAATTTTATAAGATAATAATGAGTATATTGACAAGTTTAATCATTTCTACAAGTTTTGTATTTTTACGATACCCGGTTTTATGTTTCGTGACTTAATAACTTACAGTTAGCAATTACCGGGACAAAACTGACTCCGTAAAATCAAGATAATGCAAGAAACTTATCAAGCTTCTCATGAACCTCATGAAGGAAGGAACCAAGGGCATGTGTCTTGATCTTGACCATTGATCTCTAGGATGTTTACAAGTGTAAACTTAACCATGGTTAAATATTAACCTAATATATAGTTAACTCCTAAATTTTTCCTATAAATACCAAGCTAAAAACTTCATAAATCCTTGCACCACACCTTCTTATATCTTCAAAGACCTAAAACCAAAGGCACTTCTCTTATATTTTGTTAGAAAGTTCATGTGTTCTTGAGAAAAGCTAGCATTTGATCTTATTTTCTTCGAGTTTTCAAGAAAGAGTCGTTATAATCTTCAAATAACTTCAAGTCTCCAAAAAGACTTTGTTATTATCTTCAAATAGCTTTGGGTTTTTAAGAAGGCGATGTTATAATCTTCAAGTAGCCTCGGGTTTACGAAGATTACAAATTTCACGTTGAAGCTCCGCTTATATTCCCTTTTTCTATAATACTCAAGCATTCTAAACAAAGGTAAGTAATTATAAGACTCAAAATTATTTAAATACTTATAAACTTTGTTAGTTTATTTATTGTATTTATAAACTCTTAATATGTCATATAATCAAGTAAGCATAATATATGTTTCACATATAAATACTATGTTAGTAGGGAGATTCATGTGAGGGGTTTCATTTGGGTGAACGTATCGACGAGTTGCTGGATTTACGAATTAAATTGTCCTAGCTCCTCGAACGTTTACTGCATGATCTCTGAATTATAATGGCCTGAACAGTAGTACGAGATATATAAACTATATAAGGCATGTTTAAATATTCACTTCGTTGTTTTAGAAACTAAGACACGATATCATATTTCTAGGTTGCTTGTAGAGATTCTCCTGGCTTATCTAGCGATTTCATTATATCCCTAACATCAATTACTCTGAGGTGAGTTTTCATAGCCCCATTTCTCAATTTATTATTTCATTTCAAACCTACGGGGGAGAATACATTGCACATCATTTTATTACGAGCCGAAGTATATCAAATTCATTTACATTGCTTAAGTTACCACATTGCCATGTTAATGTCCCCATTCCTTTATCATGAATCGTTAATTACGTAGTAAGCAAGAGTGAGTGAATAGATCTATTGAGGGTGACTCCTCCATCCGGGTTGGTAGATCCAACTGGTCAAACGGATGCATTTCATTTAATATCATAATTAGAGTTGTTTGGCGAACACTCTGTTGGGGCGAACATCATAATCAGTCTAGCTTCGGGGTCAAGAGCTTATAGCAATTGTATCATTTTTATATGGCGACATTGTCATACATAACCTTATACTTGTGGTAGCCGTACAGAACATTTACATAAACCTACGATTCTCACCAACATTTTTTTGACCGTTTTAGCAATGTATTTTCAGGTAATTAAAGTAAGCATATCATGGCATGCATGGAATCATATCACGGAGTCACGGAGATGACGCGTCTCATTTTGGATTTTTATGCACTTAAATTATCGTTTGGTTGTAACATACTTATTTCCGCAAACTTTGACTATCTTTTGGGACCTATCTTTTGTAAACTCTGAATGTTTTATGAAATCAAATGATGTACTTTTAAAATGACACTTTAGGTCGTTCAATATAACTGTAACTGTGATGCTATGGCAGTAGCGCCCCAGGTATTCCATTCCGCTGCAAATCATGAATTTGGGGGTGTTACACATAATTCGCATTTGCAATTGTTAATACCATAATTCTAAGATGGTAGCATGGTGTCTCTCTACAGCATCACATAAAACATTCCTAAGATTCGAACTGAGCAAGTAAATTTGCATCTCCACACTGCTTGATACGATCATACTCATTCACATTATCAAGCGTTACTCCAAAACAAATGCCCTCATAAAACCACTAATAATCATACTGTAAAAATTTGGACTAAAAGTAGCCTAATGTCTCTTCTTTCATTTACATTTTCAAATCTAAAATCAATAGGCTAATCCTTCTCAGTAACAATCGCCACATTTTCACTTCCCAATGGGGATTTTCCCATACCCTTTGTTTTCATAGTCCAATTCCTTTTGCCCACTGAAACTAATTAAAGTCTCAAGTGGCACCGTACTTTTAAAAACTAAAAATTGCAAGTTAAGTTGTTGGTATAGCTTTTATGGAACAATTCGCTAGAATGTATATTAAGATCCTGATTTTAAGAATTCTAATAAGCAAATGTATAAATTTTAAGAATTCTAATAAGCAGCTGAAGCAAGTATTCTGAAATTAAGCAATTGTAAATAAACTTTAGTTGCATATACTCAAAAGGCAAAAAAGGAGTGATTACGGGGCAACATTTTTATCCCTGATTTCGAACTGCTTATTGTGTCTATCAAAATACAAAAGAAACTATCTATTTATTTTATAGTGATGTAGGCATTTTTATCCACTAATATTTCAAACTGCTTATATGTTAAATAATCTGTCTTAAATAAGCAATCGCAAACTGATTATTATTTTTAATAGCACCTGTATAACAAATACTGCTTACCTTGTTAAAAATCAGCTGCATGTTTGCAGCATTCCTTTTCTTCAAAGATTCAATTAACCTTCTTAGCCACACACCATTACTGACTCCATACCTTAATACGACCTTCATATGAAGTTGCCCTCTAACTCGCTTTCCAATATATCCAACAACATAATCGGATGCCAAAATGGTACTATAGAAAGCCCTGGCAGGCAACGATGCACAAACACAAAAGAAACTTAACCCGTAAACATGCACTCACATAAATAAAGTCCTGAACATAAACATAAAACTCAATAATGTACACACCAATATTGAGCGATAGACCCATTTGTGCTAGGCTTAGACTTTGATAGAATCCTGTAGAGTAGTCGACACCATTGTCAAGCAGACCCATCTGAAACCATTACAATAAGTTTAAAAAAATTGTGAAAGCAAATCAGATTGAATTCAAGAAACTATACCTTACCAATATGAATGATCTGCCATTTTCAAAATTACTAGGCATTGTTAGTTCGAAACAAACATACTTAGCGGCAATTTGTGGGTTGTAAACATTCTTGTTTACACTTGTAGAATGAATGATCTGCCAGCCAAATGAAAAAATACTTCAAATACTACACAATGAACTACTACGTACACATTTGAACACATAAGGCACATATAAATTCTCTTTTATAGTTAGTAAAGCTTGGTCACAAAGTGAAAGAAATCAGAAACTTACCCATTAAGATATCCAAGATAATGAATAATCCCACCATAAACACTTGAATGCATTGCTTGATATGGAATCTTCTCAACTGAACTCCACTTTTCATGTAACTTTAATCAACAAAATAATCAATATCAAAACCTTTTATTTGCTTATTTGTTCTATGTTAATCACTGTATGTTCATTCGTATCATTCTTTAATTAGTCAACTTTAACATATTTCAAGAACACAACCGTTGCAGATTCACTATCTAGACTTTTCATACACATAAACACATAATCCACTTCAGCCCAAATAGGCAAATGTGCAGCCCGGATAAGTCATAAGAAAATGTTATTTAATATGGAAGAGAAAAAAAAGTAGCACTTTCCTAATTAAATTCATTACAATTATAGAAAAAGGTACCTCGACAATCCCCCAAACGGTTCACGAACGTCACTGACCCCATAACCTCTATTAGTCACTAAATTCCTGTAAAAACAGAAAATATACATAATCAAAACAAAAAAGATTGAATCTTTATAATAATAAAGAAAAAATTAAACCTAGCGATACAGAGAAAATTAACAGCTTCATTACGGTGTGTACCGCCTTTCTTGACCTCGCCAGAATCCTAGCCACACCCCTGCCGCCGACCCCGCCACATCATCTTCCCATCGGATATAAGAAGGATAGTTGTTTTGAAAGAAAACCTATAATTTAAAGATGAAGATCTGAACTCACGTGAGATTTCAATTTGTATTTGATAATCCACCCCTTCAATGATCTTGTGTGGTTGAGTATAGATGCATCTGAAAACCTGTGATGAACCCATGATCGATCTGAGTACGGGGAGAGAGAATGTTCTAGTAGGTAAGTTGTAGTGAGGCGATGAAAGGTCTAGAACCTATACAAATGCAAAATGCTTACTTCATCATAGTATATCAAACGTTATGGTAACCGGTCAAGTTATTTCCTAACATGGGCCTATGTCTAGTAACCAAGTTGCAACATGGGCTGTTATCCAATACAAAAATGGGCACCCTTTTTGGCAAATAGAAACAAAACAGCAAGTTGGAACATTGTAGACGCGTATGCACTGTAGACGTAAGATTTCACTATAGAAAGTGGAAGTTTGACCATTGACTATTTTTGGGTTTTAGGGCATGCTTGGTTGGAGGTATTAGAGGGTGGGGAATGGGAAAGGTAAGCATTACTTATGCTTGGTTTACTACTATGCAATGGACCATTACCCAAAACAAGGTAATGGAGCATTACCCTACAAATTGGGGGTTATGGAATTTATTACTCATTACATTACTTAGCATTCCCTTTACCTTTCCCATTTCTATTCCTCTATTTGAACCAAGCGCCCCCTTAGTATATAGTTTAATGACTGCGCATATAAAGAGGTACACTCGTGCTTACAGTTGTAGGCCTCATTGAGTACTAATATTGTTTACATCTATGTGGCTCTTTACGACCATAGAGTACGTTTGTGTTGTGAACTACAGAATAATCTTTCTTCAACAAATCGATTGTATGCTATGTTTTTTTTTTCTTTTTTCTTTTTTTCTTTAACTTTTTTTTTGTTTTTTTTTTTGTGTATGGTCAATTCAAAGTTCACGATCTTAGTTTGCATCTTCATGAAGACTATAGGTTTTAATAATTTTAAACAAACTTATATGTCTTTGATAACCTCAAAGCTCAAACAAAGCTCCAACTATTGACAAAACTAAATAACTTGATGAATTTTATTACACGCAGTTTTAATTTTCAAACTGTTACACCCCGCCGAAGGCAGAAATGCGAGGTGCGACGAAATCAATATACATCGCAAAAGAGATATAGTACAATACCATGATTTAAAATTTAAGGAACAAGTACAACATTACAATAGTGTTTTAGCTGACATTGGAAATAAAAACCTAAGACTTAATTTTCCAAAAGATGAAGTCTTGTAACATGACGAAAACAGTGATAACATGTGAAGACTTCTAAAAGTCTTCATGAAAATACTTACTGATGATCACCTGAAATGCATGAGAGAAAACGGGTCAACTATGAAAATAGTTTGTAAGTACACATGTTTTATATAATATGAAAATCTTTTTAAAAAAGGTCATATGGAATAATAAAAGTAAGTCCAAAATCTTTTGAGAAATGTCCAAAAAGCAAAGGCTCTGTCAAACCATTCAGTTGCAAATCCCGCCCATACAAGACTTGTAACCTATGTTTTCACAAACCATTGCGTAGAAAGTAGTATGTCTGGTAGTCAAGTACACGTGGTCAATATAGATCACAATAAGGGCACATAGTATATAATAAATCAAGGCTGCTCCGAACAAGGGAGACTTTATAGTGCTGCTCCGAACATGGGAGACTTTATGTCACTCCACCACCTAGGCGAGATTTATTCGTCACTCCACCGACATGGCGAGATTTATTATTAAGAATGCTCCGAACATGGGAGACTTTATGTTACTCAACCACCTAGGCGAGATTTATTCGTCACTCCACCGACATGGCGAGATTTATTATCAAGAATGCTCCGAACATGGGAGACTTTGCACGCTCCACCAATAAGACGAGACTTTAGTTCAAGAACGCTCCACCGAAATGGCAAGACTTTTAGGTCATAGTACGTACGGTACATTAAGTTCAAAACAAATCATAAGTTCTTAATTAAATTCAAGAGTTTGATTCAAGTTCAAAAGTTCAAGTCAAGTTCAAGAGTTCAAAACAAGTTATAAGGTCAAGACGAGTCAAAAGGGTTCAAAATAGTTAAAGGGTTCAAAATCAAGTCAAAAGGTCCAAAATAAGTCAAATGGTTCAAAATCAAGTCAAACAAGTTCAAAATACATATCGTACGGTTCAAAACAAAGTTCAAAGAGTTCAAGTAATAATGTTCATAAAATAGAAATCAATTTAGTTCAAGTATAATTCATGCATCCATCCCAAAGCGATTTAAAATAGTTAGAAAAAGGGTTCGTGAATACTCACCTCAAGCAATAAGTAATGCGTTACAAGTGTGCACAGAAAATGACGCGCGATGCTCTAACCGCAACCTAAAGTGATAATGCGTTTTAGGTAGTGCTATAATGTCGTGTATGCAATTTATAAAATGTTATATCACCCGTAAATGTTTGTTTGTGTTTAGTTATAAAAATAACGTTACTTTGGAAATCCTTAGAAATAGTAAAAATAATACATTTTTGGATTTTTAGCAAGTATGTATCGTAACTACGATACGGAAGTTTCAGTAATATATATGTTGAAAAGTCTCCGACTCGACTAAAGTATGTAACCAAAACACTATAACTTTCGTTTATGATATTTTATCCAAAACCGCACCTAAAGTGCCTAAAATCCATTTCTAAAAATAAAATCATGTTACTATTCCCTATTAGAAAAGTTGTCAAAATATTATTTTTCGTCGGTATCTTTGTTAAGTCATAACTTCTTCGTTATAGTTCGGTTTTTAGAGTTCTACCTATCCCCACGAAGGTATTTAAGTGTACTAACACATTTTAAGGTCTCGGGGACTCGGTTTATCTTTTAAAGCTTAGTTTTACCATGATAAAAATCTTGACAGCATACTATATATTTATGAAAATAGTTATCACTAAAATATATTTAGAAAAACTCGTATCTTATTCGTTACAAATCCGTTTTAATTCATTCAAACGACTACATTTTCGTTTAAAAATCTATTTTCTATTTCTTTGACTAAATCTTTGTAAAAATAACTTGATTTTCTAAAAGTTAGAAATTTGGGCAGCGCTTCCGCGCCTATTTTTAAATAATCCATTTTTCTAAACTAAAATCCCTTCAAATCAACTCCAAATCTATCCTAATCTCTTCCATCAATTTCTTCAATCAATATATAGTTCAAAAATAATCATGACAACATAATAAAATGTAGATCTAGAATATATG
>CP139504.1:250217364-250229881 GCA_021014915.2 Artemisia tridentata subsp. tridentata
TAGTTTTATTACGATATGTGACTTAATGTGGAAAACTATTCTATACGCTATATTCATTCACCACTGTTTAACTCCTGGATGGAGCCGACGGAGAGGTATTGATAGTACTATCGGGTTGACACCCCCACCCTTGGTGTAAGACCCTGTGAAAAACCCTTGTAATTAATCTTAGTGATTAATAATAATCTCGTATTTATATTTCCTGATGCCTATTTTTGCTAGAAATTTGAACTTTTTGTTATTATTATTATTACTAGTAGCCATGCATTTTATATACGCACATATATACACTTAACACAACAACGCTAGAGATTATATTTTCCGACACATCACTTTCCTATACTCAACAACAAGTAATTATATTCGATGAGTTCATTCATTACAAATTATCAAAGTTAATTATCACCTACGTCTATTTAACTAAAACATTAAACTCTAATAACACTAACTATAAATTTAATCCTAAATTACCTCTACAAACTAAGTTGGGCCTTATGTGTTCGACCCAACCACAACCCTTCAACCTTATTATTCCAAAAGCCCATTGAACTAGTTAATTGCCAACCCCATTTAAACACACAACCCACTTAACCCATTTAATGAAATTGTTGCACTTCATTATTCTTTTCCCTTGTTAATCGATCGACACAATGTATATATACTAAAACCTTCATGCAAAATTCATAGATGAAACATAACCATATTACATTGCAACACACAAAACCCAACTCCAAATTCACAACCCATCAATCCCACGACATCAAGACTAGCTCATTAGTCACCTCCATTATTTTCTTGCTTTTCTCGTTAACCATTCTTTCAAAAGAACTCGACATTCTTATTTATATCTAGCACGACTCACATATAACTCATAACCCACCACTAAATATCTCGATCCAAAACTGTGAACATGAATTCGATAACTCCCAAAAACCACTTGTCACCTTGCTAATTAAAATGTGTCAAACAAAAATAGAATGCAAACTTAAATTGGAATTCCCACGTGTGATAAAAGGTAAAGAAACCAAATAAGCAAAGGAAACGTTTAAAGACTAGCAGCCAAGTGCACAAACAACCACATAAATCTTACACCTAAACTAGCATTCTATCATACAAGTGTCCTTCACCCACAGTACACTGTAATTATCATTCCAATAGTCTTTTTCTATAAAAACCTTCCTATTCGATCACTTTCCATCACAGTCACCCTAGTCCTTAGACGTATAACCATTCCCTGTCGTGCATGGGGGAAAACAAAACCAAGCCACTCCAATCACATAATAAACCTTTCAACTCACTAGCCTTTTCTTGTATCTCATACAAACTCCACCACCATCTTCACCCTTACTTCACCAACACCATATCTTCATGTAAAAATTACCTTGCTCGACAGTAGACATAACCGAGTGAGAGTAGGACGTCCAAAGCAAGTGGGTTATTCATCTCGTGCTCCATTCTACAAGCTTTCAAATCTCCACCACCTTTTCTCAAGGGTGTTGTAAGTTTTCCTTGTTTCCATTTAAATTACACTCACATGCATGCACTCACTCCATGCTACATCTCATTCATATATATATACCAAACAGTCACAGAACTACCTCGCATATTAGCATTTAAACAAACATGCATCATTATGTTATAACGTAGTTAATAACATTTCATATAGTTACATGCACACTTTAACCGAACCCAAGATATTTGAACTTAACCAGTTATGAAAAGCTAATAAAAACATGCTCAATATTAACTTGGTCGACCCACTTATGTTGCAATTAATCGTATAAGCTCTTCATGTACACCCTTCAAATTCGACTCGAACACAAATAATAACTATGCTAAACCGGATAAAAAGAAAACAAGAGAAAATATATTACGACATCACTAGTTAAAGAAATTCACTCGAACCCGCCGTTTCACGACTTATTTAATATAAAACCGTTCACACAACACCTACATGTTTTTATACATCTCGATAGTTCACATGGCAAGCTAATTATTTTGTGTTTTGAGATCCCTCTCGTAACCCCATATCGACACCTAAATTAGCTTCTTTTTATTACCACTCGACAAGTGCAAAACTTAGAAAATTCCATAGAATATTTCACAGAATTATTAGGCTCGACCAGCCCATAAACCTTTATCATAGTTTCGAAATCTCATATATAACCTATTCATATTTTTATACCACTCGAATGACAAGTTGGCAAACTACATTTTCCTTGTTTTGAGTTCGACTTCAGGAGCTCGTTAACACGCCCAAAATAATCCCTTTTGATCGATCCTCGCTAGGAGTTAGTTAGCCAAATGTTTTCATAAAATTTATAAAGCCTTCGGTTTGGGCCAAAACCAAGCCCAACAAGGATTAACGATAACATGGCCCATCAGGCCCATATGATATATTTTTGGAATCCTAAAAATAACCTAAATCCAAGCCCAAAACAGTTTTCGCGCCCTCGCCTCTAAAACTCTTAACGGGCTAAGCTACAAATCGTTATTCGGCCCATTAGTGCAAAAATAATTTATTTTCTGAAATAATAAATTGAAATAAGCTAAAATAAACTTAATAAAGTTATTAAAATTTTCAGAATATTTTTCCCGTCATTTATACGTGAAAAGGACTAAAAATGTAACGCGACCTAACCGTAAAGGACTAAAACTGCCAAACTTGGAAACTAAGGACTGAAACTGTAAAAACAGTTGTGAAGGACTGAAATTGACATAATATTGAACTTCAAGTCTTATATGGACTATTGGACAAGTATTGGACTGATATTGGACTACGGACTGAATAAGGACTAACGACGTAACGCGACCCACGGTTAGGGTAGAAAATGTAAAATTTGGAAAGACCAAGGAATAATTATTATAACTTGTCATTCTCATCTTATTTTTCATTTTTGCACCATAGCTTTACTTTATATGCACATTTGCACTATATTTGCATATTAGTAATAGCGATAGAAATATTTCATATTTATATTTTGTTTATATATTGAAACTATAATCTTACGAGAGTACGAGCATCATAAGCATATAACATCTTCATTAGATTGTAGAATAATCATCATCCACCACTCATACACATATACACTAGAAATTAGTAAGATTCTCAGATATTTATATAATTACCAGGTTTATATCGAAGTTGTTATAATCACCTCTGAATTATTTTACCATCACCAGGAACGCATAAGGTGAGTCATGGCCTCACTTTTTAACTCTTTATACTTTTTAAACTCCGTGAGGGGGATACATGCTAGAAATAAATCACAAGTATTTTTCTGTATGCTACCTGACTTGATA
Source organism: Artemisia tridentata subsp. tridentata (assembly GCA_021014915.2). Classification (NCBI taxonomy): domain Eukaryota; kingdom Viridiplantae; phylum Streptophyta; class Magnoliopsida; order Asterales; family Asteraceae; genus Artemisia; species Artemisia tridentata. Next base: position 250,220,668 of record CP139504.1, read on the forward strand.
TATGCCTAAGTACCCATGTTGCCACAAGACCCTTTATCATGAGCCATTAATCACTGCGGTGAACGCGAATATAATGAATAGATCTATTAGAGGTTGACGACCTATCCCACTAATACTGTGACGGAATGCTTTTTGCTAGTCGTATTAGTCGCGATGCATTATATTTGAGGAAAAATAGGAATTGGCAAAATCACCTATTACTCGAGGGCAAATTCTCATCATTAATTTGGTGTGCACCTTCGTTTAGGCGATACTTTGTTAACGTTTGCGTGTCATGAGACTTAGGGCGATATATGGACTGCAATATCAATATTTTAAACTGATTGTATCCCAATACAATCTTACTTGTGATTGAACTGATATTTAAACTATAAACTCCATGATTTCACTCAACATTATGTTGACTTTTAAGCATGTATCTCAGGGAATTAATGGAGCACGGCAAGGCATGGAGCAGGCATACTTTATCTTCAATAAATGGTGTATAATAAAGTTGTAATCCAGTTAAAATAATGTTTATTTAAATGAAACCTTAGCACTCTGATGTAATATTTTATAACTGGATTTGTATTATGGACCTATGTATATTAAAATGCCGTCTTAGGCTGTTTTCTTAAAGTTTTGTTTTCGATCCTCACCGTAACATCCAGATTAATCTTCCGCTGCTACAAATCAAATTTGGGGGTGTTGACACCCCCACACTTGGCCCGCGATTCATGGCCTTGGGTGAATATAATCCAGCTATGAAGCATTCTTGCTTATTCTTGTCGTGAGGTTCAGTAGGCTATTAAACTTTACATTAAGCGTGCATATATCGTATACACATTTGACTTAATCATACTATATGTTAGCAGTGGGTTGTAAACACACAGGTTGCGAGTCTTGTATGGCCGGGGCTTGGAACTGAGTGGATTTACAATGCCTTTGTTGTGGAAACATTCTTTGAAGGCTTTTTCAACTATTTTAATACAAACTCTATGAACTCACCAACCTTTGTGTTGACACTTTTAGCATGTATTTTCAGGTATAAGCAATAGCACGCTACTGGAGGCTTTTGGCAGGGCATGGCATGGTCATAGAAGACTTTGATAAAACATTTGGGACCGCTTAACTTATTTTATGGGCCAACTTCCGCACCACTTTTCATAATGTAAATTTAACACTTTTGACTTCTCAAATATATTCTAAATGATTGAGTGTGAAAACCGTTCTTTGCACTTGTTTTGTGGTACCAATTGAGTTGCACCCCAGCTACATGTATGCTTCCGCTGGACCCGATTTTGGGGGTGATAATGACATACCAGCTATCTCAACCTTAACACTCCCTGATGTCATAACATATTATGCCATGATTCACACTCCTATCTCATTTAGCACACCACTTCGGTTATGAATTTTTAGAGACATGGGTTTTTAGTTCAAGGTTTGTGGTTATGGTCCCACCGCGCTTCCACTGCGCTCGACATGGAACTCATGATTTACTCTCATGTGAGTAACTTCTGATTATTACTCCCTGATGAAAGTCAGATGCCAGGCTATCACAACTATTTCATCTTTCATACCAGCCTAGTCATCTTAACTTCTATAATCGCTGTAAACGACAATACATTGGTTCAGAAGCTATTCTTATCCTTCTAACCAATTTAACCACTTGACCTTGTTACCACTCCCTGGTATTTACACTCACCATCAGGTTATGAACATCAGCTGACCTGTCATCCCCTGATGTTGCATAAGTTTACCCTTTAAGCCACATTGACATACTGATGTTTGTCTCTATATCACTCCTTGATCCGTTACACCCTGACATATCATCAGCTTCATCAGGCTTTGCCCAATCAACACTTTTATCATTTTGTGATGTGTACGCCTAGCCTAACAACAAATTTACATATTGACTCTGACTTTTCTTACAAAATCATTAGGCTGTGCCTAATAACCAACACTTTATCTTCATAAGGCCCTGATTCTTTTACTCACTAAGTCATAGCACTCACTGAGTCAATCTTCACTTGACCTATTTTAATACATCATCACAACTTTCCCAATCTTTGATTCACTCTCTCAACCACACCCATATGTATCCAAAAAGAATAAAACCAAATCATTTTAAAGGGATCAAACCCATATCACCATTAGCACCCTACTCCTGAAGTTGACAACCATTTTTATGGTTGGTTGTAGTCGCCGCCACCATCACCGGAATTGTAACAGTCACGGGAACCTTGATTTTGTATAGATCAAGAGTTCTATGTGGGTTCATTTATATGAATGAATTTAATTTTTTTGATCGAGTGTGTGTGTGATTGGAGTGTTGGTTTTCTGGGTTTTCATCTTGATGAGAGGTAGATCAGTTTTTGTGATACGACTTGTGTTGGTGATGATTCTAAGTAGATTTTGAGATCTGTGCTTTTAATAGCAGATCTGGGTCCAGGTTTTTCTTTTGATGATTAGTGTTTGAGTTTTATGATATGACTACCATCTTGGTTTTGATGGATTTTGAGAGTGATGGCTGTTGGATCAGTTTTCTGGGAGGTGATTTTTGTTTGTGTGTCAATTTTTTGAGATTGTGAGTTCCTAGATCTGGATCTGGGTTTGTTCCCCCTTTTTTAGGTGTCGGTTTTGAAGAACAGATCTATATTTTTTTTATGATAGGTGTGGGTGGAGATAAGGTTTGTGTGGTGGAGTGTGTATTTTGTTTTACCATTTTGTCAAAGCTCAGTGTGTATCTCCCCCTCAAAAATGCAACAGCAGAGTTTTGAAGGTTTCACACTTTCTATTTGACATTCTTCAAATGTTATTAGCAGGCATATGAACGGATCTAGATCAGAATTGATCCACCCGCTCTGATACCACTTGTTGGTCCAAAAGATTGAATAAACCATGAATTAATAAGAAAATCATAACAAGTTTATTCAATAACCACTTGACCACTAATAACATCATCAGCTTCTTCAAGGGGATAGTTGCCGAATACTATCCCCGTAAAAGATAAATATGACTCTTATTGATCCAAGCTAGCTACTCTTAGAAATCAATGAGAGGAGGACTCTATCACTATAACCATTTGGGTTAATCTTGGTGCCTATACTCACTACTTATCTCTATTACAATACAAATATATATAAGCTAGGAAAAGAGTAAAGCTTCTCTAGGAAGCTTTAATAAAATACTAATAAAGTACTTAAAGCTTCTTTGAGAAGCTTCTCATAAAATTCTAATAAAGTACCAAAGTACTTTTGTTTTCTTTTGTCTTTCTTTCCGATGCTTGTAGCTTGTATTCCCAAGAAAGTTTTCGCCCAAATTTTGTACAGTAATTGTTTCTTCAGAGATAAGTCTTCAGTGTCAGGTAGATATTTTTCAGTTCTCACGACTCTAGTATTGCTCAGGTACTCTACTTGCTGATACCGCATCAGTGAAATTAGGTGCATCTTCAATTTGGTCTTTGACATCTTTTAAAGCATGTTGTTTGAGCTACTCCCTGATTTATCAAAGAGTGTACTGCTCACTGATTGTATCAGTGAGACTTGGCTATATTATGTTCAAATACTTGTCTGGGACATTTGGGTCAAGTATTGACCCAACATAGTATTTGCTTAGGATTGCATGAAACCTAGTTGTTGATTATTGTGTGTCGTCTCTTGTTGATTAGTGTTTTGCGTTAGGAGTTGGAAAATTAGCTAGGTAAAATTATACTAGCTTGAACGTCCAATTAAAAGTGTAGTTAATTTAATTAACTTGATATCGTTGTATTTAATGCGTGAACTCTGATCGTATTGTGGAAATTGGGATTAAGGCATTCTTAGGTGCCGCTCAATTAGACATAGTTCATAGGATTTAGGGCTTGACCATCCCTCGATAGGTAATAAGGAATACAACTACACTAATTAGACAATGACGTGACAATTCGAATAATCAATAAAAGATAACTAGGGAGTAATGAAATTTTAAGTGAATACACTTTCGTCATACTTGAAGTTCACCAATTTACTTTTTCTTGCAATTAGTTTAGATTTAGTTTAATTAGTAGTTAAAAACCAAACTCTTTCAAACCCAAGATTTTACTTGCTTTCAAAAATATATAAAAGACCAAAAATAATCTTCCCTCAATCCTTAAACTTAATTCGACATTCTCTTCGAGCCTACCTTACTATTCCCCTAGAGAACAATCAATCCCCCGTGTCTTACCTATATTACACTAAAACGGTTAGGTACTCTGCATAGGAGGATTGTAAAACTTAGTGTGTTTACGATTATCCGCATTGGTTACTAGGAAACCTTTATATTGATTTCTCTCATTCTCCTTATCCCAATATAGTATGTCCATTTTACATATTGTGCATATTCTAAATAGAAAATAAACAATGTCTTAGGTATCACATCTGTTGGGTCAGGCAACCTAACTAGGGCAGGTTCGCATATTGAAGCCCCGATTGGAGTCAAACTTGATCCATGATGTGGATTATTGAAAACCTCAAAAAGTTTTACAATCCTCCTAGGCAGTGTACCTAACCATTGTAGTGTAGTATAGGCAAGACACGGGGGATTGATCGTTCTCTAGGGGAATGGTGTTGTGAAGGCCGAAGTGTATGACGAAATAGGTCTAAAGGTGAGGGATGATTCATTTTGTATTTTTTTATGTTTTTTTTATAAAAGTAAGTAAAATCTCAGGGTTTGAAGAGTGGGTGTTTAACTACTAATTAAACTAATTAAATTAGATTAAACTAATTGTGGTAACTCTTATGATAGGTAAATGTGTTCACTTAGATTATCCTTACTCCCTAGTTATCTCTTATTGATTAGTCGAATTGTCACGTCCTTGTTTTAACTGGCGCATTGTATTCCTTAATATTAGTCGTAGGGAGGTGCCAAATGCCCTAACTCTATGAACGTATAAGTCTCCCCTAAGAAAGCTTAAAGTCTATTAAGTCTCCTAGGATCTACAAGCCGCAATGCACGCAATAAATGCAACGATAAAAACAACTAGTGCACTCTAATGTTGCGTTTAGTAAGATGGACAAGCTATTACATATAACAATTAAGTTAGTTTTCCTACTCCTAACACGAGGCAACCAATTCAATAAGAGATGGCAATCAATAATTAACAACTAGGTTTCATTCCAATCGAAGCAAACACTGATAGATCTAGCCGAGCATGTTAAAGTGAAGAAAAGAAAAACATATAATCAAACAACACATAGACATATTGAATGATTAAAGAGAAATCACTTAACTTTAACAAAACATGAGTATGGTGGCTGGAAAAGCCTTACAAAAGCTTTGTAAATCGTCTAGGGTTTCACCTCTCCAAGATGTTACACGAATAAAGGAAAACATACGAAAATATATATAGGATTACACTTGGGACGGCGTCACGTTATGGGTTGTGACTCCGTCAGCCCGCCGTCATTAGGGTTTCGTTTGTTGATGTGTCGCCTTTGTGACGCCATTGCTATATGATTTGTGACACCGTCATGCAGTGTGACACCGTCAGCTTCTAAGCTGTCCAAAAAGTCTGAGCCGTCACATGTAAAATTTACTCCAAATCATCATCTTCAAATACAAGTGACAGCGTCAAATTCGCGACTTGGTCATTTTTCTTCGTTTCTTCGTCCTAAATAGCCAAGAATACGTCAATATCCATTTTTCGTGTCCCAAGTACCTAAAATGAAAAAAGAAACGATTTAGAGCAATAATTGATTAAATATATACGAGTTTAGGGACTAAATGACCCCTTAAAATGTATTTTTTAAATCCTTATCAATCCACCTCGTCGAGCTGTTGGAACATCTAGTAGTCATGTGTGCATTGCGGAATGGAAACCCACCTTTATACATCGACACATCATCCCCACACTTAAGATCCTGAAACTCTTCCTGGTTAGCATAGCTTTCTAAATTTGTATTCTTAGCGTATTTCTAAAATTTTAACTGGATAAATTTGTATGGTGCGAAAATAATAGAATAATACATGATCGCATTTCCAAATATTTATTTTGGCTATTCATGTTTTAGTACTTCAAATTAGCGATTTATAATTTTCTATGAGTAGTGATGTTGCGTAATTTCTCGGAGATTATGTAGGCGATTTGAACAAAACAGTGGAAGAATTGAAAATGTATGACTCAAAGGGGATCGAGCTACACAAGTCACTTGCACTTGAATACTCTAAGCAGTTGTTCCGGATTTACTAGAATAAAGAAGATCCTTATTTTCTTCCATAATGACAAAGCTTTTAGTTCCTAAGATAACAAGATATCTCATCCATAACTCTAAAGTAGATACGTCATGCACATCATGGAGCGAAACTCTTCTGGAGGATAATACCAACAATAAATCAGCAAGAACTGAAGCGAAGAAGAAATGAAAATGATTTTGTGTAACTTTATTAGTATCTTATCTACAAGAACTAAAACCAAGAAGAAATGAAAATGATTTTGTGTAACTTTATATGTATCTTATCTAATGTGAACTCAATGGTCCCATATCTAAAGATAAGTGGTTAATCTTAATTTTTTTTATTTCACATTCCTCTATGCAAAATCAATAATCATTATGAACCATCGACAAACATACTGACTATCTTTAGTATCACCACTAAAATAAGAGCATTAAAAATACATACAATGTTTCAAAGGATTTTTCTTTTAACATAATATTTGTGATGAATCATCGATGAAAAGTAGCTAGAACATCGCAAACAATCAAACACTTTCGAAGTGGAGTTAAAATTGTCAGTATACGTTGGAGTACATTGTGTTCATAACTGTTAGATACAGATTATTAGCATTATCGCAACTCTTCATAAGCAAAGCCCAACAAGCCAGATATGACATAAAAAAACAGTTGCAATGTTCACTAGACTGATATGTTTAGCATTTGTACACAAAATAGTTAAAAAGGTGGAGCCGGTACTATTTCGAAGCTGCCAATTCATAAGCCAAGCCAAAGATATCTCCACTAATGTAACACCCCCATAATTTGATACAGCGGAAGACTTATCAAAGCTTCGGGGTGCTACGGGGATTGGTACACAAAAAAGGCATAAGAAAACGGAATAGCATCATCCGTTAAATAAAACATTTCAAACCAAATATTTCATGTCTACATTTATTCAAAAGTACATAATAAGCCCAAAATATAACATAAAGGTAGGTCCTCAAGTAAATTATCTGAGTCTAAATTGATCCTTCAACCATGCCACTTGTCAAGCCTCCAAACAGTAGTCATCCAATATAATCATCTTTAATTACCTGAGAAAACATGTTAAAAGGTCAGCTAACGCTGGTGAGTTCATAGGTTTAAACAAGTAATATAAGTTGGACCAAGATAAGTTATTTGCTACACCGGACTAAGTTAAATATCAATCACATAATCTGCACACAAGCAACATCAAGAGCAAAATCACAAACGCAAGTTATCCTCTTTCATCATGACGAACACAGTAGTTCTCTATCAAGATGATGGACACAAGTAGGGCCCTAGGTATATCTAACCTTTGCCAGTTAACTAGTTATAGCAAATCAAAAAGCAACAGTAGGTCCGTTCAAAACAGTTTTGTATGTTTTCTCACCCCAAGGTTTCAATAAGCAATTTATGTGTAAAAGTAGGGCTATGAAACTCACCTCAGTCAAGCAATGCACAACACAACAAGTCAAGAGTAGTATAGCACAAAATCAACTAGAACGTCACGGCATAACGGACTTGGCACAACCTAATAATATAAAGACTTGTCTTAACATATATCCCACAAGGTAACTAAAAGCGTAAAAGTTTCCAAAAGTTAACTATTCCCATTCCCCAAATATTATTCCAATTCCCTTTCCAAAATAATCTCGTTATATCCGTTTATTAGAGTTTGGTATCATTGTTTGTGTAACGGTAGGAAGACACTGACTCAAGTGTACACACGCCAAAAAGGATGACAATAACGGGATTGCCGTGGAGGAAACGACGAGAAGTCAAGAAGATATGGCTGTGTGATAACCCAAAGTAGTACACTCAATAAGTACGCTAAGTGAGATGGATAGATTAGTAGTTGTCGGTATTTTCCAAATCCCATTGTATTTCATATACTCCCTCCGTCTCAATTTAATTGTCCATATTTCCTTTTATGGATGTCTCAAATTAATTGTCCACTTTCCTTATTTAGTAAAAACTAGAGAATCTAGTGGAGGAATATTCCATTTTAGTGGTTGAAAATTAAAGTGGCCCCACTTTTATTAAACTTTGTGTTTTCTCTCTCCGGACAAATAAATTGAGACGGAGGGAGTAACATATTTGTTTCATGTGTTCATGATAAGGATTTATTTGGTACCTTTTTAAGGGGTCATTTAAGCCCAAAATCGTATAAATGTGATCAAATATTGCCTCAAATCATTTCTTTTTGCATTTTAGGTACTTGGGACGAGAATTCTGGAAACCGCCACTTTTGGAGCATATTTGGACGAAAAAGAGAAGAAAATGACGAAGTCGCGAAAACCCATCAGAAAAGGAAGGCTAACGGCGTCACTAGCTACGACGTGACGCCAACACTTGTTATTTGAGCTGGATTTTGGGTGGAAAATCACCAAGTGACGCTTCATAGAATTTGAAGAATTTACAACCTGACACCGTCGGGTGTATTTTGGAGGAGAGAGTCACGTTTTATGAAGACAAGAGACGGCTCAGAACTTTTTATAAGCTGACGGTGTCAAAGACTGATGGTGACGCCGTCAGAACGGCAACTTGCACAAGACGAAACCCTAATGGCGGCGAGCTGACAGCGTCAGGATCCATAAGCTGACGCCATCAGAGTTGTAACACTATATATATATTTGAATGTTTTCATTATTAAGTGTGACATCTTTTTGGTAATAAACCTTGACGATTTTCAGAGATCTTGTAAGGCTTTTTCAGCCTTTTTCATCCATGTTCAATTGAAGATAAGTTATTTGTTTAATCATTCAATATGTCTATGTGTTGTTTGATTATTTGTTTATCTTTTCTTCTATCTAACATGCTAGCTTAAGTTTATTTGTGTTTGCTTAGATCTAATGAAACCTAGTTATTGAATATTGATTTGTTGTCTCTTGTTTAGTTGATTGTTATCGCGTTAGGTTAAGAAAACTGGCTGACCTCTTATATGTAACTAGCTTGAACGTCTTAAAGACGCAACCGTAGAGTGCACTATTGGCTTTGTTCGTTGTATTTATTGCGCGAATTGCGGCTTGTAG
>CP139504.1:250229981-250240874 GCA_021014915.2 Artemisia tridentata subsp. tridentata
TCAAATCCTTGGGGATTGCCAGCGTGTTCACGCTTTCATCACTTTCTCTGACTTGTCAGCCTTCTAGAAGGATTTAGGGAGTGTGGGAGTAGATAATTGCGATTTAATTACTCAGGGTAAGTTTTGGGACGAAGGAGCCACAATAACTCCTTCGCGCCCTTTTTCTGTTTTAACTGAATGAGTTTTGGTAAGGTCGAGTTGTGGGGATTGGGCTTTGGTTATTGTTTTTGGGCCGGTTGGTTTGTATAAAAGGGATTGGGCCAGATTGTATTTAAAAGAGTTAACATTAGTTAGTTTTAAGGACTAACTATGTAACACTTCACGGTGAAATGGGTTTTGTCCGTTTTGTCTTTCTTTTTGTCATTTTCTCATATCCGTTACCTGTACATACACAAATGCAAAAACAAACATATATTTGGCATTTATGATACGTTTTTGGTCTTTTGAGTCCATTTTTTGATAAAAAAAGGTATGTGAATTCACACATACCAAAATCCCCCAGACTAAGGTATTGCCGTGCCCTCATGCAATGTCATCACATCACGCTTTTGAAACCAAAAATTTCAAACCTATTTTTACTAAAAACTTTGAAAAATAGGAAAGTGTTCCTCAAAATAGATTAAGAAATTAATAGCTCTAAAAATGACCCGTTTGACCATTTTATCATGTATAATATCTTTTTGTATTTTTCTTTTTATGACGAGATGTTGACTTTTATTATTTAATAAATAAATAACTTTAAGGATCACGGAGTAAGAAGCACTTTTCATGAAAAACGTCCACATAGATAAAATTCATCGTCCTTGATTTTTCACAAGTCCCCAAACCAAGCTTAAAAACGAAATCACAGCTAAATATAAAATTAGATGCTGACACTACCCATAGATGCTAATTGTGTACGCGCAGCTACTCCATGCTCCCTTATTCCTAGTTTCTCTAAGGATTTTATTTTGAAAAAGATGAGTTTTTTCTTATTTTGATAGATTTTTAGTCCGATAAAGGCTCCCGGTTTAGACGCTAACTAGTTTAAAATCTTTTTTCTCGAAAACCGCTGCCCATAAAAATGAGGTCCACATCAAGGTCCTAATTTTACACGATTTAGGGGATGTCCTTTTTATTTCATCCGAAACAACTCATCTACGAGTCCAGAGACAGAAGCTTTACTTAGGTATCCCCGGAGTCAAAATTTGGCATTATTAACATTATTAAGCACATTAGCCCTCAGCCCTTTATAACAACTTCAACAACGGGAGCGAACTGTCAAGAAACAGTAGTCTATTATGACCTTGGGAATTTCCTCCACCTTTTTGAAGTTTGAGACAACGGCAGCGAACCGTCAAGAAACATAAAACTTTTATGGCTTTGGATTATTTAGTTTATTACTTCCACCTTTTGAACAACCATGTCAACGGGAACGAACCGTCAGGGCACAGTAGTCTATTATGGCTTCGGTTTATTATTACATATATGGTTCCAAATCCCGAGTCCTGCGGTCTTTCAACATCCGAAACAATAGTAGCTAACTATCAGGAATCATTTGTATTATTTCGCTGCAACACTAGCAGTACCCTGATGTGTACCCAACTTTCATAAGCAAGAATTCTCTAAAGAAGGAGTAAAAACTAACTATCGCCAAAACCGTGCACCTTTATTTATTTGAAATTTTTTATTTTTGCGTTTATTTAGCTGATAGGAGCAAAAAGCCACAAATAACCTCTATGAGCTCTAAAGAGATCCAACTACTCTACGCTTAGCATCTAACTTATATTCAACTCTATCATTTTTCGTTCTTCGCAAATTTAAAAGGATCCGCGAATGCTTAGTCTAATAAAATCAAGCTTTGCATATTTTAAAGTCAATTATGGAAACTTGCAAATTCTTGGCTTAGTTAAGCTAGAATTCGTGTTTTAAAGCTTCTTGTATAAAAGACTAGAAAAAGCTTTCAATTATAAAGGTTAAGGGGACAAGCTAAAGCTCAACACGCTCGATCAAGTCAAAATTTTATTCCTACTCTCACCAACAGAAAGTAAACAATGTGTCAAAACACTTCTATATTTCTGAATTTTTTTTTAAAATTTTCAATTTTTTTGGAATTTTGGAGGAAAAACGGGGTTGCGAGAGTATAAGGCAAAATGCAAGGTAAAATCAAATCGAAAGATCACCCCCCAGACTAAAACGAAACATTGTCCTCAATATTTTGAAATAAGGGTTATCTTACGCAAATCTAAAGTTGTTTATTAATTATGCTAATAGATAAACATTAATCGATAAGATTGTGGATATCGGATTTCCCAATAAGCAACGAAGGATGAAACTCGAGTGGATGAAAGACAAAACCACGAGCACGAGAGTCTTCATAATTCGGGCAAATCCTAGACATGAAACAACAAGAACAAAACATGAGAAATGAAGGAGGTGGGCCTCCTTACGTTACACTTATTAGAAAATAGAAAGAAGATAGAAAACACGGGTTGCCTCCCGAGAAGCGCTTGTTTATTATCGAGTCGTTTAGCTTGACTCGCGTTGTTAGCATTTAAAAATTGTATAATGAAGTGATGGTCATTCGTATAGTTAGAACTTTGTGTCGTATGTTAATACTTTGTAATAGTCTAGGTAAGTGGGCTCTTGTTCTAAGCTAATATGTTAGAATTTAAGTTAGCAAGTTAATATGTAATCCAACCCATTAGACAAAGCCCACGAGCCCATTGAAAGCCTTTAGGGCATCAACCTTGTACTCTATATATACCACACTCCACCTCACTTGAGGGTGATCGAGTGTGTGTGTTTGTGTGTGTTTTAATAAAGTTTTCTCTTCATCTTATTCTTCTATACACGGCATATATATATACATGATCCATATCTATTGTGCTTATACAATTCTATATTAGTGTATGATAGAGTTAGACCTTGTGTTTTACAAGTAGTATCAAATTGCCAAACATCGATTTAGGAGTGCTTGATTTCGTTTTTTGATCAAAGTTAAGCAAATGAGTTGCGTTTTTTGTCGATAAAAACGTAAGCTTTTAGCTAAAAAGCTTTGATTTTTACGGTTTTTAGGTTAAAAGTTGATGTGTTTCATAGTTATCTACTTAGCATTAGTGAGTTTTGGTATTCTTATCGAATCAATATCATAAAAACTTGATTTGTATCGTGAAAAAGGTTTTAGCTTTTTATCGAAATTGGTCAAATTTGAATATAGGCGATAAAGGTTAAAACATTCTTGTTATTTGTGAGTTTTTAAAGATATCTGATCGATTGAAACAGTTTAGAAGTGTGTTCGTTTGTCGCTATATTAATCTAGAATCGAGCAGTCTATTTGTCGCAATTCAGATAACTAAGGGTTTGTCACAATTCCTTGTATAAGGGTTTGTCGCAATTCCTCTGATTAAGGGTTTGTCAGAATTTAATTAGGGTTTGTCTGAATTCAATTCTAGGGTTTGTCGCAATTCAGACTTTGTACGAGCTATCGGAATTCAGCAAGAACTTGGTTTCTACGAGATCATACGTGAACTCAGTATTCCCGTGCTTGTATAAGTGTGTGGAATACTTCGAGAAAGGAAAATATCTTCTAATTTGTACAAATTAGATAGATCTTATCGGAATTGCAAATTCGTCGAAATTGCACATTTCTGTCGAAATTGAAATTTTGTGGAAATTGTATAATTTTGTCGAAATTAAAATTTTCACGAAATTGTGATTTTGTCGGAATTGTGATTTTGTACTATTTTCGGAATTGGGATCTTGTGATTTTGTTGGAATTGTGATTTTTTCGAAATTGTAATTTTGTCGAAATTCTAATCTTGTGATTTTGTCGAAATTGGGATTTTGTCGAAATTGTCATTTTTGTCCGAATTTTGTGAATCTGTCGGAATTATGAGCTTATCGGAATTGTATTTTTGTCAAAATTGTACAATTTCCAACTTTCATCGGAATTCATCAACACCCATCGGAATTTGGCAACACTCATCAGAATTGACTGCTGCTTGATTAAAAAAAATCAACTAACTTCAAACGATCATAAGCTTAAGACCAGAACTTCACTATAACAACTTAATTTAACCTTCACCAAACACAACTCCTATTTCGTTGCACCAATCCAAGAACAACTTTATCATACCAAACTTCATCAATGGCAACTCAGCAAGACATTCATGCAGCCGGTGCAGAAAACCGTCCTCCTATGCTTGAAAAAGGTGGATATCTTCCATGGACGAGCCGTATGCTTGGCTATATCAAAACTAAACCTGATGGTAAACTCCTGCTCCAATCCATCAAGAATGGACCATTCAAGCCTCGTCAGATTCAAGACCCTGGAGAACCTAATGGAACACCTCCCGTACCACCGTTCTTTCGTGAACAATCAGAAGCAGAATACACAGAAGAAGACTGGAAGCAAATAGCAGCTGATGATATGGCAATGCACTTAATCCAACTAGGATTACCACGAGAAATCTTTGCTGCGGTCGACAGTTGTGAAACTGCTTATGACATGTGGGAACGAGTTAGAAGGCTTTGTCATGGCACAGAAATTGGGCAACAAGATGTTGAAAACAAGCTACTAACTGAATGGGAGAAGTTTACATCTACTCCAGGAGAACCCATTGAATCATACTATACCAGTTTTTGCACTCTAATGAACGAGCTCATCAGAAACAAGTTGACACCAAGAAAAATCGTAAGCAACATCAAGTTCATCAACAATCTTCCAGAAGAATGGGGACGATTTGTTACTATTGTCAACCAAACCAAGGATCTACACCAGGTGAACTATGATCAGCTCTATGATTTTCTGAAGCAAAACCAGGCTGAGGCAAATGAAGTCAGGAAAGAGAAATTAGCAAAGAATCATGATCCTCTTGCATTAATTGCTCAAACACCAACACCTGTACCAGTGAATACACAACCATCATCATCCTCCACTCACAACTACATGCAACAGCAATATGTTCCACAACAATAAACTGCTGTCATACCACAACAACAATTCTACCCACAACAAAATGTTATTTCACAACAACAATATCCACAATTCCAAGAACCAGAGTTCACTGACAATGATGAGTCTACTGCTGTTTTGACACAAGCATTTGCTTTTCTGACAAAGGCATTCCAAGGACGCGATTCCACACCAACTAACAACAACCAAAGGATTTCATTGAACACTCGCAACAGGGAGATTGCACAGCCGACTTTCAACATGGGTCAACAAGGACAAATGGTTGGGGTTATTGGGAATTAGCAAGGATATGCTACCAGATTTCAGATAGGTAATCAAGGGCAGTATGCAGGAAATTAGATGGGTCATTATGTAGGAAATCAGATGGGTTAAGTTGTTGGAAATCAGAGGATTGGGAATCAGACAGTGGGTAATCAGATTGGAAATGTTGTTGCTCCAGTTGCTGGGAATTATGGGAATATGAATCAGGGTAACCCAGTAAAGTGTTTCAACTGTCAGGGAGTCAGTCATATGGCAAGGAACTGTCTCACTAAGCCGAAAAAGAAAGATCCAGCTTATTTGCAGAAAGCATTGCTGTTGGTACAAAAGGAAATAGCAGGGTTTCGGTTGAATGCAAAAGAAAATGACTTTATGGCTCTCATGGATGATATGGAAGATATTGATGCAAACTGCATATTCATGGCAAATCTTCAGGAGGCTAAGTATGACACGGATTCTGAGACACCTCCTATTTATGACACCAATGCAGTCTCTGAGGTACCATCATTCACTACATGTCACAATAATGAAATATTTGATATGTCGCCTCATGAGGAACAACATCCTAAGACACCAGCACCTTATTATGAAACATAAATGGACACGCCAAGCAGTAGCAACATTGATTTGGCAACTCTAAATATGAATCCTAATGGAGGCTTAGAGTCACAGCATGCTGAGAATGATGAGGAAACACATGCTTTATTTGAATCATTATTGAACAACTGTAGTATTAAGATTGAAAAAGTTAAAAAGGTCAATCGCGATGCTAAGGCCGCGAATGAGAAAATGACCGCTAAGCTTGAGAGGTATAAGGAAAATGAAAAAGCTTTTGAATTTCATCAAAAACGACAATCAGAATTAGAAACTGGTTATAAAAACTCCGTTTAAAGAGAAAAACAATTGCAAATCAAGTTTGACACACTTGATGTTAACTTAAACATGAAAATAAAATCCTTAAACACGGAAGTTTCAGATTCAAAAAACCAACTTTCTAAACAAAAATCAACTTGTTCTGATCTTGAAAAAGAAAAGAAATAGTTAAAAGCAGATTTTTTTAAATGAGAAAATGATCTTCTTGATGAAATCATTGAGAAACAAGAAACTATTAAAAAATTGGAAGAGTTACTTGTGAAACGGGTCATTATGTACAAACAATTCATATGCTAATTAAAGATCCAAACCCGCTTTTGCACACAATGAAGAAAATGGCAATCGGTTTTGAAAACCCTTATACTCTCAAGAAAGCTCAGAAAGAACAGAATGTGTTGTACGATGGTAATGTGATATTTGCTAAACATGATCCTCCCGCTGTTCGGGATTCTGATGAAACGATTGAGCTTGCAGAAGAGAGTAGAATCAAAATGAAATAAAAGAACCCAGAAATAAAACCAATTAATTATAACAAACTTAACATAGTTTATGAAGTCAATTTTGTTCAACATAAACAAACACCAAAGGTTTCCAAAAAACCAGTTGTTTCAACAAAACAAAAAGTTGTTTCTAAAAATCTTTCAAACTTGGAACAAATGTCCTCAAGCAATTCTTTTAACACAAGTGATGCTAGAAGATATTTGGATGATCTTAAAAAGAGAGTTGAAACGCTTCAAAGTATTGTTGCATCTAAAAAAAATTATTAGTATCAACAACTGGCATTCAAATTTTCATGCAGAAATGAAAAAGGTGTTTGAAATAGAAATTACTACTCCACTAAATGCAATTCATGCGAGAGTAATTCATGTTGAACAAGCAATTTTAAAAGAAACAGCCGACTTTGTCAAGGACCACAAATCCCTGGTTAAGGAAGCTAATGAAAACATTGAATACATCAAAGTTTTGGAAAACCTTCATGATTCTCTCTTCGAAGCAGCTTTAGCGACCGATATTATGTCCATCATTTTACAAACATATTCTGTTGAAGACGATGAAAGAATTCGAGCTGAGACTTCTGAAATTGTTTTAAAATAAGAAAATGCTCTTGTGAAACTTGAAAAAGAAAATGTATCATATTTTAAACAACTTGATCGAAAAACGGAGGAATGCAAGTATGACAAACTGTCGTATGAGCGTGCCTACAAGAACATGAAAGAGCAAAATGATCTTTTGAGGTCTCAGCTAGAAAGTCAAAAAGGGAAGGGTGAGGAAACTAAGTTTGCAAAACCATCAACTTCGGACAAACCGGTTGTTAAACCAAAAATGTCAATTTCTCAATCTGTTCCAAAAGTTGATGTGATAAATGATTTGACAAAACCAGTCACTCCAACACCCTTGCCCAAGACAAATGAAAAAGAAAAAGGAAAAGCGGTTGTCGAAACATCAAATGTGATATCACCTGGTCTTTATAGGATTAGTCCCACTATTGCGTCTGCCTCAACATCTCAAACATATAGGGCAATAGACAAAAGCGTTAAAGATAATCCAAAAGACACTAGGAATGCTAAAACAACTTCTAAGAACAAAAATATAAATCCTAATGTGTGTGCCTTACCTTCTACAGGAATAGAAAGCACCTCTAAGAGCAGCAGACTACAGCCTAGGAGCAATACAAGGAACAATAGAGTCTCGCCTGTCTCTAAGAGTAGATGCAAGAATAAAGTTGAAGAAGTAGAAGAACACCCTAGGAATTTATCGCTTTCAAATAAGAAACATATGTCATCTGGATGTAATGTTAAAAGCACTATTTCTAGTGCATGTAATGACTCTGTTTGTTTAATGTGCAAGAAATCTTTATCTAATAATGTTTGTGATGATAATGTTTCTAAGAATGTGAATGTGAATGCTATGCTTGAACAGAAAGATGTTCCTCAAGGAACTAGTGCTAGATCTAGATATGTTAAAAGATTAATTGCAGGATGTAGGTCAACCCCTAGTAGTCAATTGCCTAGGAACTATCTTAAGTTGTGTATATGGAAACCAACGGGAAGAGAATTCATACTCGTAAATGGCAAATTAAAAGCAGTTCCAAAAGAACCAGTAGAAACTTTCTATGAGTGTGATTCAGATATTACCTCTAACCTCATGGAACCAAATGTTAAACGGTTTCCAAATACAAAATCCTCTGTTCTTCGCAGGTTATCGAAATATGTCTTTGGATCGTCAACTCGGGTTGCTCCTAGCACATGATCGGGAATCTAAAGCTGCTGATCAACTTCGTATGGAAGTTCATGGGAACTGTACGCTTTGGAAATGATCATGTAGCAGCTATTCTGGGTTATGGAGATCTTCAGTTTGGGAATTACTTAATCACTCGAGTTTACTACGTTGAAGGATTGGGACACAATCTATTTTCAGTCGGACAGTTTTGTGATGCAGATTTGGAGGTTGCATTTAGGAGAAGCACTTGCTTCGTTAGAAATTTGGTTGGCAATGATCTCTTAACGGGAATCGTGGCACCAACTTATATGCTATCGACATCAACCAAATGGCCTCTTCATCACCAATTTGTCTTATGACAAGAGCTTGTGAAACAAAGTCCTGGCTGTGGCATAGAAGATTATCCCATCTCAACTTTGACACCATCAACAAGCTAGCCAAAGACAACATCGTCAACGGACTTCCTAAGTTCAAATACACCAAAGATCACCTATGTCCATCCTGCGAACAAGGAAAAAGCAAAAGGGCAACATATAAACCCAAAACCGTACCTAGTTCGGTAGATAAGTTACATATGCTGCACATGAACTTATGTGGCCCAATGAGAGTTGAAAGTATTAATGGGAAGAAGTATATTCTTGTTATCGTCGATGACTATTTGAGATATACTTGGGTAAAGTTTCTGAGGTCAAAAGACGAAGCACTAGGCATCATCATCACCTTTCTGAAGCATATTCAAGTCCTACTTCAAGCTCCAGTAAGGATTGTAAGAACAGACAATGGCACAAAATTTACTAACTAGGAGTTAAGAACTTACTTTGAAGATGTTGGAATCACACACCAGACATCTGTTGTCAGAACTCCACAGCAGAACGGGGTAGTTGAAATAAGAAACAAAACTCTTGTGGAAGCTGCTCGCACGATGCTGATTTATTCTAGTACACCATTATTCTTATGGGCTGATGTTGTTGCCACTACTTGATTCACTCAGAACCGTTCCCTAATCCATCCAAGATTCAATAAAACCTCATATGAACTAGTGAACAACAGAAAACCCGATACTCTTACCTTCCCGTGTTTGGCCCTTTGTGCTATCCAACGAACGACAGAGAAGATCTGGGGAAGCTGAAAGCCAAGGGTGATATTGGAATCTTCATTGGATACTCAAAAAACTCGAGGGCATTACGGGTGTATAACAGAAGAACTAAAAGGATAATGGAGACAATGAATGTGAAGTTTGACGAGATTTCACAGATGGCTTTTGAGAGACTCGCTCTAGAACCCACGCTTAACCCGATGTCTTCTAATCAAAACAGATTAGGACCCGCACCAAACGTTCAGACTTCTGGACATATTAGTTCAGGAATTGTACCTTAAGGAGTTCAGTCAACTAACACTGAAAACCCTTCAGAACAAGATCTAGAAAATTTCTTCGAGTTTATGTTTGATGAATACTATGGTGGAACTTCGACCGATGCATCACAACAACATTCCGCTACACCCGCTCAAAACCATCAACCACCACCACCACCACAAGATGCATCAACAACCATCAAAGCTGATGCACCAACTCCCTCCACGTCATCTACATCTACACCAGAAAATCCAACTCTAGAAATTGTTCTACCAAGAGTTGATGAGCAAAACAAAAATACACCAGTTAAAGAAGAACAATCACAAAATGATGCTGCGTTAGAAGAAGAAGTGTTCGAAAACCCATTTGCAATGGACTCTGCTGAATTATCTTCAAGGTTACATGAACCATCTAACACGCATACATTAAATCCAAGATACCCTTCTATACTAAAGTGGACTAAAGACCATCTAATAGAACAAGTAATTGGTGAACCTTCAAGGCCAGTTCATACGAGAAAACAACTCGCCACCGACCCCGATATGTGCATCTACATTTGCTCAGTTAGCTTAAAAGAACCAAAGAACATTTGGGAGGCGATGGCAGACAATGCATGGATTGAAGCGTTGCAGGAATAACTTCTTCAATACCAGTTACATGACACATGGGAATTAGTTCCAAGACCAATTGAAAAACTTGTCATTGATCTAAAATGGTTATGGAAAAACAAGAAGGATGAAGAAATGACAGTCATTCGCAACAAAGCTCGTCTAGTGGCTAAAGGATTCAGACAGGAAGAAGGGATAGATTTCAAAGAATCTTTCATGCCAGCAGCAAGACTTGAGGCAGTCAGGATATTCTTAGCCTATGCAGCTCACAAAAACATCACAATCTATCAGATGGACATCAAGACAACATTCTTGAATGGAACTCTAAAAGAAGAAGTATATGTGAGTCAGCCAGACGAATTCATTGACAAAGAACATCCAAACTATGTCTACAAGCTAAAGAAAGCCATCTATGGTTTAAAACAAGCTCCAAGGGCGTGGTATGACGAACTATCATCTTTCCTGATCAAAAATAATTTCACCAAAGGAACAGTTGATTCAACCTTGTTTACAAGAAAATTCAAAGATGACATTTTGATTGTTCATATTTATGTGGACGACATTATCTTTGGGTCCACTAATCCAAAACATTCAAAACATTTTGAAAATATCATGAAAAGCAA
>CP139504.1:250240974-250490170 GCA_021014915.2 Artemisia tridentata subsp. tridentata
TGATAAGCAATCAAAGTCTCAAGTGCAATAGAAGCATTCGGTCCCATGATCTTTAAAAACAAGAGATAAGAACGGATCATTTATATGACTAAATAACTAAGTAGAGGTAAAAAAAACCAAATCAATAACGTTAAAAATAGAAAAAGATAACATACTTCGTATAGTTGATATATTGCTTTTAAATATGTATTTTATGCTAATTCTTACTGTCTTATGTATCTTACAGCACGTACTCATGGCGTAACACTGACTTCAAATAACACCTGTAGTTTTTTGATGACTGGCTTTCGGCCCCACATATGGAAGGTCAGTTGTATATACCATTGGATCCATTTTAAGGTGTATTAGGTTCTTGCAAACTGGTGTTATTACTGGTATGGAGAAAAAAAATTAGCAAATACTTCGGAAGCCGTTGATGCCATTAATAGATCAAATCATCCTACTAATCGAGGTCCACAATCTTATTTGTGCTTATGCTATTATAGTTTTTACACGGAACTGATAAGTGATCATTTAAATTATATTGATCAACAACGATTTAGTATTTTGAACATAAAGTACCATACCAGTAGTCTGATTTAGAGGTTGATATAAGCTTAGGATTGCTTTTTTGGTTCTTCTATTAGCTAATAAATTTTAGCGAATATTGTAGAAAGGTAATAACTTGCAAGTGTTTAATGTTCTTCATTGATTATAGAATCTACCCTCCTATATATAAGAACTCCTACAAAGTGGTGCAAAAGTGAGATTTGGTATTCTCCAATTAGTTGCATTGATTAGAATTTACAGAAATTTTAATGAGAATATTAATTTTTTTCCTTTTTTTGAAAACGTCATCTTGATATATGATATTAAATACTCCGTATATATTTGTACCAGTATTTGCTATACGTGTTCCTATATTTGTTATATATGTACCAATATTTGCTATACTTGTTCCAAGCTATATATACTGCGTATTTGAATATTCAAATGGTAAAGGAATATGTTGATTCAACAGGTGAAAAAATTACTAGCTTCCCCTGGCGCTCAGTTTATGTTTATAGTACCTAACACAAAAGTCCCCGAAGAGTCAAGTATTTACTTATGCACTATATTCACTTATTTTTATCCTGTTTATGTCATTTGTTTTGCTTTATAATAAAATAGGAAGAGGACCCTATGGAAGGACACCCAAAATCTCACCTTTCGAGTGCTCAGGTTGATGATTATGGTGATCACGCCTAAAAAAATAAGTTACCACGTCATGCAAAGTGATGTACCAGGTAACGTGTCTGACCTCAGAAGTCAAAAATTCAGACATGAACTTTTTTGACTTTAAATATTAAGCCTTACCAAGTAAATTACATGTTTTTATGTGCTTAACTGACTCAAAAAATATAATCATTCTCATGGTTTGTACAGGAAGGATTTAGTGCGAGAATATGAGTTGAACTGTCCTTGTGCTCCTCACAATTATGTTGTTTTGTGCTACAATGTTTTTTTGGTTTAATTGTCTCAAGAATTTTTCATGGATGATTTAGGAGACTGATTATGGTTCTTAGTTTTACTTTTAGGGAATCGACATTTGATATTGAAGACGATGGTCATTAAAAGAACAGATTGTTTAATACATTGATTGCCACAAGTAGATAAGTGGGATAAATTAAAAGCCACCTACATGTCTCTACCTTTAATCAAGTAGTTATTGATAAATTGATTCTTCAAGCTACAATTATCACTTTCAAAAGGCACGTCTAGATTGTCCCAAGAAAGAGTAAAACTACTCATTTGATATGTTACGTTGTTGCAGGTACAAACCTTTGTGTTTGAGTAAGTTTGAATATATCTTCCTATTATTAGCACAATGTGTTGGTGCTTCTCTAATTTACATTCATTATTATTTTTTATAGGTTATCTAGATATGGGTGCTCGAATGATGTCTGCCGAAGTTGATTTGATAAAGACGGATGTTGATAAAGAAAGGAGTATCTCATCTCAAATGGCAATTAAGTGTGCGCGATTGGAAAAATGAACTTTTGGGAAAAATGGAGAAAGTCAAGGTTTATGATAATTGCATCTATATTATAAAAATGGAGGAAGTTTAAGTTATAATGCAGCAGGGTAAACAAGCTCAACTTGCTCACGTTGTTGTTTCTTTCAGTAAACCACATTTACATGCTTACAAATTAATGGAAAAATTCGGTTTATATATTAAATCTAAACATGTAATAGATAGGACATTTGGCCAACAAAAGAAAAAGTTCATTTTATTCAAAGTTAAATCCACTTAATTAGTGCTTTTTTGTTGTTAAAAATCTTCTAAATATTTTTATTTATTTCTAAGACCAGTTTCTATATTTCATTTGAACATTGATGTTAACACATATAGTAATAAACGAAATCTAAAAGCGTGGATGGTGTGGCATAATTTCTTTAAGAATGGGTCACCTCATAGTTAAATTCTCATTATTTTCATTTTACTTCCTATATTTGTTGAAAGTGTTAGACGTCACTTTTAAGCTTCGACGGTTATATAACGTGCATAAGAGCAACGATATGTTACTCTCTCATTTTTTCAAAATAAACTCAGATACAAACATTTGTGTTTGTTAATAAAGTAAACATTCAACACATAAGGCATGACGTAACCTTAAAAAATTTCATTTATTATGGACATGATGCAAACATTAGAAATATAAAATCTTTATTACAACCACTTAGAATGAAAAAAAAAATGAAGGACCATTGTATTAGGACGGGTCATCATAGTATTGGATAGCATCATGCACATGCACTGTTAGAGACCACATGTGGTCATGGTTATTAGCGCAAACACATTATTGCTATTACGCCCAGTCTTAAGCTTACATGACTTAGGTGTATGTATTTATCAATTTTAGTTTACGAAATTGATTTGTGTTTGGCATTTGATGAAGTGAAAATATACATTTCAGTTCAGGAAGGTGGCAGTAGCAATGGCAGTGTAGGGGACAATAAAAGTGGTCGCAACAATGGCAAGGCCAATGGTTTAATAGTTGTTGTTTAGTTGATAATTTTTATATATCCTAAAGTTTGATTATTAGTGATTCGTATGTAAAATGACATTTAGATGATCAAATCCATTTTATTGCAGCTATTGGTGTTTGAGATTCCTTATATAAGACCATACAGGAAATTCTAGGTGTTTTTAAATAAGTGTGTATCTAATTTAATTTTAGTGAAATAAACTGTATACGACCGTAATAAATAACAAACACCCCGTAAAATTTGATTATTTGACTCCAGAAGCGCCCGATATTTATTTCAGGTTTGTAAAAAAATACATTCAATATTGGAAAAAAATTAACACTTATATATGTCTATGCAACTCATTTAAATGGAAAAAATTCCAATTGTCCAAAATGATAAAGCCTAAAAAATTCATTCACTTATACAAAATTAATAAATAAATAAACAAATAAAACAAAAACATAACAGCTATTATGCAAAACTATAAAACATGCCTATAATTATTTACCACCATTCTTTCGCTATAGAAAAATATACAAACGATATTCATAAGGCGGCGGGCTTTGAAAACTAGTATATATATATATATATATATATATATATATATATATATAATATATATATATATATATATATATATATATATATATATATATTATATATATATATATATATATATATATATAAAGTGAGTGATACTTAACCGATCAAATAGTCAATTCGCTCCCGTCAAAGAGCAAAAATCCCAAATGGTCAAATAAAGTCAAACTATATATATTTCCGGAAGTAGTTAGTATTCCCGGGTCGTTATTGTCCCAACGAGGTGTGAATGAAAAATCGGATTCGGTTCGTGATCGGATGATTGAATAATCAAGATATTTTGGATTTTATTACTTAAAATAGAATACGTAAAATAGGAAGCAAATATTAAGCACACTAATCAAGAAATCAAAGCACAATTAAGTCCTAACGCAAATTAAACTAAAAACGGGCACTAAAACGGGAACTTAATGGGCGTAAAAACCTAAATTATCAAATTTTAATCCTAAAAATGCAAATTTAATTTCTAAAAGTCCTAAATGATAAAAAATAATTTTAGAAAAAAGAATTAGATTTTTTTTTATTTTTTTTTATTATGAATTAAAAACACTATTAAACTATAAATATTATTAAAAATACTAAACTAGTTAAGAAAAATATGAAAAAAATTATGAAAAGTTCTTAAAGCTATTTAGAATCTAGGAACAATAAAATAGAAGGTCCAGCGTATCTAATTAAGCTAGAAATAAGCAAAAAGGGCTAAATAAGCAAAACTAAAAAATTGGGTTAAGTAAATAAAGCATGCAATCTTAAACGCAAAAGACCCAAGGGCGCGGATAGTTGTGAGTGTGGTGTGTGAAGCGTTGGTTGAGATTGGGTTAAGGTCTCAGGTTCGAAACTGAGACTTCCCCTTTCTCCCAATGTTTTTTATTTTGCAATTTTCCTTTTTTGAAACTTATTAAAAACTTAATTTTAAGCACTTTTTGTGAAAACAACTTTTTCAAAACTTGCAAAATAAGCTGGAAAAAGCTAAATAAGCTAACAGTTTACTAAGAAACTAAAAGAAAACAAAGAGACTTAACTGACTTGTACACACAAGCTTCTATAAGCTTGTGCTAACCCCTAATAAGCTTCTAAAACCTCAAATTACACCTAATAAGCAGTTCTAACCTCTAAATGGCAATTCTAAACAAGTAAAAAGCTCTAAATCTAAAATAAGCAATAAGCCTAAACTGTTATAAAAACAGTCTGATAGGGCACTATCAAGCCACAAAATAAGCCACCAAACCAATAAGCTAATCCTCAAAACCTGAAAACAACTGAACCTTATAGACCAAAGAACTCATAAAACAATTTTCAAACATTTCGAGCTTAATTTGAGCTTAAAAGTAAGCTGAGAAAACAGGATAGTTGAGACTTTTGTTTTTGACTTTTCTGAATTTAAATGCTGAACCACTACTTTTAAAGCTAAAAATAAGCTACTAAAAGCTAATAAAATAAGCTGAAACTTCAAAACAGCTAATATTACCTACCAAGGAACACACAAAACAATTTCCAAACATTTTGGACTAAAAATAAGCTGATATAAAGGCTACTCAACCTAATATTTTTGGCTTTTCTTTGGTTTTTCAAAAACTTGCAGACTAAATATATGACCTTAAAAGTTGACTCAAAACACTTAACTAACATATAAAATTGAATTTGAACTCAAAAACTACAACTCAAAAAGACCTATTGATAAATTTATCATAATAAGCTGTTAGACTTAATAATTTTCTTAGAACTTTAGAAAACTTAAGCAAAACTAACTGAAATGACTAAAAACCTACAACTAATTAACCAAACTACTAACAAAACTGATTTTAAGCTAAAACAAATTGGCTTAATAGCCAAAATTAATACTAACAGTACTAACTTAGAGTTAGTACTGCTATCCCAAACACCCCTAATAAAAACTCTTAATGCTTTTTAAAACTGATTTTTACTTTAAAACTTATAGGATTTTGATAAAAACTGACTATTATTACTAAATGACTAAATAAAAGCAGTTTTAACTAATTAATAAGCACTCACCAATAAGCTAAGGCTTATTGGTGTTTTTGACTATTTTTATGAAAATAACACTTAAAACTAAAATTAAAGCTATAAACTACTAGATCTAAATAAAGAGAAGAACAAATAAGCTATAATTAAGCAAATAGGCAAACATAAGCAGATTAAAACAGATCTAATAAGCAGATAAGCAATAAGAAGTTTAAAAACTAAAAATAAGGATTTAAAACTTTTACCTTGATCCTAGCTCAAACAAGGATCAAATAAGCTCAAGGAGCTACTCTACAAGCTCCAGCTTATCAACTGATAAGCTGGTGAAGCCTTATAAGCCCTTCCATATCTGGCTTATCTTCCAAACTTAGCTTATTCTCTCTAAGAACCAAATTACTAAACCAATATGTTTCTATATCCACACTGTATATATTGTCATGTCTAGGGACTTTAAGAAGAACCAATTTATCATCAGGTATCTTATAGTCAGGAGACAAGACAAGACACTCAGTATCGGTAAAAAGAACAAAATTCTTCCTGTCACACATTTGTGAGACACTAAAAAGATTGAACTTGAGACCATTCACCAAATACACTTTTTCAAAATCCAATTTTCCAGTTCTGATGATGCCTTTACCAACGATTTTTCCACCTTTAGGGTCATTCCCAAAGGCCACATAACCACCATCCAAAGCTTCAAAATTCTCCAAGTTGCTTTGGTCTCCAGTCATATGTGAAGAGCATCCACTATCAAAAATACATTTGTCCTTTAGCTCCTTTTGTAGATTGCCCTGCACAAAAAGTAAGAGAATTAGTTTCTCTTGGGGACCCAAGCCATTACTGACTTGGATCTACCTTGTGCATCAAAGTAGTCAAATTTCTTCAACTGCATTGGTGCACTGCTGTGTCTGAGAACATGATCTAAAACTTTAACTTTTGGTTTCCAGACCCAGCAAGCTGAGGCTTTAACAGCATAAAAATGATTGCCTACAACAGTATCAGTAATAACTTTAGGCAAAACAGCAGAGTCAGCCTTAACAGCAGAGTTTGCCTTTTCAGCAGAATCAACTTTTTCCTTCTTAATGGGCACTGTTGATGCAATGGGAGAGATAACTCTAGAAGTACCATCTCTCATCAAAACTTCCCTAGGAACCATGTTTCTTTTAGGGTGAGGGTGAGTCTTTCTAGCAGAGTTTCTATGGTTCACCCTATTGTACTGGTTCCATGCTGGTTTCTTATAGCACTCATCTTGCAAATGTTCAAAGCTACCACAGCAATAACATGCCTTCTTAAGTAATTGAAAGTCAGTACCTAATTTGTGTGAAACTAGGTTGTTCCAATTTCTCTGGTTTCCCCTAGGCAAGTTATTTGATCTTTTTGGATATACTCTAGGTGTGTTGTCAAACTCAGCCATCTTCCTAGAGATACCTTTACCAAACCTAGGCTTAACAAAATCAACCTTTTTAGCCCTAGGTACTTTTGATTCAACAACAGTAGGAATTTCTTCCTTTTTGTTCTTAGAGGTTGAATCAGATTCTACTTCATCATCATCAC
This sequence comes from Artemisia tridentata subsp. tridentata, assembly GCA_021014915.2. Classification (NCBI taxonomy): domain Eukaryota; kingdom Viridiplantae; phylum Streptophyta; class Magnoliopsida; order Asterales; family Asteraceae; genus Artemisia; species Artemisia tridentata. Next base: position 250,248,103 of record CP139504.1, read on the forward strand.
TGTCAGACACCCAATCTTCAATAAGGGGTGCTTCATCATACTTCTTTACCTCAACCTTAGGTGACTCTATTTCTTTTTCATTAGTTTCAACAACAGGTTTACTAATTTCACCTACAGGTTTAACCCCAGACTCAGAGATGAATGTTAGTGTCCTAGTAGGAGGAGCATTGGCACTAAGTTTATTAGGATGAGAAACAGCATTATATCCTAAACCAGTAAAGTGTCTTCCTAATGGTTTACTGAGAATATCAGTGGCAAATTGTTGTTTTTCCACCCTAACTATGTGTTTTTCAGATTCACTCATAGCTAAGTCTCTAGCCTGTTCAGCCTCTCCTACTTTTTCTTTAAGAACCTTAATCTCATCATCTTTCAAAATAATTTCATTTTTCAAGACAGTGATCTGATCAAGGTATTCAATTTCAGCCTTTTTTATAAAATTCTAATTTCTCTTCTAAGTTCTTTAAACCATATGCATAACTAAGATTATCTAGCTTAATTGTATCATTTTCCTTTTTAAGGTTTCCATAGCTAGACTCAAGCATCTCAATTTTATCAGAACATGATTTAAAAGAACAAGTTGAATCATTGGATACCTCAGAGTCTGATCCAGAAGAAGAATAGGCCATGAGAGCAAAATGCTGTACTTCAGGTTCCTCTTCTGCTACCAATGCACAATTTGGACCATCCTCAGCAAGATCACTCCAATCAAAATCACCTAACCCATCATATGATACCATAGCAGTAGTGGAATTTGGCTCTTCATCAGCAGACTTCTTGAAATTCTCATTGCTTCTTTTTGGTGCTTTGCATTCTCTTGCAAAGTGTCCCTTCTTTCTGCAGTTAAAACATTCAGCCTTTGACTTATCAAATCCCACAATCTTGTTCCTTCTGAACTTCATCTCTTTACCAGTTCTCTTAAGAAACCTTCTTGCCCTCATAGTAAGCATTGCAAACTGCCATTGCAAATCAATTTCCTCAACATCATCAGGATCAAGTTCATCCAGATCTTGAGGCATGACTGAAGTACTTGTAGTAAGTTCAGCCAAATAAGCACAAATTGCAGCATCACTGATAGTGTTGGTATTAGAAGAGTCAGCAGCAGAGACATGTGAACCAACAGCAGGAGCAAAAGCGCCAGCAGCAGAGTGCTGTTCTTGATGTCTACCAGTAGTCTTGTTACTTGAGGAAACAAAAGCAAGATTATTTGTGGTAGAGGATGAACTTGACAATCCTTTAACTTCAGATTCATACACCTTCAAGTTGTTATACAGATCATCCAATGTCATAGTATCAAAATCTTCCTTATGTCTCCAAACCACTGTATGAGTGTTCCATTCAGAAGAGAGACTTCTCAGAAACTTTAGATTGACATCCTCTTGAGATGGCTCAATCTTCAACAGAGCCATCTGACTGGTTAGCTTATGAAGTCGATCATAAGTTCCTTCAATGTCCTCAGAACTTGAAGCAGTGAAAGTTTCAAACTGATGCTTCAGTAGATTCTTTCTTGATTTCTTTGTAGCTTCATTCCCACCAAATCTAAGTTCGATTGCTTCCCATAACTCCTTAGCAGACTCAATATGATTAAAGCTCAATTGATAATCATTAGGTATTCCCATCATGAGAATACTGTGAGCCTTAACCTCCAATCTTCTCTGTGCTTTCTCCTCACTTGTCTTGAGAGTCAAGACTGATCCAGTAGCAGTCTTGGTTTGCACAGTGTCTCCATGAACAATAACTTCCCAAAGTGAGTAATCAACCATTCTCATGTACTGTTGAATCCTCATCTTCCAGATCTCATACTCTCCAGGCTTGAGCATGGGAACCCTTGATGCAGTAACCATGTGTGTAGAGTCGGAGTCCATTGCTTACAGTGATGATTAGCAAATCTTGTATTCAGAAATTCTTCTTGGTACCAGTTTCTAGATCACAAGCTCTGATACCAATTGTGGAGTTTGTTAGACTCCTTGGATCGTTTTGAGCATCTAGGGTTAAACAATAACAATGATAATAACATGATACGCAGCGGAATTAAACAAACATCAAAGTTATTGACACAAAGTTTTACCAAACACCATCACCTCCAAATTCTATTCGATCACAATAGAACGGTTACACTAAACTTGTAACAGGATCAAAGACACCTTTGATCTTGGAGGAATACGAACACAAACTAGTTCTAGGCATTTACAAGACATATGCCCTAGAACACACACACACACACCTTTCTGATATTTACATTGTGGAAGACCTATTTAAAACCTGTACCCTATGTCTCTTTATATAATAGAGACAATTAGGGTTTACAAAGAATATTGCTAAATAATTAAAAGATTCGTAGTAATCTTTTCTTCCATTGAAGTTTCATCCTTTGTCACTTTAAGTCCCTCTTGTTTCATTCTTCTATTTATTTTGTCTCATCAAATCAATAATCCCAACAAACCATAAGCTACACAAACTTAAAACAAGCTATTGAGAAGCTTGATTGAGTATAAGTGACAATAATAAGAGCTTATTAGAGCTTATTAACCGTATGCAAACATTTTAAACATTAAAGTAAAGTAGACAATGATTTAAAATAAACTGAATTTTATTAAAAGCTTAGAAGAGTTACAATATTTTAAAAGGAATACAATGATTAAAAAAAATAGTAAAGGAAAATACAAAAAGCTGAAAATTAAGCTAAAACTAGACAAGTAAAAGATAAAAAAATGGACCCCTTGTGTGTGAGGTGAGGAGGTCTATTTATAGCCTCAATTGGAAGTCTCTAGAGCTTGGAGGAGTGTCTGAGCTTTCAATCCAGTCCCTTCAATCCTTGCTTCATCCATAAGCTTTAATCTTGGCCCTTGGATCGTGTACCATGTGTTTCGTCCAATCAAATCCTTGGGGATTGCCAGCGTGTTCACGCTTTCATCACTTTCTCTGACTTGTCAGCCTTCTAGAAGGATTTAGGGAGTGTGGGAGTAGATAATTGCAATTTAATTACTCAGGGTAAGTTTTGGGACGAAGGAGCCACAATAACTCCTTCGCGCCCTTTTTCTATTTTAACTGAATGAGTTTAGGTAAGGTCGAGTTGTGGGGATTGGGCTTTGGTTATTGTTTTTGGGCCGGTTGGTTTGTATAAAAGGGATTGGGCCAGATTGTATTTAAAAGAGTTAACATTAGTTAGTTTTAAGGACTAACTATGTAACACTTCACGGTGAAATGGGTTTTGGACTATTGGTGAAAATGATTTAACAATAGGGTTTAGGTTTTATTATTTTAGGTTTAGGCTTGATCCAAATTGTAGAATTTCATCCTCGGCTTTGGATTTTCACGCTCTTTCCAATCCCGTGCTCATTTTTGTCCGTTTTGTCTTTCTTTTTGTCCTTTTCTCATATCCATTACCTGCACATACACAAACGCAAAAACAAGCATATATTTAGCATTTATGATACGTTTTTGGTCTTTTGAGTCTATTTTTTTATAAAGAAAAGGTATGTGAATTCACACATACCAAACCCCCTTCTTGTTTTCCACAATTGGTACCAGAGCCACGTCAACCAAGATTTTTAAAATTTACTGAATTTTAAAACTTGAATCGATCTATGGATTTCGAAAACTACAAAGAGGGTCAATCTATGCAACGACCACCACTTTTGAAAGTGATGGTTTTATATATTGGAAAAATAGATTCGAGACCTATGTGAAATCAAAAGATCTTGATCTTTGGCATGTCATTATCGAGGGTGATTTTCAACCTACCGTAAGAAACAAAACTACTAACAAAGATGAAATAGTACCTTTTGAAAAAAAATCGGATGAACTTAAAAAGAAGCTTGCCAAAAATAATGAAGCTAAAATGTTTCTTTACAACGCTTTACCCACGAAAGAATACGAAAGAATTTTTATGTGTAAAACGGCAAAAGAAATTTGGCAAACTTTGTTAATCACTCATCAAGGTAATAGCCAAGTCAAAGATAACAAGATTGACTTACTTGTGCAACAATATGAGAATTTCTCGATTGCCGAGGATGAATCTATTGATAGTGGATTTGCTAGGTTTACTATTATAACTAGTTTAAAAGCTCTTGACGAAAGTTTTTCTAGCAATAACTATGTTTGTAAGTTTCTTAGGGCACTCCATGCAAAGTGGAGACCGAAAGTCACCGCTATTGAAGAATCCAAAGACTTGACGTCACTTTCACTAGAAAGTCTATGAGTTGATCATGGAGAAAGACTTGGAAGTGATTAGAGGTAAAAGAGACAAGGTGAAGTCTATTGCCTTGAAAGCTAAGAAAGAGTCAAGTGATGAAGAAACTTCGTCGTCGGATAGCGATGATGATGAGGATCATGCAATGGCCGTGAGGGACTTCAAAAAGTTCTTCAAGAGAAGAGGTAGATTTGTTAGACAACCTCGAGAAGAAAAGAAGTCAACTCAAAAAAGCTGGGATGACAAGAAAGGCAAAAATGATCGGAAATGCTATAGATGCGGAAACCCGAATCATCTCATTGGTGATTGTCCAAAACCACCTAGAAGCAAGGACCAAAAGGCTTTTGTCAGAGGTTCTTGGAGTGATAGTGGTGAAGAGGATGATGAAAAGACCAATGATGAAACGACACTCATGGCTCAAGCATCTAATGAGGTATGTTCCGATTTATCTTACTATAGTGATGAATCGTCTTCTATGGATGATGATAATATGCAAACCGAATATAATAAAATGTGTGAAACTAGTCTAAAAATCATACGTAAAAGCAAGAGTATGAAAGTCATTAGAAAACGGCTAGAAAACGAGATAGTTGAGTTAAAAGAGAAAATAAAAACACTAGAAAGAAACAAAGCCATAGAATGTGAGTCATGTCTAGCTTTACAATTAGAGAACATAAAACTAAAGGAATCACAAGCTAAACTCGAAAAGGACGCATCTAGATTTGGACAATTTGAAAAGAGTATGCATACGTTAAAGAATATAATAGCCGAAGGGAAAAATCCTAATGATAAAGTAGGACTAGGGTTTAACGTAAATGAAGCGTCAACAAGTGCAATCAAAGGTATAAAATTTGTTAAGGGCAGTCCTGATGTTTTGGCACCCCACAGATCCATAGAATTAGTGGACGGATCCGTATTATGGATCGGCCGAAGTGCAAAAACACGACAGAATTGTTTAATATGCACCGTGAAGCCCTTAAACCAAAATTTGAGATTAGTTATGATCAAATAGAGACTAAGGCTAGTGGAGAAAAGGAAATTCCAAAATCAAACACCTCATCTAGAACCTATTTTGTTGTAATTAGTAAGAAAACATCAACTAGCGAAAACAAACAAACACAACCTTTAAAACCTTCACTTAAGCATGGTTTAGGTTATGTTAAGAATGACTCTAGATCAACAACACCTCCACCTAGAAGAGTCGTTAATTCTCAACCTAGATCAAAAACACCTCAACCTAGGAGAAGACAAAATGTTCCAACACAACAACACTCATGTCCTATGTCTTGGAACACTAGTCATCAACAACATTTCATGCCTTGGGGAGTTTACTCACCATTTTCATTCATGCAACAAACTCCTCAAATGGCTAGAATGTTTGACACTAACATGTACAGACCCATGAGACAATGGGGACCAAACGTTTGAGTTTTTGCGTCATCAAATTAGGTATGCTTAAAGGTTGATTTGGAGCCAAATGAATGGGTAAAAGATAGTGGTTGCTCCAAACACATGATGGGAAACAAAAGTCTCTTCTCATCATATAAAGCATATGACGGAGGTAACGTTACTTTTGCTAGCAACCTTAAAGGAAAAATCATTGGCAAATGTACGGTTTCTAACGACTCACTTACTATAAATGATGTGGTACATGTTTATAACTTAGCTTTTAATTTGCTTAGCGTAGGACAAATATGTGATACTAATTGCAAAGTTGTTTTCTCGAAGCATGAGAGTGAAATCATTAAGGATGGTAGAACCATAGGTAAAGAAACTAGGAAACATGGGTTATATGTGATGAAATTAGGAAATAACCCTAAGGATGAAATTTACCTAGCCTCAATAGATGATAGTTCAACTTTATGGCATAGGAGACTAGGACACGCAAACATGCGTTTGATTCAATCACTTGCGTCTAAGGAACTAGTTAGAAACCTTCCCAAACTTAAGTATGACCGACATTTTTATGATGCTTGCAAAATCGGGAAACAAACTGATGTTGGGCATAAGGTTAAAAATATGGTTTTTACTAATAGGTGTCTAGAACTCTTGCACATGGACTTGTTTGGTCCATCAGCTATTCGAAGTTATGGAGGAAACTTCTACACTTTAGTAATAGTGGACGGCTACTCAAGATATACATGGACAAGATTTTTGAAAACTAAAAATGAAGCTTTTGAACAATTTAAAATCTTAAGTAAGAAAATTCAAAATCAACAAGGTTGTTCAATCATTTCTATAAGAATGGATCATGGTTGGGAATTTGATAATGAGGCGCAATTTGGAGTTTATTGTGATGCTCATGGGATAAGTCACAATTTCTCAGCTCCAAGAACTCCTCAATCAAATGGTGTCGTAGAAAGGAAAAACCGAACGTTACAAGAAATGAGTCAAACCTTATTAAATGAAAAATCTATACCTCAAAAGTTTTGGTGCAATGCCGTAGATACCTCAACATATATTTTGAATAGAATTCTTATTAGACCATTCCTAGGTAAAACACCTTATGAGCTATATAGAGGTAAGAAGCCCACACTAGAATATTTCAAAGTGTTTGGAAGCAAGTGCTTCATTCTCAATACTAAAGGCTACCTTACCAAGTTTGACCCAAAGTCTTACGAAGATACTATGGAAGTCGAAGAATCATTGAACGTTACGTTTGATGAATCTCCTCCCCCACCTAAAACATCACCCTTGGTGGATGATGATTTAGATGAAGAAACTACTATTAAGAAGAAAACCAACTTAGACCTAGAAAACCAAGTCGAACAAAACAAAGATGATGAGAATGAACCCTTGGAAGAACAAACCCTAGTAAACGTTAAAGAATCTAAGAACCATCCATTAGATCACGTGATAGGTGATTAAACAAACGAACCCTTAGGTCTCAAGCACAAAACAAAAGTAACTTCTTTTGTTTCATTTCAACTATAGAACCTAATAACGTTAACGAAACCATAAAGGATGAAAGTTAGATAGTGGCAATGCAAAAGGAATTAAACCAAATCATTGCTAATGATGTTTGGGAGTTAGTACCTCCACCTAATAATGTCACCATCATAGGAACTAAGTGGGTGTTTAGAAATAAGCTTGATGAAAATGGTATAATATCTAGAAATACTAGATTAGTAGCGCAAGGATATAGTCAACAACAGAGAATAGATTATGATGAAACTTATGCTCCGGTAGCTAGATTAGAATCTATTCGTATATTACTTGCTTATGTGTGTGCCTTAGATTTTAAGTTATACCAAATGAACGTGAAGAGTGGGTTTTTGAACAGTTTTATCAATGAGGAGGTATACGTAGCACAACCTCCTGGATTCATTGATTTTGAAAAACCAAATCATGTTTACAAGCTCAAGAAAGCCTTATATGGTCTTAAGCAAGCTCCTAAAGCTTGGTATGATAGACTCAAGGCATTCTTGATTAAACATGAGTATACCATGGGGATGGTAGACAACACACATTTCACCAAGAAAAGAAACTCATACCTCATCATCATACAAATATATGTCGACGACATTATATTTTGTTCAACTTGTCAAGAACTATGCAATGATTTCTCTAAGATCATGCATGACGAGTTTGAAATGAGCATGATGGGTGAGTTGAATTTCTTCTTAGGATTACAAATAAAACAAATGGAAGATGGTATCTTGTTTGATCAATCGAAATATATTAAAGAAATGCTTAAGAAATTTGGCCTAGAAGATCGTAAACCAATCAAAACTCCCATGTCCACTGAAATCAAGCTCACCAAAGAAATGCTTAAGAAAGTTTACTTTACCTAACGGCTAGTAGACCCGACATAATGTTTAGTGTTTGTCTTTGTGCTCGATTTCAAGAGGATCCCAAAATATCCCATCTAGAAGCCGTCAAACGTATCTTTGGATATATTAAGGGAACAATACACTTAGGAATATGGTATCCGAAAGATACGGATGTTGAAACGATCGTCTATGCCAACTCCGATCACACGGGAGACTACGTGGATAGAAAGAGCATTAGTGGCGTTTGTACGTTCCTTGGATGTTGCTTGACATTATGGTTCTCTAAGAAACAAACCGCCATTGCTATCTCTACAACCAAAGCCGAGTATGTGTCCGCGGGCAAGGCGTGCCAACAAGCACTATGGATTAAACAAGCTCTAATCGACTACGACATACGACTAAATGATATCACCATTATGTGTGACAAAAAAGGCGCTATAGATTTAAGTAAAAACCCCGTACAACATTCTCGAACGAAACACATGGAAATTCGTCACCATTTCCTACGCGACAACGTTCAAAAAGGAAATATTTCTATCGAGAAAGTTTCCTTGGAACACAACATCGCCGACATTCTAACGAAACCACTCAAGCGTGAACCTTTCAACTTCCTCCGTTTACGTCTAGGAATGATGGAACATATCCCATAAATCTGAACCGCATTAGGATTGACGTATTGCGATTTTTCATCTAAAAAGTCGCATACAATTCATTGTTGAAGTTCAACGAAGAAACGTCATAACCTAAAAATTCATCACAAGACTCATTGCAACATATGTAAGAGTCTCATGATAAGTCTTAGTCAAAATCTAGGATCCAAATCTCTCAAAACAAGTTATGTCTCGTTTTGTCAATTCCACGGATCTGCGGATCCACAAAATACGGATTCGTCCGTAAAAAATGTGGATCCGCAGGTCTGAGCTCGGCATAAATCCCCTTTCATAAAACATAGTTTTCATAATACCTAGAAAACCATAACCATGACCCACTGACACACACTAATTTCATTATCATAATTGGAAGCTTTTGGTCGTCAAATCACGTGTATTTCATCAATCTGAACAACTACTGTAAGTAATTACTACTTCATTACCCTTAATTTGAGTCTAGGATTCTAATTTTATGCATAAAACCTGATTTGAGGGATTTGCTATATAATTCGTTATAATTCTTAAATCACTTGTTAATTAGACTAGATTAGAGTAGTTTATAACTATTATGCTTTCCCAATCATCAATTATGCACAAACCTAATCTACATTGTAAGAAAATGATTTTTAGAAAACCCTCAAATTGTTTTTCATAAAATCTTCTCACGATTAGGAAAATCATGATATCATTTTCATTGCATTGTTAATGCAAACTAAGAACATTTTCATTAATGCATGATGATCTCACTAATGTCGCAGAATGTGCATAATTGATATGTATTATTCGTCATATTCAAATGAGCAATATCAAACCTAGAGGATGAACTTTGGATTATCTCAAAACCTATTTAACTAAATTTTACTTCTAAAATTGAGTCGAGATAATTGCATCTTCACATAGTTTGCATATAGGCACACACACTAGACTTGAATTGTGTGTTATAATATCTATATGTGTTATATTGAAATCTACTTACTATATTTTAGGTGTCGAAAATACCAATTCCATATCAAGATAACTACAAGAAAACCAAGACTTATTTGCCTAAACTATATCACAACTACCATCTACCCGAACATGTTCAGAAAATTTGTGAGAGTCTATAGGCACGCAAATTTCATGAGGGTCGAGTCATCCTTGAATCATTCTTCACTAATGATGAATAAATTGTCCCTAGGTTCACCAACATTGGTCTTAATTTCATCTACGAGATCAATGAACAAATTTGTAGGGTATTCACAATGCAAGAAACACTTGTTTGAGGCTTAGATTTGGATCGAATGACAAAGAACTAGAGAGAGAAAGTGGGAACTTCTAGAGAGAGAAAGAACTATGTGTGTATTAGATTAGAATGAAGTGAAGTTCCAACCCTTCCCTTGCAAGGGAAGGGGTATTTATACTTACTACATATTATGCCCCTAGCGGGCTGTAGAGTGAGCAGACAGAGGGTAAAGACCCGACCCACTCCACTATACTAATAATAATAACTAAGCTACTAATAATATTACTGATAATCCTATGAGCTATGATGTACTAATAATTACTCGGGGTGACCGAGTCTTCAGCTGAATATTCATATTCCTAACAATCTCCCCCTAAGGGAGGTCACCCCAGAAGTAATGTTCTGAATTTCAGCACTTCTTCCTTGGATCTTGACATCATAGCTCGTAATCATTGAATCTTCAATGTCATAGATTGTTGTGCAAACATCAGTGATATGAAGATGACTTCTCTTTTGTCTTGGATGAACTTTGAGTAATCTTTGAAAGTATCATCCCACTTGAGTCTCCAAGTCATCTTTTAGTAGTAGGTCTCCATGTGATGAAATATACTTAGAACCGACATGCTCACACTAATCAGGGTCATGATCTTCAGCATCAGAGTTAGCAGAAGCTGTGTTGAAGGTCTTTTGGTTGATCATGACTTCTTTGATGATGATGTGGTAGAGTAAACATGTGGTGATGGATTGGCATCTTTTCTGCAACCAGCTACAACAGCAACCAGCTACAGCATTCCACTGCTACAACCGCCAGAGATTCCTGCATACGACACTTAGCAATAATTCGACCGGTACTTACAAGTTTGGACTTCGAGATAGTCAACAGCATAGTGTGAAAACTCTCTCTAATCCTTACCATGACCGTTCCTCATCGAAAACCCACAGAGGGCTTTTTAAGATTTTACCGTAGTAAATCAACGATTAGGTGAGTCGCTGGAGATCACTCCATGACTGTAGACCGGTTGAAACCGCCGCGACCACTAAGCGTAATTCACGAGGAATTAACTAAGTGACCTGCTTTCAGAGCTGCTTGATGTTGACCCTGGCAGGAATTTCCATTCAATCATTGAGAATTACATTTGTAAAGTCTCTCATGAATGTTCTGGCAAATTGCTAAGATCTGCGTAGGACTCATAAGTTTACAACTGGTGTCCTTAATGATGAACAACCAGTATAGAAATAATCCGTGTTCCTAAGAGATCTTATTGTGAATCTCGTGGCTCTAGACTCTGTGCGTTTTGATTTAGTGAGCGGAGGCTGGAGAGAACTGCCACCTTTTCAATATCATCTAACTCGGAGTGAGAGAGACGATAGAAATGTATTGAACTCCGTGACAATTGAAACAAGAATCCTTTGAGGGACCTTGAGTGGCTAGGGAGGGTTGTGCAGCGTATCACTGGGTCCATGATACTTTGTCTTCAATGCCAGCAATCAACCAAGTGATTCTGACAGCATATGTATTGACCCGGTATCTGCCTAAGTTGTAAGGAGGGCTATTTCTTTTCACCCTTTCTCTTTACAATTCTTTTTCATTCTTCAACCCCTTCAGTGCTTACCGAGACTTCATAACTAACACCTTGTTGGGTTTGTTCCAGTGTCAGCTCCATCTCAGTCGGCACTCTTCCCTCATTCACTTTTCTCCTTTTTAATCATACCTAAGGACTTCTACACTAACTAGTGGATTATCCCTGGGTAGATCCCTCCAGCTCTGGCGGGATCATGGGAACTTGAACCTAACCTAACCATCCTTATAACTCCATGCGTTAATTAAAATGGTTGGTCTTTGATATTCATCCATGATTGCCAAACCAAATCCTTGAAAAATCTCTCAAAGTGTTCATGATTTTGAAACACATTTTTGCAAACACTTGAGAGTTTTATATTTTTCAAATGCTCCCCCTCAACATGTGCTCGGTTGATTGTTTTATAAATTTGCACATGTTAGGAAGAGCTCGCACTTTTTGAATTGATCCATTTTCAGTGAACATGACCGATTCGAGACACGCTTACATCACTAGTTAGACTAGCTTGAAATTATTACCCGGCCTGGTCAAGTCCACAGAAAGTTTCTTGAAATGGTACACTTTACTCAGATACATCTTCTTCGAGACACGCTTACATCACTGGTTAGACCAGCTTGAAATTATTACCCGGCCAAGACGTATCCTTTCGATTGATGGCAATTCAAGTTTCGTCAATTCATTGGTGAAATCTGAGCCTTGCTCACGTGAGATGCCAAATCCTTTGTTTTGTTAAAACCATTTGCTCCCCCTTAATATGTGCATCGATATAAGAAAGATTTTCGCACATATGGAAGAGCTTGCTTTTATGACCAATACATTTTGCTCCCCCTCAATATGTGCCTTGATATACAAAATGGTTTAGCACATACAGGAGAGCTTACATTAACTTCCAAGTCATCACATTTTATCAGAATTTCATATTTAAATCACATTCTCTCCCCCGATCAAAAATTTCAAACCATTTGAGATTTGTGATCCCAAGTGATTTAAATAAGTTTAGAAAATTTGGGAGAAAATGTGGTCAGGTTTAAATGTATTCTGATTTAGGAGCATACTATGCTCCCCCTTAAACCACGAGAGAGTGTCACTGCTGATGTTGCACAAATTTGGCAAGGTGTCAAAAATTTGAACAAGTATTCTCCCCCTTAATTAATGACCCATATTCTATTAAAGGAGCTGTAGTCATTCAATTAAGCGACAAGTATTTGTGAAAATTTTACTTCAATTTACCACCTTGTGTAACATCAAGACTCTCTAGAAGAATCAGACAAGATAAAGAGTCTTGATGAAAAGAAGACTTCTCTTCTTATACACGACAAGACGCACTGAAACGTACATTAAGTCGGGGAAATATGGATGTAAAGTAATCCATGCCCAGGTGAACATCACCCGGTTGGAGGAACAGCTGTCTTTTTGGCGACATGCTTTCCCCATTGTACAGCGCGGGTTGCAGTATGAAGTAACTGCAAGCCATTAAGACATGTTTTAACTGATTAGTATAACTTCTGCTCGAGCTTCATTTAAGAATCCGTACCATTGTTGAATGACATTTCTAGATCCGTAAATGTTATCGATAAATAGAAGACATGCCTAGGTAGGACTATTTTTGGTATTTTCTGATTTTTCGATTTTTATGGTTTTTATAGGTTTTATATTTTTGTATTTTTCTTTTTGATTTAAGATATATACAACTATGTACAAGGATATAAGAAGACAATCCTTTACTCCTCCTTTTCTTCCTGGAGACACTTGAGGGTTTCAGGAGTCATGCTTTTCATGCCAAGGCGTGGGAGAATAAACTGAAACCTTTCTCTTGGGAGGGCCTTGGTGAAGATGTCAGCTAACTGAAACTCTGTCCTCACGAAGTATAGTTCCACAATTCCTTTTTCCACCTGTTCCCTGATGAAGTGATGCCTGATGTCGATGTGTTTTGACCTGGAGTGCTGAACATTGTTACAACAAAAAGCAATGGCGCTTTTGTTGTCACAATATAGGGGAATTTTGTTGTATGAGAATCCATAGTCCGAAAGTTGTGATCGCATCCAAAGAATTTGTGCACAACAAGCAGACATGGCAATGTACTCAGCTTCAGTAGATGATATGGAAGTACTCATCTGCTTCTTAGAAGACCAACTAACTAACTTTTCCCCTAAAAACTGAGCTCCTCCTGAAGTACTTCGACGAGTATCTTGACATCCCGCATGATCAGCATCCGCGTAAGCCGTTAACTCCATTGCAGTGTCCTTAGGATACCAGAGACCCATATGAACCGTGCCTTGAAGATATCGAAAGATCCTTTTCACTGCTTCAACATGCTTCTTGGTTGGTCTGGATTGATACCGAGCACACATACACACAGCAAACAGAAGATCTGGTCTGCTAGCCGTGATGTACATCAAAGATCCAATCATGCTTCGATATTTCGTTATATCCACTGGAATCCCTGAAGGATCTTCATCCAGCTTCGTTCTATCAACCATGGGAGTATCAACAGGTTCACTTGAATAGAATCCAAACTTTTTCAAGATCTCGTTGGCGTATTTGGATTGATTAATGAATATGCCCCCGGGACTTTGAGAAACTTGTAATCCTAAGAAGAATGACATTTGTCCCATCATAGACATTTGGAACTTGGAATTCATCTCTTTTGAAAAACTATCACATTCACTAGGATCTGTTGAAGCAAAGATGATATCATCTACATAGATCTGAACTAGTAGTAGATGGTTTCTTGACTTCCTGGTGAATAGTGTGGGATCAACAACACCCTTGGAGAATCCGTTCACTAGGAGGAACTTGGACAATGTATCGTACCATGCCCTTGGCGCCTGTTTTAACCCATAAAGAGCCTTCTTCAAGCGGTAAACATGAGTAGGATGTTCAGTATCCACGAATCCTTCTGGTTGACTCACATAAACTTCTTCCTTTAAGTCACCATTCAAGAATGTCGTTTTGACATCCATCTGGTAGACTATCATATTTCGACTAGCAGCATTTGCCAGGAAGATTCTTATAGCTTCAATTCTAGCAACCGGAGCAAACGATTCTTCAAAATCAATGCCCTCTTCTTGTCTGAACCCTTTAGCAACTAGCCGTGCCTTGTTCTTTAACACATCACCATACTCATCAAGCTTCACTTTGAAGATCCACTTTAAAGCAATGATCATTGCAAGCTCTGGAGGAGGCACTAATTCCCATACTTCAAGTCGATCAAATTCATGGATTTCATCCTGCATAGCCTGGAACCAGCAATCTTTAGTCATTGCTTCTTTGGCATCTTTTGGTTCGACTTTGGACAGTACAGAATTGAAGAAGCACCATAGTGCATCAGTGGCTAGTTGATTACGTGTGGATACTGGACGTGAGGGATTGCCTATGATGTTGTCGATTGGATGATCACTGGTCCATTTTCTGAGATGGTCGTGAGGTTGAAGGTTGTGAACAGATGTAGCAGTGCTGTGTTCTTCAAGTGAGGATGTGTCTGATGCATGTTCAGGAGCAAATATGTCTTCAAAAGGAACCTCATCCACAGGAGCAAAGGGGTTAACCTCCAATGAATTATTATCTGAAGATTCTTGTATTACAGGAGAAGATTGAGAGTTTGATGACGAAGGCGATTGACTGGCAGCTGGAGCATTGTGACTGACTGATACTGAAGCTGTAGGGCCTTCTGAACCTTGTGGGGCTTGAACCTCAGCCATAGGAAGTACAGCAGGTTCACTTGGGATGGTTCCATTCGTTGGCTCAAAGTATTCATCAAACATAGGATCAAATAACTTCTTTAACTCCTCGCATGTAGGTGGCACATAAGAATCTGCAGGCGTGGAATTCTGTACAAGTCCTGAACTAATGGGTCCAGGAGACAAAAGGTTAAGATCGGGTCCAGAACTAATTTGTCCTGAAGCAGGTTGCTCACTCAGCTCATCGAACGTAACATGAATGGTTTCCATAATTTTACGGGTTCTCTTATTGTAGATTCGATACCCTTTACTGTCTGGTGCGTATCCAACAAAAATACCTACATCTGCTTTAGCTCTTAACTTTCCCAAGTCTTGACTATCGTTAGTTGGGTAGCAAAGTGCACCAAACACACGGAGAAAGGAAAGATCTGGTTTCTTGTTATGAATTAACTCGAAGGGAGTCTTCTCATGAACCGGATGAATTAGGGATCGGTTTTGAGTGTAACATGCTGTTGCAATAGCCTCTGCCCAGAGAAACATCGGTGTCTTTGAAAATATAAGCATAGTTCTTGCAGCCTCCACCAGAGTACGGTTCCTTCGTTCAACCACTCCGTTCTGTTGAGGAGTGCGAGGGATACTTTTCTGATGCGTGATGCCAATACTTTCATAAAAATTACGGAGTTGTTGGTTAACAAACTCAGTACCATTATCAGTGCGGATGATTCTGACAGTTTTATCGAGTCTTACTTGCAGCTGTTTTATCAGTTTAATGATAACCTCTGGAGTTTCGTCCTTGGTTCTCA
Organism: Artemisia tridentata subsp. tridentata; assembly: GCA_021014915.2. Lineage (NCBI taxonomy): Eukaryota > Viridiplantae > Streptophyta > Magnoliopsida > Asterales > Asteraceae > Artemisia > Artemisia tridentata. The sequence continues at coordinate 250,264,000 of CP139504.1, forward strand.
AAAACTTTACCCATGTGAACCGAGAATAATCATCTACTATCACCAGGACGTACTTCTTTCCATTTATGGTTTGTATTCTCATTGGACCGCACAAGTCCATGTGGAGGGTATGAAGAACTTCCAAGTTGGTGTTGATGGTTTTAGGCTTGTGGGTTTGTTTCTTGCTCTTACCCAGTTGACATGCAGAGCAGAGATGATCTTTCTCATATTTCAGTCTGGGCATCCCTCTAACAAGATCTTTACGGGAAAGATTATTTATGGTACCGAAGTTCAAGTGGTTCAAACGACGATGCCACAGCCATGATTTTGTTTTAGAGGCTTTAGAAAGCAAGCATATGGGAGAGGACTTCAACATTTCTTCAATCGATATGGTGTATAGATTGGTGCCCCGACTGCCCTTGAGGAGATCTATACCATCCAATTCTCTGACGAAACATGTATGCTTTCTGAAAGCCACTTCCAGATCTGAATCACAAAATTGACCCACAGAAAACAGATTGTGCCCTAGTCCTTCCACATAATATACCCTTGAGATTACACTGTTACCAAACACATAATCTCCATAACCCATAATAGCACCAAAGTGGTCGTTCCCAAATCTAACTGTCCCGATAAACTTTTTCACGAAGTTCTTGAGCCGCGAGCGATCCCCAGTCATATGTTTTGAGCAGCCTGAGTCCAAATACCACAGGACGATTTGTACGACCTGCATTTGAAACCAGACAACAATGGATAACTGAAAAATGTGGATCCCCAAGTGCAATTGGGGTCCGATTGGTCAGCACACACAAATTCCGGAACCACAGATTTCACACATGCTACTGTTTTTACTGAGGAGACAGAACTAGAGGCAGGGCAAGACCTAGATGGAGGGCATTGTGACACTAAAGACAGGAATCTACCAGTTGGTCTCCATTCCTTATTCTTCACAATTTTATGCATATTCATTTTAGGTAATGTTCTCTGTTTTCCTAAATTGAATTTCCTTCCAGTGGGTCTCCATTCCTTAACTTTCACAATTTTATGCTTATTCATTTTAGGTAACGTGCACTGTTTTCCTAAATTGAATTTCCTTCCAGTGGGTCTCCATTGATAGCCTACGCTAGCAAATGTTTTTCCTGTTGCTCTCCAAACTTTCTTGCATGCTTCAGTTATCCTACCATTCTTAACATGGGGTGATGCAGAAGACATCAAGAAGGACACAACACAATCATCATGATTAGCAGAAATTAAACAATTGTCGCATGTTTTACAGATAGCATTAGAATTCGAATTAATTATAGTACTTTTGATACTAGAATCAACACGATTCATCCTACTCATTGCAAACTTATTGTTCCTAGGTTGGGCTTCTACATTCTTCAAGTGATCATTCTTAGCTGGCGCAGTCCTATCCTTTCTTGCATTTTCTCTAGACCTTGACTCGCTAGCTTGGGTGTCACTTTTTACTCCTGTAGAAGCATCGAAGGAAACATTAGTTTGTTTTTCTGTCACATGCCTTCCTGATAATGATGTGTTGGGTTCTGATGTTGATGAAGCGAAAAGTGTACCGCTTTTAAGGGGTCATTTAAGCCCTAAATCGTATTTATTTGATCAAATATCGCCCTAAATCGTTCCTTTTGTCATTTTAGGTACTTTTGAGGAGAAATCTGGAAAAGGAGGCATTTTGGACGTTTTTGGAGCATAAAAGTGAAGAAAACGGCAAAGTCTCAAAAATCGGCTGAAAGTTACCTTTGACGGCGTCATATTTAACCTTGGACGACGTCATGGCTTGGCAAAAGTGGTGGATGTGAAATTTACTCATGATAAGCCAGAGAAATTGCATGGAAATTCTGACGGCGTCACGCTTTAATTTGATCAAGGTCGTCACGTTATAATTCAAAGAGGGACGGCGTCACGTTCATAGTCTGAGGGCGTCAAGCCTTGATAAGCCAGAACGGATTTTGGAGAGCTAAAGAGGGACGGCGTCAAGAAGGTCATCCGGGAACCCTAAAAGCGGCGAGGTGACGGCGTCACACTCCATAACGTGACGCCGTCAGATATGAAAGTCTATATATAGTTTTCTAATTTTTTGTCATTAGTGTGGAACTTATTGGGGAACTTTGTGTGTGAAAACCCTAGGACGAATTTGGCAGCTCTTTCAAGGCTTTTTGCCTTGAGATCTTCCATGTTACATTGAAGATAAGTTATCAATTAATCATTCAATATGTCTATGTGTTGTTTGATTCTATCTTATTCTTGTCTTTTGTTTAACATGTTAGGCTAGATTTATCTTGTGTTTGCTTAGATCTAATGAAACCTAGCTATTGATTATTGGTTATTAGTGTGTTGTTAGTTGTATTGGATGATTGTTCATCTATGTTAGGCTTAAGAAAACTGGCTAACTTCCTATTCGGTAACTTGCTTGAACGTCTTAAGAAACATGAACCAATGCGTACTAAAGGTTTTTATGGTTGTATTTAATGCACAAGCGAATTCTAGTGATCCCATGTTAGGAGCTTCCTAGCCGGCTCGACATAGGAGTGAAGTAGGAGCTTGTAGAGTTGGGGAAGTACGTACGCCACCCCACGAATGGTATTAAGGAATACACCCGTCATCCACGCAACTAATACACACTAATCAACCGGTAAAAGATAGTTAGGGAGTAAGGAAATCTAAGTAAACACATTTCCCTCCACATAAGTTTTCACCAACATTTTCATTTTCTGTTATTTTATTTTATTTGCATTCGTAGTAATTTGGGTTAGTTGACTAGCAACTAATTCCGCCCACTCTTTCAAACCCGAGATTTTACTTTCTTTCATAAAAATATAAAAACATAAAAAGAATCTTCTTTCACCCTTAGACCTATTAAAGTAGTTTTTCATACCTAACGAACACTATTCCCTGTGGAGAACGATCAATCCCCCGTACTTACCACTACACTATACTACATCGGTCAGGTACACTGCCTGGTGGGGTTGTAAGCCTCTTGAGATCCCTCGAGAGGTAAAACCTGTTGTAAGGTCGCAAAACCACGCATCAAGTTTTTGGCGCCGTTGCCGGGGAATAGTTATTGTTTAGGTTGAATTTTTATTCTATTAGGTCTACTCTCTAGATTCCTTTCTAGTGAGATTTTTATTTTATTTTTCTAGGTTTTCTTTAGTCTATCTATTTTCTTCGTTTCTTTGTTCGTAACCATTACCATTCGACATCATGGAAGATGGTAATATCCTTAATCCCAACAACCCACCACCACAACAACCACCACCTCCTAGAGCCCGTACTTTAGGAGAGTACTCCCGTCCTAGCCACCATGGCTATCGAAACACCATTGAGCTCACTCAAGGAGCCAATATCACACCCTTGCGATCCGACACCATCCGGTTGGTGCAAAGCGGATGCGCATTCCATGGACTTCGTTCTGAAGATCCTAATCAACATCTCAAGGACTTTCTCAAAATTGTTGATTCTATAGACCTTGATGTTGCCACTCGAGAGACGACCCGATTGCGTCTCTTCCAATTCTCTCTGCGGGACCAAGCTAGTCAATGGCTAGAGCGTCAACCCGCAGGATCCATCACCTCTTGGGATGATCTCACTACTCGTTTCCTTGCTCAGTTTTTCCCACCGGGAAGAACTACCAAGCTAAGGAATGATATCTTGATGTTCCAACAACGTCAAGGCGAAACTCTCTACGAGGCATGGACTCGATTCAAGGACTTACTCCAAAAAGTCCCTCATCATGGCATAGAACTTTGGCTCCAAGTCCAAATCTTCTATGACCATATCAATCTCTACACAAGGCAAACCATTGACCAATCGGCCGGTGGTAAGCTACGTGATCTAAGTGCGGAACAATCATGGGCTCTCCTAGAGGATCTTGCTCTTTATGACAACGAAAGTTGGAGTGATCCCCGTGATTTGAATAAAACGGTCAAGGCAATATCTTTGCCTTCGAACAATTCAAGCACTTCCGACCGTAGGATCATAGAACTTGAAGACCAACTCAAGTTTCTCATGAAATCCTACAAGGCTCCTAAACCTTCAAGCCAAGTGAACAAAATCACTTCTTCATGTGAATTATGTAGTGGTCCCCATGACACTCGTGATTGCATGGAACTCCCCGAACAAGCTTTTGTGGACTACGCATCCTCGCGTACCGACGGAGCGAGAGACAAGTGGTACACTTTCAAACCCGAGCCAAACCATTACGGTGATTCATACAACCCCTCATGGAAAAATCACCCGAACCTTAGGTGGAAACAAAACCAAAACGCATAACAAACCAATTCTTCCAACCCACCTAATCGTTTCCAATCAAGCGGTTCCAACTCGAACCGTACTTTCAACAACAATCCTTCCGGCAATGGTAGTACCAATAACTTTGAAGGATTGATGTCCCAATTTATGGCATCTCAAGAAGCTCGTTTAGCCAAGTTTGAAGCCGATTTCAAACAAAAACAAAGCGAGATGACCAATAAGATTGACACCTTGTTGAAAGCCCTCAATGACCGAGAAATGGGAGCACTCCCTAGCAACACGGTCAAGAACCCAAAACTAAACGTCAACGCCATTTCATCAGTTTCGTCTCCTAGTTCTTGTCCACAATATTATTCGGTCAATTCCATGAGCACGTGTTTCAAACAAACCCAAGTCGTTCCAAATGACCAAGAAGTTATGACATCCAAATTGGTCAACAACATAGTTGAAACACCTCCCACTCAAAACCTTGACGAAGAATTCAAGGAGCTCCACCTTGAAAGTCCGGTTGTTGATGTGTTGGATGAGAAGAAGCTCAAGTTAGGCGAAAAAGGGACCGCCTTCGTTCAAAACAAACTACCTAAGAAATTAGATGAACCGGGCTTATTTGTTCTACCTTGCAAGATCGGTAATTCGGAGGCTTATGACACATTAGCCGATCTTGGATCAAGCCTTAACTTACTTCCGTTACCTCTCTACACCTCTCTAAAACTAGGAAAACTTGAAGAAACCGAGGTGATAATAGGTTTAGCGGATGGGAGTGTTGCTTACCCGGTTGGAGTAGTTAAGGACGTGTTAGTGCACATTGGAAAACTAACCATTTTAGCCGATTTCCACGTCCTTGATATGGTTAGCGACCCTACATGCCCCTTGTTGATAGGTAGAGGATTTTTAGCGACCGCTAGTGCTATGATTGATTGTAAGGAATCCAAAATAGCGGTAGGAGAAGGAGATACTTGGTCAGTCTATGATGTTAAGAAACACGCCTATGATACTAGTGAGGAACCAACACCACATTGGTTAGAATCAAATAGGAGACCATCTAGATATGGACCTTGGATTGATAGAGACTTCATAGGACCCCAACGCCCATTTTACCTAGAAGAGGACTTTGTGAACCGAACACATACGGTATAGCAACTCTTAGCTAGGGACACCGAATTGGATCCATTTGAAGACCCTCTAGTTTTTAGGAAAATGATTGATTTCCTAGGAATTTTGTCAATTAACCTAGGAATGAATAAGTGGACTTGTGAGGAAGATGATCATAAGTGGAATTGGGATAAATCACCCAAAGATGGAGATGGGTCATGGCATATTAAGATGACATTGTATGACCCGGATGGAGAGAAGTTTGAAAAGATATATCGTACTAAGCGGACCAATAGGAAACTTCAAACCAAGCTTAACCCTAAAGACGTCCTCGATGACGAGCTCACTTATATAGGGTAGAGAGACTTTGAGTCTAGCTACAAGACTCGTTAATAAAGAAAAGCGCTTCTTGGGAGGCAACCCAAGCTTTATTTGCTTTGAGTGTTTACTTGTTTGTTTGTTTGATTTTATTTGTTTCCGTGTGTGTGTTTAAGTTTTATTATTATTGATTCATGTTAAAAAGTAATTTGTGAAAATGCTTTATTTTGTTTTTAACTTCGTCTTAACTACATATAAAGGTATTTTGCAAGAGTTAAGTGTAAGGGAAATCCAAATCGGTTTGTTAGAACACAAATGAACATGAATCGTAATAGTAATAAATGAACATACATATTAGTATTTGTTTGAGTCAAATGCTTGTATCGAGTCATAATGATGTTTTGCAGGATTTCCAGGAAGTAAGGTATAGGTTTTTACAAAATTTTTCCGGAAACGTAACATGAGAATTCTGTCAGATCATTTCTGACGGCGTCAGGATTTACAACCTGACGGCGTCAGGTTTAATTTTCTGAAAATTTTTGAAGGTTTTGTTTTCATAAAAAGTTTTTATTAAATCTATAACTTATAATCTCCAGGAATCTGCAAAATTATCATTCCACAAGCATTATATCCTTATATATAGATTTATCCCGCCGATGTTATGCAGGTTTTCGTGTTTGTTTTCTCAGGTTTAACAGGTTATTTTGGACAAGGAAATGTTTTTGGATCAAGCTTATGGCGATGCATTAGTCATGGAGCTTCAACATTCTCTTTGGAAGAAGATGTAACCGTGTTATTTCATTATCCACCAAACGAATCAGGGGAGTATTTGATTTCATTCTTTTACTTTATTCTTTTACATCTTGTTATTTGAACATTGGGGACAATGTTCATCTTAAGTGTAAGGGGGGGGTAAAAGTACGATTTTTAGAGAATACAATTGCGCTTGATTTTTGTTTGTTTGATGGTAGATGTGTAATAAAACTGAGATAAATACTTGTTAGGGCAATTTTAGTGCCAAATTTAAAATTTTTTACAACATATAGGAGTGAAACTTTGATCTTAATGAGCGTCTCATGGATAGGAGTTATATAACTAGCACAAAAACCGTATCACTAAAAAATTTTCCACCCCCAAATATGTGAGGTTCGCCCCTAGAATTGGTAGGAAAAGCATTTATGCTATGATGTGTGTACCGGTAGCACTTAGATTCTAGAACTTGCGTTAGGACCATTCCGAGGCCACAAGTGAGACTACATTCGTGTAGTTAGATTTACTACATGATAAGAGGCATTAGGATTAACCCATTGTTTTACACCTGTGTTTTTGTTATAATTACATTGGCTACATTGGTCAAGTAATTCTCCCACACCCTTTGCGTTGTACTCATTTTTAGTACACGATACCCCTAGTACACCCCTCAGAGCCTATCTTTTCGTTTCGACCTTTACTGAGGAGACAGAACTAGAGGCAGGGCAAGACCTAGATGGAGGGCATTGTGACACTAAAGACAGGAATCTACCAGTTGGTCTCCATTCCTTATTCTTCACAATTTTATGCATATTCATTTTAGGTAATGTTCTCTGTTTTCCTAAATTGAATTTCCTTCCAGTGGGTCTCTATTCCTTAACTTTCACAATTTTATGCTTATTCATTTTAGGTAACGTGCACTGTTTTCCTAAATTGAATTTCCTTCCAGTGGGTCTCCATTGATAGCCTACGCTAGCAAATATTTTTCCTGTTGCTCTCCAAACTTTCTTGCATGCTTCAGTTATCCTACCATTCTTAACATGGGGTGATGCAGAAGACATCAAGAAGGACACAACACAATCATCATGATTAGCAGAAATTAAACAATTGTCGCATGTTTTACAGATAGCATTAGAATTCGAATTAATTATAGTACTTTTGATACTAGAATCAACACGATTCATCCTACTCATTGCAAACTTATTGTTCCTAGGTTGGGCTTCTACATTCTTCAAGTGATCATTCTTAGCTGGCGCAGTCCTATCCTTTCTTGCATTTTCTCTAGACCTTGACTCGCTAGCTTGGGTGTCACTTTTTACTCCTGTAGAAGCATCGAAGGAAACATTAGTTTGTTTTTCTGTCACATGCCTTCCTGATAATGATGTGTTGGGTTCTGATGTTGATGAAGCGAAAAGTGTACCGCTTTTAAGGGGTCATTTAAGCCCTAAATCGTATTTATTTGATCAAATATCGCCCTAAATCGTTCCTTTTGTCATTTTAGGTACTTTTGAGGAGAAATCTGGAAAAGGAGGCATTTTGGACGTTTTTGGAGCATAAAAGTGAAGAAAACGGCAAAGTCTCAAAAATCGGCTGAAAGTTACCTTTGACGGCGTCATATTTAACCTTGGACGACGTCATGGCTTGGCAAAAGTGGTGGATGTGAAATTTACTCATGATAAGCCAGAGAAATTGCATGGAAATTCTGACGGCGTCACGCTTTAATTTGATCAAGGTCGTCACGTTATAATTCAAAGAGGGACGGCGTCACGTTCATAGTCTGAGGGCGTCAAGCCTTGATAAGCCAGAACGGATTTTGGAGAGCTAAAGAGGGACGGCGTCAAGAAGGTCATCCGGGAACCCTAAAAGCGGCGAGGTGACGGCGTCACACTCCATAACGTGACGCCGTCAGATATGAAAGTCTATATATAGTTTTCTAATTTTTTGTCATTAGTGTGGAACTTATTGGGGAACTTTGTGTGTGAAAACCCTAGGACGAATTTGGCAGCTCTTTCAAGGCTTTTTGCCTTGAGATCTTCCATGTTACATTGAAGATAAGTTATCAATTAATCATTCAATATGTCTATGTGTTGTTTGATTCTATCTTATTCTTGTCTTTTGTTTAACATGTTAGGCTAGATTTATCTTGTGTTTGCTTAGATCTAATGAAACCTAGCTATTGATTATTGGTTATTAGTGTGTTGTTAGTTGTATTGGATGATTGTTCATCTATGTTAGGCTTAAGAAAACTGGCTAACTTCCTATTCGGTAACTTGCTTGAACGTCTTAAGAAACATGAACCAATGCGTACTAAAGGTTTTTATGGTTGTATTTAATGCACAAGCGAATTCTAGTGATCCCATGTTAGGAGCTTCCTAGCCGGCTCGACATAGGAGTGAAGTAGGAGCTTGTAGAGTTGGGGAAGTACGTACGCCACCCCACGAATGGTATTAAGGAATACACCCGTCATCCACGCAACTAATACACACTAATCAACCGGTAAAAGATAGTTAGGGAGTAAGGAAATCTAAGTAAACACATTTCCCTCCACATAAGTTTTCACCAACATTTTCATTTTCTGTTATTTTATTTTATTTGCATTCGTAGTAATTTGGGTTAGTTGACTAGCAACTAATTCCGCCCACTCTTTCAAACCCGAGATTTTACTTGCTTTCATAAAAATATAAAAACATAAAAAGAATCTTCTTTCACCCTTAGACCTATTAAAGTAGTTTTTCATACCTAACGAACACTATTCCCTGTGGAGAACGATCAATCCCCCGTACTTACCACTACACTATACTACATCGGTCAGGTACACTGCCTGGTGGGGTTGTAAGCCTCTTGAGATCCCTCGAGAGGTAAAACCTGTTTTAAGGTCGCAAAACCACGCATCAGATGTTTTTGGTGGTAGATCAAAGGCTACATGCTTGTTTGTAGGTCACGACTAAATCTCAAACACACACTCGTTAATACAAATAAGAACTCGTACTACTACTATATTTAGCTACGTATTAAGAGATGAATAAACTAATAAGCACTACTAAATAAGATAAGAGAATAAGAAGAAGAAGAATAAGAATAAGAAGTGGTCGGCTTTCAATATATCGAATGTAACTTGGACAGAGCTCTCGCATACAACATGAAAAACCAACAATATGAATGACTCCCATGCCTTCTATTTATAGGCATTGGGAGGGGAATAATTCTTAGGAATATTCCCTTACATGTGATAAGGATAAATTAAATAAGATGACTGGTCCAAGGACTACTATTGAACCGGTCCAAAAATACAAATAATATAGTCCTAATCATGCAACATTAAATCAAAATGAACAAGACTTGAAATATATAAAACATGTTCCTAACAATCTCCCCCTAAGTCTTGATCATCAATGTTGCTTGACGTCTTCTTTGCTTCTTGGGCTTCTGACGTCTGTATAATCTTTGTTTCTTTGTTCTTGTTTAATGATGATATGATGTTGTCTCTTTCTGCTAATCTCCAACGTCTTTTTGTCTTCTCCATCATGCTCACATGTCTTTGTCTTGTTTTTGAATCATATTTTGAACTTTTGATGTTACTGAGTCTTTGTGAAAACATTACTTCAAGATATGAACATGATGGAGTCTTGATGGTCGAACTCCAGCTCCTCAGCAGCAGCAGCAGCAACAGCACATCAGCACGAACCAACCGGTACTTACAGGCTTAGATTTGAGATCATCAACAGCATAGTGTGAAGACTTTCTCAAATCCTAACCCAGACCGTTCTGAACCGGATTCCCCTGAAAGGGATTACACGGACACACCGAAGTGCACCCACGATTCAGTGAGTCGCTGGAGATCACCCCACGACTGTAGACCGTTTGGAGCAAACACTAAGCGTAACCCACAAGGAGTTACCGAAGTGACCTGCTGACAGAGTTGTTTGATGTTGCTCTGGCAGGATTTCCATTCAATCATTGATAATCACAATTGTGACTTCTCTCATGAATGTTCTTGGCAGATTGCTAAGATCTGCGAAGGACACTTTCTTAATTGTACATCTGCTGCCCATGATGTAGAACAACAGAGTAATACTAAGTGTACCTAAGAGATCTTTTTATGAATCTCATGGCTCTAGACTCAATCAGTGCACATTTGTTTGGTCATCGGAGGCATGGAGCAGATTGCCTCCTTTTCAATATCAACACTCTCGTAATGAGAGGTCGATAGATTATGAAGGGTTCTCCGTGTGAATGAAACAAATGTCTTTTGAGAGACACTTGAGTGGCTAAGAAGGTTTATTAGTGCGTCACTGGGTCCATGACGTCTTTAGTCTTCAATACCGGTGATGCTCATCAACCAGTAGATTATGAATTGAACCCGGTGTCTGCCCTAAGGTTGAACAAATGGAGGGCTATTTCTTTTCACCCTTTTCTTTGCTTTTTCTTTTTAATTCTTCAACCCCTTCTTTCTCCGTTCATTCATTTTCTCCTTTTGATATCATACCTAGGACTTTTTAATTCTAAACTATTGGTATTGTCCTTGGGTAGATCCCTCCGGCTCTGGCGGATCATAGGACGGTTTTCCTTAACCTTAGTCACCTTGTAACTCCATGACTATCCTAATGATGCCATAAACCAAACCATTGAAAATCTCTCAAAGTGTCGATAATTGTAAAGACATTTTGTTGACACCTTGAGAGTTTGATGATTTTCAGAAATACTCCCCCTTAACATGTGCTCATTAATATTAAATTTTGAAATTTGCACATGCCGGAAAGAGTTGGCACTTTTGAATTGATTGACTTTCAATGAACCTGATCGTTGCGAGACACGCTTACATCACCAGTTAGACTGGCTTGAAATTATTACCCGTCCAGATCAGATTCAAAGATTATCGCTCGAAATCGGTACATTCTACTCAGACACGTCCTTTGCGAGACAAGCTTACATCACCAGATAAACTGGATTGAAATTATTACCCGTCCGGGACATGTCCTTTCGACTACTGACTTTCCTATTCGTCAATTCGAGGGTCAATTCTGAGTTTGAGCACACGAGATTCCAGCAAATGATACATCATATTTTAATCATCTTTTTCTTCTCCCCCTCAAAAATAGCATACTCATGATGTTTTTGGAAAACGTTTATGATTAAAATATGCTGTTTTTGAGTTTTAGGGAAGAATTTCAAGAACATTTATAATTCTTTGAACAAAGATTATATTTTCAAATACTCCCCCTTAACAAGGGAATATTTGTCCTTATGAGCAGAATGTTTGAAAAACATTGGAAAACATTCTGATTTTAATTCTGCTCATAAGTAAGAAGCTTTCGCTCCTTTTTCAGGATTGAGGCACTGAAGCGTACCTCAGGGTCCTTTCTTTGAGGTCCGGGTTGTACACTGTTATGTTCTCAACAGTAGATGATGATGCAACAAATCTATCTCTATGGCTGCTAAACTTAGGAATTGAGCCTATGGCATATTCTAAGTTTTCCTGAATCCTTTTCGTGAGTTTGCAGGCATAGACAACTGCCCTATCAAGTGGCTTATCAGTCCTATCCTCTTCAACTACCTCACGAAGTGTGTCAAGGCCCTCTCTAAGATGATCGAGATATGTTTGATGGGCAAAGCTGTTATTTCTAAGCTTAAATGGAATACGCCCAACATCAACATCATACTTTTTACTATCAGTAGCCTTTGGTGCATCACACTTACAAGTGGTGCATGGCATTTTACCTTTCACCCGAGCCTTAAGATTCTCAATTTCATTTGACAAAGAGGTTATTTGATCATTGTGATTGCTTCTTGTAACTTTAATAGAATCATATAACTCTTTGAAATGTTGTTTAACCTTTGAATTTTCTTCTCGATAACACTCATTTTCATAATGTAACTTATTTATGGTGTTTTGATATTGAAAATTCTGAGAATCTGAAGATGAAGGTTTATTGGTGCCATACACTTCACACTTGTTGGATTTCAATTGGGCAATTTGGGCCCTCAGCAGTCGAATCGTGTTCGTGTAAGCTTGAATTGTCTCATCTCGTTTGCTTAATTCAAAATAAGTATCAAATTCAGGAGCATCCAAGGATGTCTTGTCATTTGATATTTTATGTTTTTCATTTAAATGTTGATGTTTCAATTGCAAATTAAGATATTCAACTTCTAATTTTGAAAAACGTTTAACCATATTATCATGGTCATCATTTTGAATTTTTTCAAGCAGTTTTAACTTCTCCCCCTCAAGCTCAACAACACGATTCTGGGTGACATTTAACGCAATAGCATACTCATTAAATTGACAAGCAGACAATGCAGAATCAGTGACAGTGTAAAGTACATCTTGTGCAATACATTTAGCAATCAAGTTGTCGTTAGTAATGAGTATGTTTTTTCTTTCAATCTCTCGACTCTTAAGTTCTATTGCATATTCATTCACCTCACTTTCCATATCTTTAAACACTACTTCCATTTCTTTTATTTCGGCTTTAAGGGCAGTTTGCAACCCTTCAAAGTGTTCTTTAAGTAGTTTAAAGAATGGCATGACCTCAGTTAAGTAACACCTTTTTGCATGTTCAAAACACCTTTCCCCCTCAGTAATGCCAGTGGGTGTGATTCTCTTCTTACATGTTTTATCGAAATCAGCAAACAGTTGCCAAAGCACATATAAGCTAATAAAGGTTTTGCATTCAGTGGGAAGAGACAAAGGCACCAAATTCCTAGGTGTATTGGGAGGATACACCGTTATGGACGCAACTTTTCTAATGAGGGGGTGTTGGCCTTAAGTTTTTCTACCTTAAGTTTTTCATTATCTTGTTTCCAAAATATCTGTTCAGGTGTTAACTTCTTTTGAGGAGCAAACACAGTCAAACGATTCTCCTCATAATAATCATGGGGTTTGATTATTATTCGTCTGGCTATGCACTCGGGATCCCTCATTTTCTCACTCATTTTTTCCCTTGTTCTATCACTTATCTCATCCTCTTCGTTGGTGTATATATGCTCAGGTGGGTCATGAATAGGCATAAGCATCACATTACCATCATATAGGGCTGGTTGAACTACTTTCATATCCCTAAGGATGGTTGACTTGGGTTCACCTATCATGATTTTGCTATGCTTATCACTCAACTTTCTGTGCTTATGAATCATTTGAGCAGTTTGTATGGTTTGATCTTGTGTGTACAACTTATCTTCAAGCTTATTTTTTAACGTTTTGAGTCTAGAGAAATCATTTAAAAATGTTGTTTCTTTTTCTTTGAATTCTAGCTTAAGTGTAGTTATACACTTTTGTACTTCCTGTTTCTGTTTGACAGACTGTTCTAGCTGACTTTTCAAAGAACTCAACTCTAATTTTAATGTTTCTTCTCTTACTCTAGACTCTTTAATAAGAGTAGACATTTGACCTTCTAATTTCTGCTCACGTTCATTAAGCTCAAACTTAGCACACTGTTCGTACATAGCCACTTGTTCTTTATAGATGTTTAGTCTAGTGATCAAGTTATCATCAGGGGCAGGCAATTGGTTCTCATGGTGCTCACATACATTATCTATATTACACGCATTATCTAAGGCACATACATTACTTATAACACAAACATCATTATTGACAAAAGATTCACCATTTGGTACATCAGGCGAGTTGTTGTGATTCAAATACTGTTCATATGAAATAATATTGCTATTTTCCATGTCAACATTACTTGAGTCAGAAACATCTGCCTGATGTACTTCTTCGGGATTCTTTTGTCCCTCGACTATATTATATGTGTCATAAATTTTTAGTACCTCAGATATCACAGATGCATTAGAAGGACCAGCTTGACGGGGAGATGAGACCAGGGAAGACAGGTTAGCCATGAAGATTGTTTGAGCCGTAGGTTCATCATCCACATCAGAGTCAAATGCATCACAGTCATCTGCCTTGAAGATGTTAGGATCATTAAGTGCTAGATCCTGAACAGGTTTCTCATCCACATCTTCATCAAAGGTATTTCCTCCATCTCCTGCCAAGAACAATAACTCTTCCTCATCCAATACAGCTCCATTCTCTTGAGCTTGCATTAACAGCATCTTGTCCTTGAAGTAATCTGAGTTCTGAGGACGTTTAGGTTGATTGCAGTTTCTAGCAATGTGTCCAAGCCCCCCACAATTATAACACTTGATCTGTTTCCCTTGCCCCTGATTGGCATTCCCTGCTCTATTCTGCACATAACCTCGACCCATGTTTCTACCAGCTCTTCCTTGCACATTCTGAACCACAATTTTCCCATCCTCCACCATTGCTAGATTGCGTGGGTTGGAAGAATTCCTTAACTGATTGTTGGTCTGAGGGAGTGATGCTTGAAACTGTTGAACCAGTAGAGATACTTGATTGGTGAGGTTGTCAATCATTTTGTCGGTCTGAGAGTAGCCTGAGTCAAGTTGAGAACTCATAGCAGGTACTTGTGAGTGAAGTTGGTGATAGCTTGGATTGGATGATGATTGGATTGTTGGTTGTACATTTGTCATGAACGCCAGTGGATCATTTGTAGTTGAAGGATTAAACTTTTCTCTCAGCACCCGATCATAGACAGCATGCTTCTCATGTTGTTGCAGGTAAGCATACAGCTGTTCATAGTTGGTATCCCTTAAACCTTTGTTGAGTTTGACAGCAGTAACAAATCTGTCCCATTCAGGAGTCATGTTGTTCACAAACTTTGAGTTTAGTTGGATATTGGGCATAGTCATTCTGATCATCCTCATATCATTCACCAACTTATGAAATCTCACATAGTAATCTGTGATATTCTCTCCTGGATTCATTTTGAAATGCTCGAACTCATCATATAGTTGTGACTCACGATCTTCCTTTGTGAGCTCTGACCCTGCCAACAACATTTTGACGTTGTCCCACACAGCTTTGGCTTCAGTGTTGAAATTGATGAGCTTGTATACATCCTTTGGTAGACCTTGAATGACAATGTTTGAAGCTCTAATGTCAGCATCATACCTCTTCTTTTCTTCTTCATTGAGATCATTGTAGTTTCTAGGTCTGTCGATGCCCCAAGTTACAGTCCCATCTTCACCAGTTGTAACAACGTCTCTGGTGGTACCCATCTGATAAGGTCCTTCGTCAATTGACTTAAGAATGTTAACTCCATTATCTTTTCCCAAGCAGTAAAGTCTTATCCGTTGTGCCCAAGACTCATAATCCGTCCTATCTAGCATAGGTGGACGAGTGTCAGATCCTGCTGCTTGAATATCTTCTGATGATGTGCTTGATGTGGTAGCCATAGTAACTACGGGATTTTACAGATCTTGTGATTTAACCGAGAAATTGAATCTTTCGCGGGAATTTCTAAAATCACCAAGACACAAACCGCATACACGTCTGAGAGACAAACCGTATACACGCTGTAGAGACAAACCGCGTAGACACAAACCGAGTATACTCCTCAGTGACAAACCGCGTATACACAAACCGACTACACGCTGCAGAGACAACTCAAGTAGACACAAACCGAGTACACGCTGCTGGGACAAACCGCGTAGACACAAACCGAGTTCACGCTGCAGAGACAAACCGAGTAGACACAAACCGAATAGACTCCTCAGAGACAAACCGCGTCTACACAAACCGAGTACACGCTGGAGGGACAAATCGAGTAGACACAAACCGAGTAGACTCCTCAGAGACAAACCGCGTCTACACAAACCGAGTACACGCTAGAGGGACAAATCGAGTAGACACAAACCGAGTACACGCTGCAGGGACAAACCGTGTAGACACAAACTCCCAAGCACATCGCTTTCACTGCTTTTTGTCTTTTTGCCTAAACTAGTAATAAAACAAACCGTATCTTCGAAGTGACACAAACCGAGTCCAAGAACTTGTCCCAAGCACACAAACCGCTGCGAAGAACACTACAACAAACACCCACGAATTACCCCAAAATCACCACACAATTCTTAGATCTGTGAATCCAAGCACCAAATACCACTCTTATACTGTTCCTAAGCTAGAAAGTACAAGGTATAACAACTTCTAATCACTAAACAATGCACAAAATGAATTTTTTGTTACTTGTCAATTCGAACACAAAAACCTCAAAAACTAAACAAATCCGTGAATACCAACTCTCATGGACCTAACCATGGCTCTTGATACCAATTGTAGGGTATTCACAATGCAAGAAACACTTGTTTGAGGCTTAGATTTGGATCGAATGACAAAGAACTAGAGAGAGAAAGTGGGAACTTCTAGAGAGAGAAAGAACTATGTGTGTATTAGATTAGAATGAAGTGAAGTTCCAACCCTTCCCTTGCAAGGGAAGGGGTATTTATACTTACTACATATTATGCCCCTAGCGGGCTGTAGAGTGAGCTGACAGAGGGTAAAGACCCGACCCACTCCACTATACTAATAATAATAACTAAGCTACTAATAATATTACTGATAATCCTATGAGCTATGATGTACTAATAATTACTCGGGGTGACCGAGTCTTCAGCTGAATATTCATATTCCTAACAAAATTGTCCCTAGATTTGTCATAGAGTTTTATCGTTCCTTTCATCTGATCCGTCATGATAACGGATATCTTGACATTGGGTTCAAGATTGATGAACACAACTATCATCTTTCTCTCAACCAGTTTGTTCATGCTCTTCGAATTCCCAACCAAGGAATTTGTGTTTACACAAATGATTGGTCTTTTGAAAATCTAGAACACAATCTTGAAATCGATACTCCTTACACCTCCCGTCTCCCACACATCAATCTCATCAGACAAACCATCTCTGTCAGAACCAATCACTATAAAAATCATCCCAAAAAGGGTGAGATTGCCAAGGACCCTAACCAATTAGAAACCCCCGAAGTCCTTCCATAATACAAGGATTGGGAGTTTCTTGTTAGGGAAAACATCACTAGCATAGTAGGAAATAAGGATTACCTCCATGTTGTTCCAGCTCTCATCCTTTACTCTCTCGCAACTGGTACTCACTTCAATCTTGCATATTAATTTTCAAAGCGAATGGCTGATCTCCCAAATCATCCCACCAAAGTCCTACCTTACGGGAATGCTCTTGACCCGTTTGTTCTCATACATCAAAACCCACTATGAGAACAGTCTAGATCACCGTTTTGCTCTTTATGATCCTGTCATGAAAACCATCCCTCCTACCAAGAAGGGAAGAGGTTTAGGAAAGAGCAAACGAGTGGACTTAGGATCATCATCCTCATCTTGCCATAACTCCTCAGGAACTAACAATGATGACCCCAACATTCCTAGCTCAAAACTCTCTCCCATGTCATTCATGAGAAACCTTAAACCCATGGAAAACATGTCACTTGAACATAAGGAAACTAGGGGAATGTTCAAGTCTATTGCAAGAGAGGTGACCAAGATAGGGAAGAGGGTGAAGAAGTTAGCCAAGAAGGTGCGAGGGGATTGATGTGGTGTTTGGTAAAGAAGGGATGTAGGTTTCAAAACATTAATTGCTATGCTTGAATATTTGGTAACTTAACTTAACATTTGTGTATGGATTTAGTATGCTTTTAACATTACTATGATAGGACTACTTATCTACTATGTTTCCATCTTTTCTATTTGCTCTTGCTTGTTGTTATTTTCTTTTGAGATCACCAATGGCATTAGAATACACTTAGGAAAATTAGGATAGTAAGTTTTGGACTATCCCAAACTACACAGCAGTTCTGTCCAGATTTTTGGTTTTGGCGGATCTACGGATCCACAAAATGTGGATCCGTCCATATAAAATACGGATCCACCATAGATCATAAGTGAAACCCATATTTCCCAAACGGACGGATTTGCGGATCCACATTTTGCAAATCCGCTCGTATAAAAGAAGATATGTGCTTTCCCATATTTCAAATTTTCCTTTTTAACTTTTAGCACTTTCTCACAATTTTCCATAAACTCTTCATAGATAACTATAGGATAAAACACTAGACCCATATAATCCAACAACCTTAAGATAATCCATTTTACCTCATTTCCCTTAAATCCAACCCTTCTACTCCAAGTTTCTTGCACATTTGCAAGATCTAGTTTTTCTTCTCCAATCTCAATCACCACCATGACTTGCTCATCCAAGTTCTCATCCACTTCCATTAAGAAAAGACAAACCGCCAGGATAAGAGTAGGAAAGCCAAAGATTATCAACCTTGAAAGCTCATCAAGTGATAACTTCTCAACTCCATCTCCAACTCCTTCACAAAAGTCACCAAGTCCACCCAAGGCTCCATCCAAAAGCACCTCTTCAAGAACCACCTCATACTCACACTTGTACTCACCCAAGGAGACTCCATCGTTGAACTCACCCACACCACTCAACTTTGGAGTACTCAAGACACCTTCCACCAACAACCTTCCAAGTTTGGAGCCAAACCAAGACTTCACTCAACCTCCAATCCCATATCTTGAGGACAAATAAAATGTCCCACCAAGACCTTCACATCCTCCACCACAACCATCTCCATCCCTTGTCATAGTTAGGAACCTTCTACCCTCCTTCGACAACACATAAGACTTTCCACCGGGATTTTCGGAGTGGATTTGACCTCCAAACCTACACCTTCCAAAGGCAACTACATGACTACCATTGCATGTGTTGTCACCACAACCGTGAGCACATCACCACTCTTACAGAGAGAGTCAATGCGATGTTTGCCTACATCCAACACCACTTTCAAGCTCCACCCGCATTTCCACCAAACTAAGTGTCGGCTTATTGTCAAGCTATACTATGTCTTAGGATCTTTTCATTTTTATTTGCTAGTTATTTTTGTAACTTTTAGGATGTATGACCTAAGCGTCAAATTTTACCTTGTTTTCTTATAATAAAATGAGGTTACTTAGTTGGTGTGTTCTTATGTTTTGCGGTGATCTCAGGGCCGGATTTGGCTATGGGCCGTAAGGGCGACGGCCCAACGGCAGCCCAAGGGAGGGGGCATCATTTTACCAGTCCATACTTAGCTATAGTAGTCTCATCTTGGGCCATTTTTTGTAAAATTACAATAGCAACTTCAGGCTCCTTAATACGTACTGTAAATCATTAAATCGTTATATGACTTTTGACTTTTGACTGATTCAAAACAATACGTAATGTAGAGCATCAGTTATTCACATTCAAGGTATTTTTTTCTCTTCATCAAACGATCAGGCCATCAATTCATCAAAGTATCAATCGAACAAAAATAATAAGAGTTGAATTCGGAATAATCAAGGCATCAAACGAACCAAGCGATCATCTTTTTTTCTCTTCTACAATTTTGATCAGGTGATATTGTTCCATACTTAATTACTTATTACTCTTGCTTTAGTAGATAAATTTACACTCGAGATTATCTTGTTGCGTCATTTACAACCGACAGGTGCCCAAAATAGAAAATGAAAAAAAAAAACAACAAGAATTTGAGAGAGCTCTACACGGTTCTATGGATGGGTTTGTAATCAAAACGAAAAAGAATAATAATAGTGTTACACAAAATAATGACGATGTTAACGTTAATATAGATAATGAAAATCCTATAAACAAAGAAAACCTAGAAAATGATGAGGTTAACGCCAATGATGATAATGAAAATCCTATAAACAATGAAAACCTAGAAAATGATGAGGTTAACGCAAACGATTATAATGAAAATATTATAAATAATGAAAATCTAGACAATGATGAGGTTAATGTTAGCGAAGATAATGAAAATCCTACTGAAGAAAATAACGAAAGTCCTCAAAATTGTTATGTTGATGGAGTTAATCACAATATTTTTGATGTAAGAGTTTGGGATGGTTTAGATTTAAACTTAAAAGAGTTACTTGTAAGCAAAAGAGTCGTTAGAGAAACTAATATAAATTATCCGAAAGATAAATTTGGTAGACACTTCTCTAGTGAACATTATGCATGTAAGTTATGAAATGACGATTCTTATGATAGAAAATGGTTGATTTACTCGAAAGAGCTTGATAAAGTATTTTGTTTCTGTTGTAAGTTATTTAAAAATGCTAGATCTAGTAGTCAATTAGCAATTGAAGGAATAAATGATTGGAAACATCTTAGCAATACTTTAAAGTTCCATGAAAATAGTTCTGGGCATATGATTAGTTTGAGAACTATGTCTTAGTTGCGGGTGAGGTTAAGTACAAATCAAACAATTGATAAAGAGTTACAAGAACTTATAAAAAAAGATACCATTCATTGGAAGGAAGTTTTAATTAGAATAATTGCTCTTTCGAAATGTCTAGCAAAATATATATGACGTGCCTTTTCGTGGTTCAAATGAAAAACTCTATACAAAACCTAATGGGAACTTTTTAGGCATAATGCAAATGATTGTTGAGTTTGATCCTGTCATGAAAGAACATTTTCGCAAAATTAAAGACAAAGAAACTTATTATCATTATCTAAGTCATAAAATTCAGAATGAGTTAATTGCAATGTTGGCATCCGAGATAAAATCAGAAATAATTAAAAAAATAAAAGAGGCAAAATATTATTCTGTAATTCTCGATTGCACTCCCGATGTAAGTCGTCAAGAACAAATGACTTTAATTATTAGATGTGTTGATGTATCGAGCTCTCCTATAAAGGTAGAAGAGTTGTTCTTAGAGTTTTTGGTCGTAGAAGATACATCAGGTTTAGGTCTTTTTAATGTGCTACAGGATGTTTTGAAATGTCTTGATTTAGATATTAAATATATTAGAGGACAATGATACGATAATAGATCTAATATGAAGGGAAAACATCAAGGTGTTTAAAAAAGATTACTTGATATAAACCCAAGAGCTTTTTATATGCCATGTGGTTGTCATTGTCTTAATTTAGTATTATGTGATATGGCAAATTCTTGTGAAAAAGCAAAGCTCTTTTTTGGAACATGTCAAACAATATATACTGTCTTTTCTAGTTCTACAAAACGGTGGAGTGTTTTACACGAGTATATTGATGAATTAATTTTAAAATCATTGTGTGCCACTCGATGGGAAAGTCGTATAGAAAGTGTTAAAGCTATAAAAACTCAACTTTCTCAAATAAAAGAAGCTCTAAACAAGTTAGCTAAAGTAAGTGATGACGCAAAATTATGTAGAGATGCTCTATCATTGGTAAATGGCGAATTTTCAAGTTTTGAATTTGTTCTAAGTTTGGTTATTTGGTCTGATATTTTATTTAGAATTAATTTAGTTAGTAAGAAGTTACAGTCTAAAGATATGCTTATTGATGTTGCAATAAAAAATTTGGATGGACTGATTAGTTATTTTAAAAACTATAGGGAAAGTGGGTTTGAAAATGCTATTTTACAAGCTGAACAAATTGCAGAAACCATTGGAGTTGAACCTGAGTTTCCTATAAAACGTGCTCCTTGTAGGAAAAAACATTTTGATGAGATTCCAAATACTGAAAGAGAACAACAATCTGCTAAACAGAATTTTAGAACCGATTATTTTCTTGTTTTAGTTGATATGGCTCTTACACAATTAAATAGAAAATTTGAGCAAATGAAATATTTTGAATCTATCTTTGGTTTCATGTTTAATACGTAAAAATTGGCTTATTTAGATGATAAGAACTTGAAAGAATGTTGTTTGAATCTTGAATCTGCTTTGACAAATGATAAAGATAATGATATTGATGGGAATGATTTGTTTATGGAGTTACAAATTTTGCAGGACATGTTGCCTAATGGAGCATACGAGGGAGAAATACCTTGGACATCATTCAAATTATGGAGTTTACGAAGAAAATGGATATGTTCCCAAATGTTTTACTTGCATACAAGATATTGTTAACCATTCTAGTCACGGTAGCGTCCGCAGAAAGAAGCTTTTCAAAATTAAAAATATTGAAGTCTTATCTGCGGAGTACAATGAGTCAAGAGAGGCTGAACGGGTTAGCGATCGTGAGTATTGAAAGTAAATTGTTAGCAAATGTCGACTATGATAAGATAATTGATGTTTTTGTTGCAAGAAATGCACGAAGACATCGTTTTAGGTGATCCATGTTGATCTTGTTATTCGAAATTTATCTCCTCATTTTGTAACATTATATTTAATGAATAAAAATCGGCGTGGGGATGAGCTGCCTGGCTTGAACAGGTTCCAAACCCCTAAAAGAAAATGTGTTGTTTGTTTACAAGGGGCATATTTCACTCGGCTCACTCAGGGCATCCAAAATCTCAGGACCGGCCCTGGGTGATCTCACTTGTTGCTTGATATGTGTGATTGTGCATTGTGGTTACTTGTGGTTGTTTTAAATATTGTGGTTGTGATAAACTCGTTATTGCCATATTCGTGCTTGTATGTTAACTTTGTTTTGTAGCACAACTGAATAGCTCGATTCCTTGGTGCCCCGAACAAGGGGGAGTATACACCGAGGGGGAGTATTTGCATGGCTTATTAGCTTCTGTCACGCCATTCTACACTTTTTATTTCGGAAAAGGGGGGGGATATGTAAACTCACAACTCTAAAACTTGTATATTTAAAGTTGTTAATACAAATATCGCGTAAAAAAGTTATTTATATTTTACGGTCTCTCACGGTTTTGATAATGGCAATTATAAATTCATACAACGTAAATGTTTACGTATTCAAGTTATAAGTTGTAAATTTACATTCTGACGTATATCACTTCAGGTATGAATAATGTGATTATAACTCACGTCGAATGATCAAAGAGGCCAAGTAATAAATATTTTCAAAACACACTTGAAACATATTTTAAACACATTTTAATTAAATGTTTACACATAATACATATAAGTAAATTAACTAGACAATTTATTCACACATTTAATTAAATAAAAACTAAATTAAAAACAATTTCTTCATGCCCAAGAAATTCTAGAAGGGCAGATTTTTTTAATTAGTTTTGTACAAAGCAACCTAAAATTCAAAAGATAAAAGCCTGCTGAAAATACGCTCCGCGATCCGTATTTTATACGGGCGAATCCGTAAAATACGGATCCGCAGATCCGCCGGATGGCGATTTTGAGACAAAAAGTTGGGTATAAATAGCTCACTTCTTTAACTTTCCCAACTAATGAAACACAACCATTCAAAGCATACTACTACTATTTCTTTCATCTTAAAACATCATTTTAACACTCTTTGATCATTCCACTTGACCTGTAACACAAAAAAGTGATCCAACGATTCTACTTTGAATTCAAGTGAAGAACACAAGAAGCTTTCCAAGCCTTCAAGTGTTGTAGTTAGTAGTGTTTCATCATATACTTAGTTGTATAACTTTGTATATCATTGTGTGTGTCTTTGTATTTCACCATCAACTACCAACTTAGGCAGTAATCATCATACAACAACCTAGAGAGTTCGGTTAGTATTTTAGGCCTTAAAATACGTTGATTGATAAGGTTGGTCTTGCCTTGTGAAAGACTCAATATCTAGCTTAGTATCGGTAAAGAAGTGAAGCGACGATGTAAGGTTTTCTCCGCCACAAAGGAGCTTGTTGATATAGTGCTTCCAAACTCTCAGTTGGGTACTCGAGGAGTGGAGTAGGGCGAGGAAGAAAGCTTCATGCAGAACCACTATAAAAAACCGTGTCTATTAGTTTAATCTTTCCTTTACGTTTGCGCATTTACTCACTAGTCATTGTTTATATATATATTTTGTGTAGTGTTGATTTTATATCAAGTCATCGAATCTAAAGTTTTTGTAAACAACTAAAAATGGTAAAAATTATTCAACCCCCCTTCTAGTTTTCCACAATCAAGTTATGTGAATCTTATGTATTTTTCATCATCTGCGAGTCAAATTTGTTGCTAATACTATTTTGCATCAATTTCACTTCAAAATCATTTTCGAAACTCATTAGAATACATATATAAATGAATAAAGATGCATAAATGAGTGATTATAGTTATTTCCATCGTTGGCATAAACAATACATTTGAGTGTGTTTGTTAGGGAGATTTCAAAGTGGAGAAAAAGAAATAGACCCATGTCCCCTGTTTGGTAACCCAGAGAGAAAAAGGGCGGAGAAATTAAATTTCTCGAGTAGTTAGTTTGTGTGTAATTGGTTGCACTCTCATTTCCATCCCATGTCTAGTGGAAATGAGCTCTGTTAGGTCACTATAATGATTCAACACAAGTATAACTTAGTGAGAGAGAGAGATGGTATGGAACACGTATAAATGAATAAGAAGAGTAAACTTGTATAACATGAACCAACAACCTCAAAGTGAGGTTTACATTAGTTTTTATAGAGTAGCAAGTAGGGTAACGCCTACTAGAAAGGTATTAAGACTTATCCTAAGGCCCATGGGCTTACTTTATGAACCTTGGACTAATTACTAACATATAAGCCTATTAACTAAGCAACCTATTACAAAAGTTAATGACTGATACTTTTACTAATTACAGGTAATCCCAACAATCTCCCTCTAAGGGTTGGTCATCAAAGGATGCTTGACGTCTTCTTTGCTTCTTTGGCTTTAACGTCTCTTGTATCTTTGTTCTTTGTTCTTGTTATTTATGATATGGTAATGTAGTGGTCTGCCTTTCATCAACGTCTTTAGTTTGGTTGCTTTACGCCTTCTTCCAACATGTTCATACTTCTTTTGACTTTTAATCTTCATACTTATGAGGTTATCTTTACTTCACTCTGATCTTTGTCACTTTACTTTGTAGATTCTTTGACTTGGATGTAGAATCTTTCATGACTGATCTTTGCTTTGATATTTGGTGAGTACTTTATCATCGTTAGTATGAGCATGTGGAGTAGTAACAGTATTTCCTCCAAGGATCATTCATCGGAATCTTCATGGTAAAGGTTAGTGATAATTCCCAATCGATCATTGTGGACTTTTCATTAAGATTAGACCACTACGATTGTTTTACTAATGAATGTCTTGATTCCATTCACCTTGGTCGGGCACATCAGCCGTCCGAATCCTATTAAGGACAGCTATCAGTACTCTGGATAAACTCTAAGTACCGACCCACATTGTCAGGACTCGATTCCTGAAAGGAATCTCCTTAGCGGGATTTCCAGCACTTACAGGTTCAGACTTCGAGATAATCAACAACATAGTGTGAAGATTCTCTCTAATCCTTACAAAGGTTGTTCCTGAATTGGATACCCTCAAGAAGGCTTACACAAGTGTACCGAAGTACACCAACAATTCAGGTGAGTCGCTGAAGTATACCGAAGCATCACTCCACGACTATAGACCGGTTGAAGCATAGCAACAACCACCATGATGAAAGTGGCAAGATCCGAAGATCTCATAAAAGACTCTTATACAACTTGTTCTTTTTGGCGAACACAAGTGTAGATTATGAAAAGTGTATCCTAACAGATCTTTTGATGAATCTCATGACTCTAGACTCGATTAGTTCATTTTAGTTTTAGTCGTCGGAGGCATGGAGCAGAGTGCCTCCTTTTCAAGATCTACACATCTCGGAATGAGAGGTCGATAGATTATGTGAGGTTCTCCGTGAGAAATGAAACAAGCACCTTTTAAGAGATACTTGAGTGGCTAGGAGGTAAAGTGTATTGTGTCACTGGGTCCATGATGTCTTGTCTTCAATACCGGTGTCACCTTAGTAACTACCAGTAGCATATGAATTGAACCCGGTTTCTGCCCTAAGGTTGATCATTTGGAGGGCTATTTCTTTTCAGCCTTTCATTAACTTTTCTTTTTAATTTTTTAACCCCTTCTTTCTCCTTTCATTTCTTTACTCCTTTTTTCATTCATACCAAAGGACTTCTAGTTCTAAAACTATTGGTGTTGTCCTTGGGTAGATCCCTCCAGCTCTGGCGGATCATAGGACATAAACCTAACATTAATCACCTTATAACTCCATGACTATCCTAGATTTATTCATCACATGCCGTAAAACCATTTGTAAAATCTCTCAAAATGTTTCTGATTATAAAACATATTTTGTTAACACTTTGAGAGTTTTCCTTTTTCAGAAATACTCCCCCTTCACATGTGCTCATAAGTTATAAATAGAAATTTACACATGTTAAGTGGAGTTCGCACTTTTGAATTGATTGATTCTCAGTGAACATGACCGATTCGAGACACCCTTACATCACTAGTTAGACTAGCTTGAAATTATTACCCATCCAGGTCATATTCAGATAAAATCTCTTGAAACGGTACACTCTACTTAGACAAGTCCTATTCGAGACACGCTTACATCACTGGTTAGACCAACTTGAAATTATTACCCATCCAGGACAAGTCCTTTCGATTACTGACAGTTAAGTTTCATCAATTTGTTGGTCAAATCTGAGTCGAGCTCATACGAGATTCCATATTTGTTATCATATTTTAATCACTTTTGTTTTTCTCCACCTCAAAAATAGCATATCTATGTTGTTTTTGAAGAACATTGTGATTAAAATATGTTTTTTGAGGTTTGTGGGAAGAAACAAACAAGAACTCATCATTTTGAACAAAGATTGTTTCAAATACTCTCCCTCAATAAGTGAATTAACTTTTTGAGGTTTTGATTACGAGAGGGAATACTTGTTCTTTTGAGAAGAATTATGAAAAACTTAAAAAATTTGATTAATTCTACTCAAAAGTAAAAAGCTTTCGCTCCTTATATTAGGATTGAGGCACTGAAGCATACCTCAGGGTCCTGTCTTTACAAAGAACGGGTTGTGCACTGTTATGTATGCACAAACCATTATATTACAAACAAATCATATATCAAGAATATTTACCAATCACTAACTAACCAATCATTCAGGACGTTGGAATGTCAAGATCGGGAAACTCGGTCTTCCTCCAATATAGCTTTCCAACCGTCTGATCTGGTCCCAACGCTTCAACCTCTGTTCAATCCTGGTAATAAACCTACGAACTTCCCGTGCTTCCTTCGCATTCCACCTTTTGCTCTGGAAAAGATGTATATCCTTTAGACGACTAGCCAATCCATTACGAACCGACTTCAAAGTATCATCACAAAACTTATGAATTTCGTCATATGCCATGAAGCAATTGTGAGTGTAGGTACTTCTATAGATGAAACCAAATGCAGGTTCTTTCCGCAAGGTGTACTGTGATAGTTGATTGATCTCATTGATGTGGAGGAGTGGTTTGGTCAGATTCAGCTTCCTTTGATAACTTTCAACACCTAATTGTAGATCTTCAACTCTTTCCCGAACTATTATACTCCTTATGAAGATTAGAAGAGAAGTAATGAATGCAAGTTTCATATCCGTTGGTAGATTACGAGTATTCTCTTGAACTTTGAGGAGATACATGTCTTCAATGTCATTAAGGTTCAACTTTGGAAAATCAGCTTCAGAGAATTCATACTCCTTTTCATCTTGACGTTTGACGACAATCTTCTTTAGATAGGAGTAGCCCCATTTTGTTGCAGTTGCGATAGACATGATGCCAATAATTCGTTGGTCATGCATAACATTCCCCTTTGTTTGTTCCAGCCTACTATTGTGATAGAAGAGCTGTCGCCTTGTAGGCCAGTGGTGAATCTCGTACAATGCATCTTTGTCGTACATCACAACGTTATCCGTAAACAAGTGTGTTGCATCTTCTTCAATAGCTGTATGCGTGTATCTTGTTGCAGGGATTCCAAAGGTCAGGAAGGTTACATATTTCTTATTAGTTTCACTCCCGTGTTGTAAGAACTCCAAGTCTGTGTTGAAAAAGAAGCGGTATGGGATATTGAGTTGCTCAGGTTTTCCCACCATTAGTAGAGGCTTGGTCTAATCTGTGTAGTACGGTCCAGACCTTTTTGAAGTGTGATCCACGTTGAACTCAGGATTGAGCCAATCGATATCATTGGACATTGCACGAGCAATGTTTTCGAGATGATATTCAAGTTTGATTGCACTCCCAAATCGATCTTTGAGAAGGTTGAAGGCTGCATTCTTGATCCGTTTGAGCTCTTTTTTGTTGAGTGTCTTTACGTGGAAGTCATGCTTTATCTTCTAAACATATTCCACAGTTCGTTCATCAACCGGTTCTTGATCATCTGCTAGTGGTGGTTGAGCGTTGACCATTTCATCGAACCATCCGTATTCGGCCGTGTTGTCATTGTCTAACCATAAGACAATTTGCGGTTGTTTGTCTTTTCGATCCTTTCTGCTCTTGGATGTTGATGAAGATCCAGGTTTTGTTTGAGGTTGGGAGTCAGGGTGTTCCAAGTTGTCATCACCGGTATAAATGAAATGATCATCTGCTTTTGGTGCTGACTCGGATGCCTTTGGTTGATTGGGAATTGTTGTGGTGGTTGAAGTATAACACCCCCATTTTCACAACGCAGCGGAATACAACATGGGGTGCTATTTATTAGTCACATCGTACAAGTCATAGGAAACATCAAAATAATTAAAGATGTTTTTAAACAAAGTTCACATTCGATAAAATCAGAGTTTAACGAAGTTAGGTCCCAAAAGTTTTAACCAGGACAAGAGTCTAAAAGATATGTAATTTAAACACAAAATAAGTTTTGAGTTATTATAAGTTCCATCAAATGTGAAATAACACGTGTCCATCCATCCATGTCCTTGCACGCCCATCCAAGCATTAAACACTTACGAACCTGAGATAAAACATGCTAAAAAGTCAACACAAAGGTTGAGTGAATTCATAGAGTTTAATAAATAATAAGTTGAATACAAGCATTGTTCATAAGTTGACATGTAACGAATACAAGTCGGGAAAATAAGATTATAGCATCGAGCTCATGACACCGAACCTTGACCTAGATATAATAATGCCCCTCAAAGGTAAGATTTGCCATTTACCTTGATCTCTCAATATTATGCTACCGGTTTCAATATGAGCGATACTCATTCAGGCACACTTGTCAAGTCCAATATGCATATTCATAATATTAGCGTTTCCCACGGAATTAACGGTTCATGAAATTAGGGACTTGAATGGCAAAGTTACTCAATGTCTATAATCATGTAATCAGGTCAAGCATACCAAAAACTACTTGTATTCAGTTTGTAAACTAGCATGTATCTCCCCCAATGGGTTTATAAACAGTTTAAGAGTTAAAGTGGGGCTATGAACTCACCGAAATCAAAAGTGAACGATCAAGTGAAGAAATGAAGAAATAATCCGCAAGAGCTCTACGAGCAACCTAGAATATATACGCGTGCCTTAGCTTTTATGAATAATGATACAATCATTATTATATGCTATATAAATTATGATCTCAGTTATGCTTGGTACATAAAGTTTAAATAAATATCAAGATTAACTTTCGCCCTTTTAAAATGATCTTCAAGTATGACATTTACATTTCTTACAAAGATTCAAGTGTTAAGTCTATAATTGTTTCCATGTCCAAAATAAGTTATGAAGGTTCAAGATTAGCCTAAGGTTCAAATTTAGCCCAATGGTCAACTTTTAGTCAAAAATGTTCAAATTATATTAGATGGTTCAACAATATACTTAGAGGTCCAATTTTTATAAAGTGTAAACATTTTTATACTTTTTAACCTAATGCTGATGGAAATTTTAATAACTTGCTCACTTTCAAAAATCCGTTATTTGCAAACCGTAAGTCGAAAAATTAACTTCTTTATATCCCCAGAAAGGTATTCATCTGTACTAACAAGTTTTGTGGGTCCCACTAAGTCAAAAATTACAACACAGTAGAAAAATTACCCGTTTACCCATATTATTCACTTCAGAAGTTTCTAACATTACAACAGTCCCACGAAAATCGCAATATCTAGAGTTCTACAAGTCCGATTAATTCCCTGTTTGCGGCCACATTTAAGTTAAGATGTTATCTACAACTTTTATGTTTTGAGTAACAGTGGGTTATTCACAAAAAAATGACTTTTATACATTTCAAATCTGTTACTCAGGATGTAACATGTTTCACGAAAATATTTCTAGTTTAATCATCATAATGAGTTATTCAATGAAATACCCGTCAAAACGACCGCAAGACATAGATCTAAAACTACATATGTTTATTTTATGTCCAAAGTTCACTAATAAAATCAGTTTATTACATTTTTACCCCTGATCATAAACAACTGTTGCATGTCTAGACCTTTAGTGTTTTTATTGTAATTTTTAACATGTACCAAGCATATTCAAGCATCAAGAACTTATATAACATACAAAATTCATAAAATAACATGAATCTCAGTAGTGAAATGAATAGAAGAAATGAGTGTTGGTTCCTTACAAAAGATGAAGAACAAGGATAAGCAAGATTTCAAGAAAACCCAAGAACACCAAAGATGAAACTCTAGCTTCCAAGACACCAAGAATACTTTTATAACTTCTTTGAAAACCTTGAAATTACAGCCATGAATACATCTTGAAAACCTTTTAAAAACACCTTGGAAGAACTCTTGAAAATCTAGACTTTGGAGAAGAAATAACCAAGAACAAGCTAGCACTAGTGGACCTTCATCTTGCACCAACTTCTTTAATAGGATTAAAACAAAAGATGGTGTGTTTTGCTCTTGATATGGCTCGAAAATATGAGAGGAAATGCAGATTTTTTGATTGTTTGCATGTAAAATGAATGGTGGGACAAGTTGGGAAGTTTGAGGTCTTATGGAAGGGTTTAGTGTACACTTTTGGGACAAGTGTTGAGTGTGTTGGAGGATATGGGGTGGCACAATAAGGAACCCAAGATAAAAATGCAGATTTTTATTAATAAGAGTAGTATTGAGGGTATAGTGTAGTGTAGGTTGCTCCCGGTACTCAAACGTAGGGTTTTTAAGACACATAATGCAATACCGGGTAACGTAAAAATATAAAAACTTTCTAAAATATTAAAATTTGTTTTCATGACATACTTTAGTAATTTAGATGAGTGGTGAGTTCATCGGAAGATTTAAATGTGGTTAGAACATAAAAATGAAGGTTTAAATCGCGTAAAACGTAAAAGGTGCAAGGTTTACGTAAAAATGGAAAAAGTGAAAAGTGACTTTTTAAAATAGAATTGTAAGGAACCAAAAGTGTATAAAAAGTGTAGACTGGACATAGTCTAGTGTCGGTTGAATAATTGAACGTGTTATGTCATACGCGGATAACTTCCGACGAAGTTAATTATAAAACAAAGAATAATAAAAATAAAATAGTTAAGTAATTAAAATAGAAAAAATTAGTGACATGAAATTACGAAATGTCACATGAAGGGTTGACCGGTTCTTGATGAGATGATGAAGGACCACCGGTGGACTTCTGTTTCTTTGACTGTGAGTTTGGATCAGGGTCTTTATCTTCTCTCGGCCTCTTTTTAGTGTCAGCCGCTTCCTTGCATGACTCTTTTGACAAGTTTGCCGAGATAGCATCCAGAATTGCTATTTCTTCTGGAGTCATGGTTATCTTATCAGACAATTTGTCAAACACTTGAATTTGAAGTTCTTCAAGTGTGAGTTCCTTTGGTGCAGGAACTGTGTGAAGAGTGAGGGGAGTAGAAGAAATCACTTCTTTGACAATTTGTCTGATAATTTGCTGGAGTTGCTCTTTCAACGGCTTGAGCTGATGTTTTAACTCTTTTGAAGTAACTTTCACCCGGTTTGTCGTTAGATAATCTTCAGTGTACTTCATGATTAGCTTATCCATGTCAGCTTGGACATCTCTTGATAAGTATTCATTAACCCTTTGCTTGGTTTCTTGTAGGTCAATCATCTGATTGGTTAAACCAGTGACAAGGCTCGTAAGTGTTTCAACTTTATCTTCAAGTTTGTTGTGCCTTTTCAATCGAGCTTTCTTCACGGCATTTTGAATTTTGACTTTTGCTCGAGACATCCATGTGTCAGCTGGTTTCTTGATTGATTTGTTAGTGGACTTTGACGTTGTGTGTGTTGGTGGAGGTGATGATTGTGTTGATGATTCAGGAATGGCGGAAGTGTCATTGTGAATATCTGTGTCTAAGTCTTTTTGTGAAGGAGGGGATGTCAGTTTCTTCATGTATCCTTTCTTCTTCAGCTAATCTGGAATCCTCTATCTCCTTTAATCTCCTTTCCTCTTCTTCTTTAGCTCTCTCCTTCATAGCGACTTCTTCTTGAGCCTTTATAACATCCTCATCGGTAACTAGCAAGTTCACCTTCGTGTCATCATCTTGAGCTTCGGTGTCAATCATTTCTTCATCATCGGGTGGCTTTTGTTCTTCATAAATGACCATTGTCGACGCTTGTGCAGTGTCAGCACCCTTTTCCTTACTAGGTTGATTAACCAGATCAGAATCAGGGGATATGATGGAACCCTTCTCCTCACCGGGTCGATTAACCGGAAGAGGTTGGGCTGTACTGATCGAACCCCCTTCCTCACCGGGTTGATTAACCGGAAGAGAAGGAGGTGATGGAAACGCATTCCTACTCTGTTTTAATCCGACGATGAGCTTTCGTTCATTGATTTCTTTAGTAGTTAAACCGAAGTCCATATCAATTTCTTCATCTTCTTGTTGTTCTTCTTCAGTCATTGGTTGTTTCAACTTCTTCTCATTAACAACTTTAGTTTTATCATCCGTTTCCGCATAATACTTGTCTATTTCTTTGTCAAGCTCAACAAATGATTTCTTCTTCATTTCATCATCTTCTTGTTGTTTTTACTTCATTTCTTCAGTAGTCAAGGTTTCACTTGCATAAGCTTCTTTGTAAACCACTGGCTCATCAAACTTAGTGTCTGATTCTTCTGATGGTTGAGGTGATTGTTCAGGAGAAGGTTCTAGTTTGATGACTTTGGTAGGTACCCTCCTCTTTCTGATCTTTGGAAGAGCAAGCTTTTTGGCCTTTGTAGTGCTACCAGTGCTCCCTGCTTTTCCTCCCTTCTGACCTCTTGTTTTGACCGATGAAGCTTGAGTATCTTCATCAAAGAATCTGACCTTCAGTTCTTTAAGAGCCTTTTCATAGTATCTGTAACATGCTGCAGCTTTAACTTTCTCGGTAAGAAGACAATCAGGAAGCTTAATCCCTTGATTTCGAGTGCTTGTGCCTTGTATCCTGATCATTTTCAATGCAGGCTCATTCTTAATTGTGTGCTTGTCCTCATCATCAAGAGCCGAGGAATATCATCAAACTCATCGAGAAAGTTATGGATGAATAGCATAGTGTATCTGACAAAAGAGATCTTGTTACCTCCCTTCTGAATGTGTTGCACTAAGTCTTCCCAAATGAGGCTTGCATAATCAATCAGCTTGACATTGACCACACCCCAGAAAATTTGAAGATGTGGCAATTTGGGATGCTCATGCACATTGTCTCTTCCTGACATAGATTTGGCAATGATGATGTACAAGGTTCTCCAAGGCTGTGGCATATACTTGATGTCCACTCTTGAGTGTGATGTAACAGCCCCTGCCGATTCATCATAACCAATTTCCCTGAGAAAGTCAAGAACTTCATTCTCTGATGGAGTCGGATGGTACTCTTCAGTAGGAGAAAGTGTTGGTAAGAGAAGTATAGAGCGGAGAGAATCAATATCAACAGTGACTTGACGCTTATGTAGAGTGCATGTGAAAGATTCTTCACTCAGATCAAGTTGAATTGTGTTCCAGAACTGATGAATATAGAACTCTGAGATTGAGGCAGATTTTTTCATCATGAATTTGTAGGGATGGTGTTTTAGAGCTTCCATTGCTACTTGGCAGGATCATTCTGAGCATGTGAACTTGTTGAATTCAACCCGAAGATTGTTTTTGCCAATGACTTTGTTATAATCTTCTGGAAAGGTGTTCTTCATTATGAGCTTTTGTGGGGTCTCTACATTTGCTTGTGGTGCAGCCATTGTTGTGATCTCAAAGTCATAAGACATAGAGACAGACATTGAAAATCATAGTGTGTTAGCAATTTGGTATAAGTCTGATTCATTGTCTTAGTCCTTGTTTGTTGTTATGAAATCAGTGGACTGATTGTTTCTTATTTTTAAGTCACATTTGTTCTTAAATTGTTGTTGTGATGTTAAGATCGATGAAGTATTAACTTTGAGATACAAATGACACTCTTAACACTTAAACATTACAATTTGAACATCTTTTGCACTAATTCGTAAAGGTGACAATCCAATTTATTTGGTACTAATTCGTAAAATGTGACTTATGCGTAAGAATGAAACATATTCGTAAAACATGTCTTATTCGTAAACATATGGCTTATTCGTAAGAATGAAACTTATGCTTAAGAATGAGGCTTATTCGTAAGAAACAGTCTTATTCGTAAACATAAGGCTTATTCGTAAGAATATGACTTATGCGTAAGAATAAGGCTTATTCGTAAGAAATAGTCTTATTCGTAAACATTTTCACTTATTCGTAATTTCTTTCCAAGAAATACGAAGTCCACTGAAGACACTTGTTCGTAAGATTTCAAGACTAATTCGTAATCTTTGATTTGTTACAAACTTCTTTTCCCTGTTATGCAAACAACAAATCATTGATTAATAACACTTCACATCATGTTTTTCCACACAACAAATGACTGGTTCATTTATTTCAAACTCACAAACTCTTATTCGTAAAACCCTTATTCCAAAATTTACGAACAAGATATTGATATGTTAAATGTTTGATTCAATGATTAGCGAGTGCTCCTATGGTTATCTTAAGTGTTTTGACCAATTTATAACAATTTTTGACCACAGGAATCAAAGATTGAAACTGAACGTGCACCCTTAAACCCTAAACTTTAATTTTGACTCTCAAAATGTTTTTGGTTTAATTAACAATCATCCAAGTGTTCCATAACATGTTTAAACACTTTCCCACTAACTTGATTAGATCAAAACACACCAAACAGGTTTTCCCTAATTCGATTCGTATGAACCTTAATTACAATAATCATACAAACATGTTTCTGGGTGTAATTAAGGATTAATAACATGTTTAGAACACGATTAGGACCAAAACCCACCAATAATATCATACAAAAACACACTAAATCGTTTTTCCCCAATTCGACATAAACCCTAGGTGTTAGATTCAAAAATTAGAGCGATTGAGCCGTTGGATCATGTTAACCTCAAAAACCATTTCTTAAATTTGCTTAAAGACAAGGAAAACACTTACGGATATGCAAAAAGTTGATCGGATTTGATGGTTAGATTAGGGTCGTCGATGGTGGTGGGTGTGTTGTAGTAAATGTGTTTTCAGAAAAGTTATGAGTGCAGTAAATGCACTTTGACTTTTGTTTTTGTTTTTAATTTTTTTTAACTTTCAAAGGTTAAACACATTTGGTCCCTTAACGACAGATTTTTGCAAATTAAGTCCCTTTCTCACAAACAAAGGTTAACCACAGTTAACATCTTTTGGCAAAAACAATTTTAACTACTCCCCCTCGACTTTTGACGTAATAACATTTATGCATTTGGAGAAAATTTAAGTAAAGAGAGAGTATTTACTGAAGACAATTATAACAACACAATTTAACACAACATCATTTGTTGGAAATATGCAAGCATAAGTTTTAAATAAGAAATTTGAAATTACATTCTCCCCCTCAACACTTGTTTGGGAAAAAGATGATGAAAGATTGTTTTGAGATAACCAAGTGTTGACGGAAAGATTGTACTTGCATTTTGAGATAAAAAAATAGATTAATAATAAAAAAAATTGTAAAATATTTTTGTGATTTTTTAAAGTTTTATATTTTTGTATTTGATAGTTGGTAAGATATTTACAGAATGATTTGATGTTTGACATTTTCAAGTTTGTTTGAGAAAGTTTTCCAGATCTTCTGGAGTCAAACACCGCATACCAATTTGGTGAACTAATTTCACAAATCTTGCATGAGGCAAGGTTTTGGTGAATAAGTCTGGCAACTGGTATTCCGTACCCACAAAATATAATTCAATTGTACCCTTTTCAACATGTTCCTTGATGAAATGATATCGAAGAGCAATATGCTTTGATTTTGAATGTTGAACCGTGTTGTAGGAGATGACAATTGCACTCTTGGAGTCACAGTACATCGAGATTTTGTCAAATACGTGTCCATAGTCCATCAGTTGTGATCTCATCCAAATGACTTGAGCACACCATGCTGACATGACAACGTATTCAGCTTTCGTTGATGACAATGAAGTGCAATCCTGCTTCTTTGACTGCCAAGATACAAGTTTATCTCCGAGAAATTGAATACCACCAGAAGTACTTTTCGTGTATCTAAACAACCTGCATGGTCAGCATCTGAAAAGGCTATTAGTTCAAAACCAGAATCCTTCGGATACCAGATCCCCAAGTGAATGGTTCCCTTTATGTATCGAAGGATTCTTTTAGCCTCAAAGAGGTGTCTTTTAGTTGGGTTTGACTGATAGCGGGAGCAAAGATATACTGCAAATACTATGTCTGGTCTGCTGGCTGTTAGATACATGAGAGACCTAATAATACTTCGGTATTTGGTAGGGTCAACTGGTGTCCCATGTAAATCAACATCCATCTTTGGTGAAGAGGCAGACATGGGAGTTTTATAAGTATCACAATTGGTCATGCCATTTTTCTTTAGAATTTCAAGAGCATATTTGGATTGGTTTAGAAAAATACCCCGGGGGGATTGATGAACTTGGAGTCCTAAAAAGAATTTTAGTTCACCCATCATAGACATTTCAAAGTTTTGTTTCATTAATTTTGCAAAAGCGACTGAATATTTTTTCTTTGTTGATCCAAAAATGATGTCATCGACATAAATTTGAACAATCAAAATGTCCTCCCCATGTCTTTTAATAAAGAAAGTTGGATCA
Organism: Artemisia tridentata subsp. tridentata; assembly: GCA_021014915.2. NCBI lineage: Eukaryota > Viridiplantae > Streptophyta > Magnoliopsida > Asterales > Asteraceae > Artemisia > Artemisia tridentata. The sequence continues at coordinate 250,301,055 of CP139504.1, forward strand.
ACTAATCCTTTGGTAAAGTGATTAGCAATTAAGAATGAAGACAGTTTGTCGTACCATACCCTCGGGGCTTGTTTAAGGCCATAAAGGGCTTTCTTGACTCTGTACACATGATTAGGATGACCTGGATCGATGAAGCCCTCTGGTTGAGTGACATACACTTCTTCACGGAGTTGACCACTCAGAAATGCAGTTTTCACGTCCATTTGATAAACGATGATGTTCTTGTGGGCAACATACGCCAAAAACATTCGGACAACTTCAAGTCTAGCTACTGGTGCAAAGGATTCTTCAAAATCAATTCCTTCTTCTTGGCTGAAGCCTTTGGCAACCAGATGCGATTTGTTACGAATTACTGTTCCATCATCATCAAGTTTGTTTTTCCAAATCCATTTAAGTCTGATGACATAGACTCCATCTGGTCTTTCAATAAATTCCCAGACTTCAAGACATTTGAATTCATCAAGTTCTTATTGCATTGATTCAATCCAATTGTCATAAGTCATTGCTTTTTTAATGTTCTTTAGTTCATCTTGACTGACGGTAAGAGCATAAACACAATGTTCAGCGTCTATGTGAAGTCGTTGTCTTGTCATTACTGGATTTGAAGGATTTCCAATCATATTTACTAAGGGGTGATTTCTTTTCCATTTATGTGTTGAAGGGCAATGTTTATAATAGGTGTGCATATTAGACAGATCCACATTGCGGGTTGACGACTCAGCAATATAAGGAATAGTTGGAGCCGGAGCAAATGGATTAAAGAAAGCATTTCCGTCATAATCTGCAGGCGCGGGTACTTGTTGTTCTTGTTGATCTTTAGCTACATCATTGGTGTTGGAAGCAGTTTGTTCTTCTGTTGTTGGAGAGTCGAGTGGAGGTGCATTAGTTGCAACAGTAGTTTTTGTTTACGCAGGTGTATCATGTATTGAAATTTGATCAGGTTGTGCAGCGAAAACATTTGATACATCTGGAGCACGTCTTTCGGTTGTCTCATTGAACAGAGGAGCAAATAAGGTTTCCAATTGTTGACGAGTGAATACAGGAGATGGTGCAGTTGATGATTCAGGGAAGTTTAAACGGTTGGTTGCGGGTCCTAAGCTGTTTTGCTCAGAAGCCATATCTGCAAGTTCATCAAAATTAGCATGAATGGTTTCCATGATTTCTCTAGTGCGACGGTTCCAAATTCGAAAGCCTTTTGAATTTTCACAGTATCCAACGAACACACCGATGTCTGCTTTTGCTTTGAGTTTGCCAAGGTCATCACGATCATTATTTGGATAGCAAAGGGCACCAAATACATGAAAGTGTTTGATATTTGGTTTATGGTTATGGACAAGCTCATAAGGTGTTTTGTTGTGGCATTTGGTAATCATAGAACGGTTTTGAGTGTAACATGTAGTCGAGACGGCTTTCGCCCATAAGTAATCAGGTAATTGAGCATTAATAAGCATCGTTCTTGTAGCTTCCACTAGTGTTCTGTTTTGTCTTTCAACTACTCCATTTTGTTTTGGACTTCGTGCAATGGATGTTTGATGTTCAATTCCCACTTTTTCAAAGTAACCACGAAGAGTCTGATTCTTGAATTCAGTTCTGTTGTCAGTTCTAACTTTTATAACCGTATTGCGAAGCTGAACTTGAATTTTTGTGAGAAAGGTGATAATCATGTTAGGAGCTCGATCTTTACTTCGAAGGAAATAAACCCAAGTCCATCTGGAGTAATCATCAACAATTACCAGAATGTAGCGTTTGCCATTGATCGTCTGCACGCGCATAGGGCCACATAGATCCATGTGAAGAAGATGAAGTACGTGATTGGTACTGTGTTCAGCTTTTGGAGGAAAGTGAACACGAGTGCTTTTTCCTTGTTCACATGCAGGACATAAGTGATCCTTGGAGTAACGAAATCTTGGAAGACCGACAACTAGTTTGTGTCGTGCAAGTTCAGTCATGGTTTTGAAGTTCAAGTGAGAAAGTCGTTTGTGCCATAACCATGATTTTGTTGAATTTGCTTTGGAGAGCAGACATATTGGAGAAGATGCAATCATATCAGACATGGAGATTGTGTAAATACTAGTTGCACGAGTGCCTGACATGAGATCATTTCCTTGTAAATCACGAACGAAACATGTTTTCTCCCTAAATGTGACTTCCAAATCCCCATCACAAAATTGACCGAATGAGAAAAGGTTGTGACCAAGGCCTTCGACGTAGTATACACGACTAATTTTGATGTTACCATTTACATAATCTCCATAACCCATGATAGCCGCAAAATAATCGTTCCCGAATCTGACAGTACCAATGAACTTTGAAACAAAATTAATGAGCAGTTTAAGGTTTCCTGTCATATGTCGGGTACATCCGCTATCAACAATCCAGAGTACGATTTGGATTACCTGCATCACATGAAGATGACGAAGATGGAATAGTGGTAAAATTGGAACCCTTACTAGTAATGGGTTCCGTTACAGTAGAATCACAAGTGTTTCTAGATTTAGGTAACCACTTAAAACTAGGTGTATACTGTAACCATTTTTGCCATATCCAACTACTTTGGGCTTTTGTCTTAGTGAATGCACTAGGTGAATCTGTTTTCTTAGGACTTGCATTTTCGGCTATGGGATCACTTAACACAATTTTAGAAACTACTTTTGGCTCTTTTCCTAACGCAAGCTAATGCGTGGTTTTGCGACCTTACAACAGGTTTTACCTCTCGAGGGATCTCAAGAGGCTTGCAATCCCCACCAGGCAGTGTACCTGACCGATGTAGTATAGTGTAGTGGCAAGTACCGGGGGATTGATCGTTCTCTAGGGGAATAGTGTCGTTAGGATTGAAAAACTATTCTAATAGGTCTAAGTGTGAGGGAAGATTCTTTTTGTATTTTTATATTTTATGAAAGCAAGTAAAATCTCGGGTTTGAAGGAGTGGGCAGAATTAGTTGCTAGTCAACTAACCCAAATAACTACAAATGCAAATAAAATAAAATAACTGAAAATGAAAAGGTGGTGAAACTTATATGGAGAGAATGTTTACTTAGATTTCCTTACTCCCTAACTATCTTTTACCGGTTGATTAGTGTGTATTAATTGCGTGGATGACGGGTGTATTCCTTAATACCAATCGTGGGGTGGCGTACGTACTTCCCCAACTCTACAAGGTCCTACTTCACTCCTATGTCGAGCCGGCTAAGAAGCTCCTAACATGGGATCATTAGAATTCGCTCATGCATTAAATACAATCATAAAAACCTAGTACGCATTGGTTCATGTTTCTTAAGACGTTCAAGCAAGTTACCGAATAGGAGGTTAGCCAGTTTTCTTAAGCCTAACATCGATAAACAATCATCCAATACAATTAATAACACACTAATAACCAATAATCAATAGTTAGGTTTCATTAGATCTAAGCAAACACAAGATAAATCTAGCCTAGCATGTTAATTAAAAGACAAGAACAAGATATAATCAAACAACACATAGACATATTGATTGATTAAATGATCACTTATCTTCAATTAAACATGGGAGATCCAAGGGTATGAAAACCCTTAAAAATGGCAGAAATTCGTCTTAGGGTTTCTCCTCACAAAATTGCACACAATAAGTTCCACACAGTGAATAAAAATTGCAAAACTATATATAGAGTTTAATATCTGACGGCGTCACGTTGTAGATCTTGACGCCGTCACCTCGCCGCGTTTAGGGTTCCCGGATGGCCTTCCTGACGCCGTCCCTCTTTAGTCCTCCAAAATCCTCCCTGGCTTATCAAGGCTTGACGCCGTCAGAAATGTGCTTGACGCCGTCTCGCTTTAACTTAAACCGTGATGGCCTTGATCACCTTAAAGGGTGACGCCGTCAGACTTCCTTAGTAAAATTCCCTGGCTTATCATGTGTATTTTTCATATCCACCTCTTTTGCCAAGCCATGACGCCGTCAGGAGCAATCCTTGACGCCGTCAAGTGCACTTTTCCAGCAACATTGGAGACTTTGTCGTTTTCTTCACTTTTATGCTCCAAAAACATCCAAAATGCTTCCTTTTCCAGATTTCGCCTCCAAAGTACCTAAAATGACAAAAGGAACGATTTAGGGCAATATTTGATCAAATAAATACGATTTAGGGCTTAAATGACCCCCTAAAAGTGGTTCACTTTTCGCTTCATCAAATACCCTTACACTTGAGATTTGCTTGTCCTCAAGCAAATGCGTTTTTTTTCTAATCAAAATACAAGTTAGGGGTCATTTAACACTAATATAAAAGTAATTACAACAAATAGTCGTTCCACTTTAATCATAATAAGCACGGAGATTATAGACTAGCACCTCACAAGTAGTGTTTAGATACTCACATCTCTCAGGTGTCATCAAAATAAATCTCATAAATGAAAATGGATAATATCTCTCACTACCTGTCATAGCAAATAGATTACCATAGGCTTGGGAAAGGATCAAAAACCTCCTCCACTAGGCGTAAGCACCTAAGATAAACTATCAAAGAGGGCTTTTACATGGGTTATAACGTTAGGTGTAGGGATATGATAAACACGGATTTGTTGGATAAGGGATATTTTACTGGTGGCGAGTTAAAGATCTTGATTAATTACATGTACTATACAATGTTGCTAAGCCAAGACTCGACTCAATCTTAAGCTAAAAACAAAATAACAAAAACATAAAATAAACATAAAATAAAACGGGATGGTAGTCCGTATGTTTTTTTCTACTTTTCTTTTTCTCATTTTTTTGTATTTTTTTCTTGATTTTTTCGATTTTTTTTTTTTTTTTTTCATACACTCTTGCCCTACCATCCAAAAAAATACATTATAGGGGCGTTGCATTCCCCTTACACTTGAACTTTTACATAACTCTACAAATAACTATTCTAATGACTCGAATTAAGATAATCGAAAAACTTGGAGTACTTTTAAAAATATTTAGCACATATGGGGGTAATAATGTTCTTCTTCCCCATTACTCCATTACACTAGTACTTTACCCAAGAGTCCCAATCGTCCCAAAACAATATGTACCAGGATATGACTCGACTTAGCAACCATGTAATCAATTAGATAATTAACTTGGGGTTTAAACAAATGTTGTAACAATAATGCACTAAAAATGAGTGCATACAAGGTAGGCTAAGGCGATTTGGGTGTACATTTAAGTGGGGTGTAAACAAATTCTTCCTTTAAGTAAAATGCTTAAAGTTAGAAACGAAAAGATAGGCTCTGAGGGGTGTACTAGGGGTATCGTGTACTAAAAATGAGTACAACGCAAAGGGTGTGGGAGAATTACTTGACCAATGTAGCCAAAGTAATTATAACAAAAACACAGGTGTAAAACAATGGGTTAATCCTAATGCCTCTTATCATGTAGTAAATCTAACTACACGAATGTAGTCTCACTTGTGGCCTCAGAATGGTCCTAACGCAAGTTCTAGAATCTAAGTGCTACCGGTACACACATCATAGCATAAATGCTTTTCCTACCAATTCTAGGGGCGAACCTCACATATTTGGGGGTGGAAATTTTTTTTTTAGTGGTACGGTTTTGTGCTAGTCATACAACTCCTATCCGTGAGACGCTCATTAAGATCAAAGTTTCACTCCTATATGTTGTAAAAAAATTTAAATTTGGCACTAAAATTGCCCTAACAGGTATTTATCTCAGTTTTATTACACATCTACTATTAAACAAACAAAAATCAAGCGTAAAAGCATTCTCTAATCGTACTTTACCCCCCTTACACTTAAGATGAACATTGTCCCCAATGTTCAAATAACAAGATGTAAAAGTAAATAAGGTAAAAGAATGAAATCAAATACTCCCCTGATTCGTTCGGTGGATAAAGGGGTAACATGGTTAGATCTTCTTCCAAGGTAATGTTGAAGCTTCACGACTAATGCATCGCCAAAAGCTTGATTCCACAAACATCTCCTTGTCCAAAATAACCTGTTAAACCTGAGAAAACAAACACGAAAAACCTGCATAACATCGGCGGGATAAATTCTATATAAGGATATAATGCTTGTGGAATGATTATTTTGCAGATTCCTGGAGTTTATAAGTTAGAGATTTAATAAAAACTTTTTATGAAAACAAAACTTTCAAAAATTTCAGAAAATTAAAACCCGACGCCGTCAGGTTGTAAAGCCTGACGCCGTCAGAAATGATCTGACAGAATTCTCATGTTAAGTTTCTGGAAAATTTCTGGAAAAACCTATACCTTACTTCCTGGAATTCCTGCAAAACATCATTATGACTCGATACAAGCATTTGACTCAAACAATTACTAATATGTATGTTAATTTATTATTATTACGATTCATGTTCATTTTTGTTCTTGTAAACAAATTTGGATTTCCCTTACACTTAACTTTTGCAAAATACCTTTATATGTAGTTAAGACGAAGTTAAAAACAAGATAAAGCATTTTCACAATTTAGTTTTGAACATGAATCAATAATAATAAAAATTAAACATACATACGGAAACAAATAAAATCAAACAAACAAATAAATAAACACACAAAGCAAATAAAGCTTGGGTTGCCTCCCAAGAAGCGCTTTTCTTTATTATCGAGTCTTGTAGCTAGACTCAAAGTCACCCTACATTACGTGACTTCTTCATCAAAAGTTATGTCTTCCTCATTGATCATTTCATTACCATTCTCTTGATAATGCTTGACTCGTATATTCACAGTGAATTCTCTATCCTCGTCGTCAATCAACACAACGGCTCCGGTTTTAGAGGAGCTCCTTACGGTAAAAGGTCCATACCATCTAGATTTAAGTTTTCCAGGAAATAGCCTTAAGCGAGAATTATATAATAAGACCTTGTCTCCTTCTGAAAACTCTTTGGGTCTCTTAATCCGTTGGTCATGCCATCTTTTTGCCCTTTCTTTGTATGTAATGGAAGATTCGTAAGCCTCTAATCTCAATTCATCGAGCTCTTGGAGCTGTAAGAATCTATTTGTTCCCGCAACCGTATCATCCAAATTACAAGCCTTAAGTGCCCAATATGCCTTGTGTTCCAGTTCTACTGGAAGGTGGCATGCCTTGCCATATACCATACGGAACGGGGTTGTCCCGATTGGTGTCTTATAAGCGGTTCGAAATGCCCACAAAGCTTCATCGAGCTTAAAAGACCAATCTTTTCTGTTTTGATTGACCGTTTTTTCTAATATTCTCTTTATGGCTCTATTAGTGTTTTCGACTTGACCATTGGTTTGAGGATGGTAAGCAGTGGAGAATCTGTGAGAGACTCCATATCTTTTCATAACTTTCTCCATTTGCGAATTGCAAAAATGAGTTCCCCTGTCACTAATAAGAGCTTTCGGAATTCCGAACCTAGCGAACAATTTTTTTAAGAAATGAATTACTACCCTAGCGTCGTTAGTCCTAAGGGCTTGTGCTTCCACCCATTTTGAAACATAATCAATGGCCACTAAGATGTATTCATTCCCTCCTGAAGACGGGAAGGGTCCCATGAAATCAATTCCCCAAACATCGAAAACCTCGCATACTTGTATATAATTCTGCGGGGCTTCATCCCTCCTAGAGATATTCCCAGCTCTTTGACACGCGTCACAAGTCTGTATCATTCCCTTCACATCACTAAATATTGTAGGCCAATAGAATCCCGCGTCGAAGACCTTTCGTGCAGTAGTGTTCATTCCGTGATGCCCTCCAGATGGACCTGCATGACACTCTTTCATAATTCTGATAGCCTCCTTTTCCGAAACACAACGCCTGATTACATGATCCGGACATCTTCGGAATAAGAAAGGTTCATCCCAAAAGTAGTACTTTAATTGATTGAAGAACCTCTTTTTTTCATACCTGCTCATATGCTCAGGAATGACTCTACTTGCCAGGTAGTTAGCATAATCCGCATACCATGGTTCAGAATCATTTATTGACATGAGCTGCTCTTCAGGAAATGACTCCCGAATCTCACTCTTGTCAGATTCAGCGAGGTTGGGGTTTTCAAGACGAGAGAGATGATCAGCCGCAAGATTCTCTGCTCCTTTCTTATCACGAATCTCTACATCGAACTCTTGCAATAGTAAGATCCAACGAAGTAACCGCGGTTTAGCATCCTGTTTAGTGAAAAGATATCGAATAGCTGAATGGTCCGTAAAAACAACCGTTTTAGAAAGGACAAGATACTGGCGAAACTTATCAAAAGCAAATACCACGGCTGGTAATTCCTTTTCAGTGGTAGTGTAGTTTTCTTGAGCAGGATTCATGGTTTTGCTAGCATAATATATTGGCTGAAAGTGTTTGTTAAACCTTTGGCCTAACACTGCTCCGACAGCATAATCCCTAGCATCGCACATGATTTCAAAGGGTAACTCCCAGTTAGGGGTGACCATAATCGGAGCTTGGGTGAGTTCCTGCTTCAATCGATCGAATGCATCCTTGCACTCTTGAGAGAAGTCGAACGGGGCATCCTTCATGAGCAACTGAGTCATTGGTCTAGCCATCTTTGAGAAATCTTTAATGAATCTCCTATAGAAGCCAGCATGACCCAAGAAGCTACGGATTGCCTTGACAGTGGTTGGATAGGGGAGTTTGGATATAGCTTCAATTTTTGCCCGGTCTACTTCAATTCCACTTCCTGAAATTCTGTGTCCTAGCACAATCCCTTCTTTTACCATAAAGTGGCACTTTTCCCAGTTTAGTACTAAGTTAGTCTCCTCACATCGTTTGAGCATCTTCTCAAGGTTAGCAAGACAGCGATCAAAAGAGTTTCCAAAGACCAAAAAATCATCCATGAAGACCTCAATGCTGTCTTCCATTAACTCATGGAAGATTGTTGTCATGCAACGCTGGAAAGTGGCGGGGGCGTTACATAGTCCAAAGGGCATTCGCTTGTAGGCGAAGGTGCCATAAGGGCATGTAAACGTAGTCTTTTCTTGGTCCTCAGGAGCGATAGGGATTTGGAAATACCCAGAGAACCCATCTAAGAAGCAGTAGTACTCATGCCCCGCTAACCTTTCCAACATTTGGTCGATAAATGGGAGAGGGAAATGATCCTTTCGGGTTGCATCATTCAACTTCCTATAATCGATGCACACACGCCATCCAGTTACTGTTCGTTGAGGCACTAATTCATCCTTATCGTTCTTAACCACCGTCATTCCTCCCTTTTTTGGTACAACCTGTACAGGACTTACCCATGGACTGTCTGAGATTGGGTAAATTAGTCCCGCATCTAGGAGCTTAACGACTTCCTTTTTTACGACTTCCTTTATGTTGGGGTTTACTCGCCTTTGAGGTTGCACGGTGGGTTTATAATCCTCCTCCATGAGTATTTTATGCGTACAAAAGGTTGAGTCAATCCCCTTGATGTCGGCTACACTCCATGCTATAACTCCTTTATATTTTTTTAAAACTCCTAAGAGTTTATCCTTTTGTTCACTTTCCAAAGAAGAGTTTATGATTACCGGAAGTTGATCTTTTCCTTGGAGGAAAGCATATTCCAAGTTGTTCGGGAGTTCCTTGAGTTCTAACGTGGGTGGCTCGATGATGGAAGGTTTAAGTTTGTTTTCGGGTTTACGAAGCTCAATCTGTTCGATTTCTTGTCTGGGATAGAAGGAGACTGCGTTCAAATCCATAGTCTTCTCCTCCTCAAAGATGGGTAAGAAAGCTTCATCTCGCAACCAACCAGCTTCCACCTGTTCATCTATGCAATTGTCAATCTCGTCGGATAGTTCATTGATTTCTCCGATGAGATACAGCCGATTAGCTGCTTCGAGAGAAAGATTCATTGCGTCCTTGATGTCGAAGGTTAAGCTATCGGTCCCCACTCGCAGGGTTAGTTTGCCGTCATGAACATCAATAACAGCGCGAGCAGTTGCAAGGAATGGCCTCCCCAGAATAATGGGCACTAGGTCATCTTCTTCCATCTCTAAGATGACGAAGTCAACTGGAAATTTGAACTTCCCAACCTTAACCAGCACATTCTCACATATTCTTAAGGGGTATTTGACTAATCTATCGGCAAGTTGGATGCTCATACGGGTTGGTTTCAATCCAGAATACCCTAATTTGAGGAACATGGAATGCGGCATAAGGTTGATACTTGCTCCTAAGTCGGCCAAAGCATTCTTGACTGAAAGAGATCCTATTGAACAGGGCAGGGTGAAACTACCTGGATCGTCCACCTTCTTTGGCAGCCCTCGTTGAGTTACCACAGAACATTCTTCTCCTAAGGTTACAAGACCCTCGAGCATTTTTCTGTTGGTTAGCAGCTTCTTGAAGTATGTACTATATTTGGGCATATGATAACATGCATCAAGAAGGGGTATGGTGACGACCAAATCCTTCAAATATGACAAGAATCTTTTATTATCATTTTCGACCTTTTGATTCTTGAGGCGAGACGGGTATGGGACTTTAATGGGCTGTTTGGTTGGAGTAGGTGGAGAGGGAGTTACCGGAGGGGTTTGCTCGGGATTTTCATCGTTCACATTACCTTCCTCCTCATGAGGGGTGTCGGGTTCCATGACGTTAGATTGTTGAGCTGGGTAAGGTGGATCCTTAGTAGTTGTTCCAGCACGAGTGGTGATGGCGAGTAAGGGATCTCTTTGATTTGTTTGAGGTTCGCCAAGGCCGTCGAGAGTGGCGTTGAGTTATGCGAATTTGGCCCTCAGGTCGTTTTGTCGGCTATTGATGAGGTTGTCAAGACCATTCAGTTGCAGATTCTTTTCAAGCGTGAAATGCCCAAGATCATCCTCAAAAGTGCTCCTAACCTTGTAGTCAGGATATTCTCCTCCTCCCTCTTCTCTCACAAGATTTCCCCAAGGGGTAAAATCATTGTTTTGGTAGAAAGTTAAGAGCGAAGGATCATCGTAGATGTCGTGGCTTGACAAGCATACTTGTTCGGTGGTGGTATCATCCCCGCATTCCTCCACTTCATGCGGGCCACCACATTGGTCACAGATCAAGTATGGGTTTGATAACCGTTTAGTTGGTTGTGACTTGTCTAGATAAGATACTTGATCATTCATTCTACTCAACCGGCTAGCAAAAGGAGGTTCTTTCATGATCTTGGAAACGCTCATGATCGAATCGGGTTCATCCCAGATATCGTCTTGATCATTTGCGTATTCCTCAATTCTATTCCATCCTTCCTCAGCGCTTAGGTTGGCTATTTTTCCTTTCACCGAATTATTAATGTCAAATTGGTCGCTTTTAGGGACACTGTCATAAAAGATCTGGACAAGAAGCCAGAGTTCAATGCCATGATGAGGGACTTGTCTAATTAGATCTTTGAATCTGATCCAGGATTCGTGAATGGGCTCAGCTGGTCCAACATGGAAGCGGAAGATTTTGTCCCTTAACGTTGAAGTTCTTCCTATGGGAAAGAATTTCTCATAGAATTTTGAGATAAGCTGTTCCCATGTGAAGATGGACTCGGAGGGGAGTTTGTTATACCAATCTTTGGCTTTCTCATAAAGGGTGAAGGGAAATAATCGTAGCGGGGAGGTATCTCTAGTGGCTCCGTCCGTATGGAGGGTATCCACTATTTTCAGGAAGTCTTTGATGTGTTGGATTGGATCATCACTTTTAAGTCCGTGAAACTTGCATACACTTTGGGCAAGCCAAATGTCGGTTGCACGTAAGACCCCATTCGTGTGTTCATTAGGAAAAACAATAGCATTGGAAAAACCGCGAGGGGTGGGAGAAGAGTAGTCCTTGAGGGATTTAGGGATTGGGTTTTCGGGAACCTCCATATCGTGATTGGTTTGAGGGCTAGGAGGTGTAGAGTGAGGATTGGATTCTTCCTCGGAGAGGGCATCATCAAAATCGATCGTGGATGGTTTGGCTGCTTGGTGGTGTTGCCTTAATTTATGCATTTCCCTTTCGGGTTCAGCATAGGGTGTGGCAAGAGTTTTGATCGAGCTACGGCTCCTAGTGATTCTAGGATTAGGGGGGTTATCATCCAAAATTAGGGAATATCCTCCTAAAGTGTGTGCTCTACGAGTTTGGTTTTGTTGTGGTGGTGGGTTGTTGGGATCGAGGATATTACCACCTTCCATGATGTCGGATGGTAATGGTTACGAACAAAGAAACGAAGAAAAAAGATAGACTAAAGAAAAACCTAGAAAAATAAAATAAAAATCTCACTAGAAAGGAATCTAGTGAGTAGACCTAATAAAATAAAAATTCAACCTAAACAATAACTATTCCCCGGCAGTGGTGCAAAAACTTGATGCGTGGTTTTGCGACCTTACAACAGGTTTTACCTCTCGAGGGATCTCAAGAGGCTTGCAATCCCCACCAGGCAGTGTACCTGACCGATGTAGTATAGTGTAGTGGCAAGTACCGGGGGATTGATCGTTCTCTAGGGGAATAGTGTCGTTAGGATTGAAAAACTATTCTAATAGGTCTAAGGGTGAAGGAAGATTCTTTTTGTATTTTTATATTTTATGAAAGCAAGTAAAATCTCGGGTTTGAAGGAGTGGGCGGAATTAGTTGCTAGTCAACTAACCCAAATAACTACAAATGCAAATAAAATAAAATAACTGAAAATGAAAAGGTGGTGAAACTTATATGGAGAGAAATGTGTTTACTTAGATTTCCTTACTCCCTAACTATCTTTTACCGGTTGATTAGTGTGTATTAATTGCGTGGATGACGGGTGTATTCCTTAATACCAATCGTGGGGTGGCGTACGTACTTCCCCAACTCTACAAGCTCCTACTTCACTCCTATGTCGAGCCGGCTAAGAAGCTCCTAACATGGGATCATTAGAATTCGCTCATGCATTAAATACAATCATAAAAACCTAGTACGCATTGGTTCATGTTTCTTAAGACGTTCAAGCAAGTTACCGAATAGGAGGTTAGCCAGTTTTCTTAAGCCTAACATCGATAAACAATCATCCAATACAATTAATAACACACTAATAACCAATAATCAATAGTTAGGTTTCATTAGATCTAAGCAAACACAAGATAAATCTAGCCTAGCATGTTAATTAAAAGACAAGAACAAGATATAATCAAACAACACATAGACATATTGATTGATTAAATGATCACTTATCTTCAATTAAACATGGGAGATCCAAGGGTATGAAAACCCTTAAAAATGGCAGAAATTCGTCTTAGGGTTTCTCCTCACAAAATTGCACACAATAAGTTCCACACAATGAATAAAAATTGCAAAACTATATATAGAGTTTAATATCTGACGGCGTCACGTTGTAGATCTTGACGCCGTCACCTCGCCGCGTTTAGGGTTCCCGAATGGCCTTCCTGACGCCGTCCCTCTTTAGTCCTCCAAAATCCTCCCTGGCTTATCAAGGCTTGACGCCGTCAGAAATGTGCTTGACGCCGTCTCGCTTTAACTTAAACCGTGATAGCCTTGATCACCTTAAAGGGTGACGCCGTCAGACTTCCTTAGTAAAATTCCCTGGCTTATCATGTGTATTTTTCATATCCACCTCTTTTGCCAAGCCATGATGCTGTCAGGAGCAATCCTTGACGCCGTCAAGTGCACTTTTCCAGCAACATTGGAGACTTTGTCGTTTTCTTCACTTTTATGCTCCAAAAACGTCCAAAATGCTTCCTTTTCCAGATTTCGCCTCCAAAGTACCTAAAATGACAAAAAGAACGATTTAGGGCAATATTTGATCAAATAAATACGATTTAGGGCTTAAATGACCCCCTAAAAGTGGTTCACTTTTCGCTTCATCACAAGCTTAGAAGCTATAATGGGCCTAGAAAGAATGCCATTAGTATGTTTTCTAGTACGTAATAAAAGAGAATTAGCAGCACAACGATCATGAGTACCAAACATCATACTTTTACGACAAAAAATACAAGAAGCATTGACATTTGAAACATTCAACGACATAGCATTCGTTACATTGATATTTGAATTACAAGTTTTTAAGTTCGAATCTAAATCATGTGAAACATGCATTTTATTCAAAGTCCTAAGGTGATCTTCTACTTCATTCTCTTCTAGAGGTCAGCTCCTACGTTTCCAGATCCTATTCTTCTTTCTTGTGCTCTTACGCTGTGATTTGCTAACGCTAGTAGTGGCTTCTAGTCTTGTAGAAGTGGAAGCAATCAAATCAGTGGTCTAACTTTGGTTTGTATCTGTTTACCTAGATGATGTTTCGATTTTGTACATTCCTGGTGCGATTACGTTTGTGTTTCCTAATTTCCCTTTGTTAAGTGTACGTATTTTCTCTTCTAACTCACAAATGATGAATTGTTGATCTTGTATTTTTGCATCGAGTTCTCTATTTAAACGAACAGTGTCATTTCGATTCTTTCGACATTCATCATTTTCTTTCAAAAGTTCAGAACGTGTCTTTTTCAAAGAATCATAAATTGTTTTATACTCATCTTTTAAATGCTCAATTTCTTTTTCATTTTTGAAAACTTGACATTTTAAAACCGCATTTTCATCATCAAGATTATCAACTTTGGATGTTGAAAGGTTTTGAAAAGACATGTTTTCTTTTTGACGTTGTAATTCGAGTTCAAAAGTAAGACTTTGAGCCTGACACCATTGAAGTTTCTTTTGAAGTTGAGAAATCTCGAGTGAAAGTTTTGTTTGAACATCATCATTATGAGTCATTACTCTCTCATTTTCTGCTTTTAAAATCAATTTCGTGTCTCAACGTATCATTTTCAGCATTGTGATCGGTTATGAGCATGTAATTGCATGACAAATAAACAGAATTCATAAATACAGATATAATATCAGAACTTAGAACATCTTCCAAGAGTCGATCTACTTCGTTTTGAAGAATTTTGTTTTCACGTTTTCGTTTTGAAATCGAGTTTTCTGTTGCTTTGAAAATGTTCATCATGGATGAAACTTCATTTTGTAGTTCCCGTTCCCAATGTGTTGCACAAAGACACAAATGTTGAACATGAGGTAAAAATTGCGTTTGAAAATTTTGTCTCTGTTCTTTTGCGTAAGCAGATTGAAAAGTAGAAATTTTAATCTCCGAATTACGTTCAATTGCTTGTTCCAAAAGTTTGATGTCTTCCATAAACGTATCAAAACACCGAAGTACAAGACATCGTTTAGGTAATGGTTTAATTTCACCAGAAGATGGTAAAAGGCCATTTATTTGTGCCACTGGTTTGACAGGACTTACATCAGAAGTTGATGCATGAATTTCTGAAATATACCAAGGTTGTTTTGTTTTTTCCTTTTGAGGAACAAAAGTTTCATGGATAGATGGTAATTTTGAATAATCAAATGGTTTAACCATTTTCTTTTTACTCATTTTCAATCGACTCTCGTCTTCTAGTTCGAATTCTTCCTCACAATTATATAAAATAACACGCTTTGCAGTATCATCAAACAATTGTTCTACATTATACAACTTTGGATTTTCTCTTAGATCTGTGTGTAGAAAACGTGGTTTATCGTTACCAAGAGCAAAACCTTTTGAACCATTGGGATTTGATTTTAAAGTTTACTTTTGTATGGTTGTGACCGACTCACCAGTTTTGTAAACAAGTTTTTGAAATTCTTTTATTTGTCTTTCCAACTCAACGATTTCATCAACGTGAGAATCAATACGTTTTCTTGACTTTTGTTTGTATTCTAAAAAAGTTGCTTAACAAACCGACATCTCCAAATTAGTTTTTGAAAGTTCAGCTGCAAGATGTTCGACTTGTTGTTTTAACTCATGCTTTTCTTGTTCTAATTTAGAAACTTGGTTGTTATTGAAAACAATTAATTCTCGCATTTGATGTTGTAATTCTTGCTCTTTAACATAAGAATTTTGAAATGCAACTTCAAAACTTTTTTCTCGTTTTGCTTGTGTTTCAAAGTTTGTAAGTTGATTTTTACAACTCTCAAGTTCCGCAGTTAATGATGCAATCTTAGATTTTAAGTTACCGTTTATTTCACTGCATTTTACAACTTGAGATTGGGTGGTCATGAGTAAGGTCATAAGTTCTGGATCTGGACCGGGCGAAGTTTCAATTTTTTCAAGTTGATCATTGTTACATTCATCAATTTGATCATCAAAGGTAACAACTGGGTTAATTTGATCATCATCATCAAATGTAACAACTGGGTTAATTTGATCATCATCATCAAAAGTAACGACTGTGTTAACTTGATCCTCGTCTCGAAGAGGTAACAATGGATCATCTTGAATAACTTTCTCCTTGTCAAGTGCAGATGCAGATGGATATGCTATTTCATGTATGAGGCATGTGGTTGCATCAAGTACCTGAGACAGGCCATCAGTGTCATAAACTGGGCCTGTATCACTCATGTGAAGTTCCTGCATGTTTGCCATTAACATCACAGTAGCATTAGCTTCCAGATCTTCCATTTCATCATCTGAATTAGCAGAGGCCATGAAGCTTTGTTCGTTGTTGGTGAGAGTTCCTCCTGCTTCATCCTTGAGTGCTAGAAGTAAAGCTTGCTTGTGGAAATCACTGCCTCTCATCTTTGGTTTAGGACATGCACTAGCCAAATGACCCTTGCCGTTATAGTTGTAGCATCTGATCACCGCATTAGTTTGTGTATTCTCAGTTTCAACAATTTCAACCCTTCTCTGAGGAGTACCAATATTGTTCCTACTTCCAATAGCAGCATTATACATTTGGCCATTTCCTGAATTCCCTGCATAACTACTGTTTCCCATTTGACGTCCATAAGATCGATTCTGCACTTCAACGCGTCCCCCTTGAACAACAGCTTGATTCCTTGGGTTAGATGAATTGCGAAGGTGATTGTTTGACTTGGTTGCAAATTTGCTGAAGGCACGAGCAATGAAAGCAAATCCTTGATTCAATGTATTAAATGCTTCCTCTTTTTCATCATGTGATTGTGCATATAACATGTTGTCTTGTTGTTCATATGAAACAAGTTGATTGTCAGGTGATTGTTGTGAAGAATCATAAGGAACGATATGAGTGGAAGGTGATTGTTGAGGATAAGTAAAGTGATGTTGTTGTTGACCAAACGCATGATTCGACTGTGGATATGGAGCTTGATAAGATTGTGCCATAAGTACAAGTGGATTCGACTGTGGAGGAGGTGTTGATGATTGATACATTCTACGGAGAGCTCGATCTTTGTTAACTTCAGATTGATGATGTTTCAGATAATCAAACAACAATCCATATTTCGCATTATGAAGATTTTTGGCTTGACGAACAAATGTGACATATTTATGCCAATCTTTACCTAAACAATTGAGAAGTTTGGTGTTGATAGCAATTTTAGGCAAGATGATATTGTGTCGGTCTAAGTCATTGATGACGTTTGTGAAGCGATAATAGTACAACTCTAATGACTCCACTGGTTCAATAATGAATGTTTCATATTCGAGATAAAGCTTGGATTCCATGTCTTCTTGATTGAGTTCCGTGCCTTCCATCAAAAGATGTACATGTTCCCACATATCCTTAGCAGTCTTCTGAGCATCAATGCTATGGTAAATTGGATTAGGTATTCCTAGAAGAATATACTCAATTGCAAGTTCATTGGCCTCACGGTGTAGGATCTGTTCTGGTGTAAGTTGATTCTCTGGTAGAGTTGTCACAGTCTCAGGTCTTGGAGGAACAGCAGTTGCATCATCGACAACCGTTATATTTGGCACTTGAAAGGGTCCTTCAAGGATAACTTGTTTCAGGTACTTGCCATGAGGTTTTCAGAGTTCCATGAACCTTAAGAATCGGCTTGCCCATTGAACATAATTACCAGGTATGAGCATTGGAGGTCGTTCTAGTGAACCTGCTTCATGGATGGATTGTTGACTGCTAATAGCTTCACACATTTGATCAAACCAATGTGGTTGTTTTGGTGGAAGAGGCAAATGATGCATTGGGAATTGTTGTGTTGGAAATTGTGGTTGTTGATGGTATTATTGTTGTTGAAAGAAATGTGGGTTTTGTGGAGGAGGAAATGGTTGTCCTTGTTGATGAGGGTAATAAGGAAATGATTGAAATAAAGATACGGTGGTTGAGACATTGTTGAACTTGTGTAGACGATGGATCTTTGTAGATAATTGAAACGTGTGTTATGGTCTTAGTGAAGTTCCTTAGTATAGAGTTGTCCAAATTTGTAAAGTTTATCTTATTCGTAAACTTGTCCTTAGTCGTAAGATTTGGTCTTGCTCGTAAACTCTGTCCTTACTCGTAAGATTTGGTCTTGCATGTAAAGTCTGTCCTTATTCATAAGATTTGGTCTTGCACGTAGGATTAGGTCCTTACGCGTAAGCTTTAGGTCTTAGTCGTAAGACTTAGAAAACCAAATAAACCTTTCAAACTTATCCAAGCTTGAAAGATATCACAAGTCGAAGTATTCCACAAGCTTATCCAAGCTAGGGAAGTACTGAGTAACCTTTGCACGTTGAAGAAACTGAAGATGCACGCTTGCTCGTAAACTAAACGCTTACTCGTAAACTTACTGCTTGCTCGTAAAAGTGACTCTTACTCGTACGATAAAGGTTTTGACTAATTCTTACTCGTAAACTAAGGGTTTTGACTTCTTACTCGTAAACT
Source organism: Artemisia tridentata subsp. tridentata (assembly GCA_021014915.2). Classification (NCBI taxonomy): domain Eukaryota; kingdom Viridiplantae; phylum Streptophyta; class Magnoliopsida; order Asterales; family Asteraceae; genus Artemisia; species Artemisia tridentata. The sequence continues at coordinate 250,319,563 of CP139504.1, forward strand.
TTAGTCTAATTCGTAAAAATACCAAAATTTTCAAGTTACGTTTTGAGCATAAAAGACACGATTTCCACAAGTTTCTTTTGATCAAATCTCTTCAAAAACACTTAAAGAACAATAAAGGTTAGGCCTTTAACACTAAAAATGAAATTTGATGTTGTTCGTAATAAGGTAAGAACTAAGAAACACGTAGAAAACGATTTATAAACTACAAATTACCAAACTTTATGCTATTTCTAAGCTTCTAAACACTATATCAACCTTAAAACTTTCCAAGCCTCAAGATTTGAGTGAAAGAAACAAAGAAAAAATGCAAAAAACTTGAAAAAAATGAGAAATAAGTTACGAGTAACACTAAACACACACTCCAAATATCTATTAGGCGATTGATACCACTTGTGAGGTCAACATAATGATTCAACACAAGTATAACTTAGTGAGTGAGAGAGAGAGAGAGAGATAGAGAGAGAGAGAGAGAGAGAGAGAGAGAGAGAGATGGTATGGAACGCGTATAAATGAATGAAAAGAGTAAACTTGTATAACATGAACCAACAACCTCAAAGTGAGGTTTACATGAGTATTTATAGAGTAGCAAGTAGGGCAACGCCTACTAGAAAGGTATTAAGACTTATCCTAAGGCCCATGAGCTTACTTCATGAACCTTGGACTAATTACTAACATATAAGCCTATTAACTAAGCAACCTATTACAAAAGTTAATGATCGACACTTTTACTAATTACGGTTAATCCTAACAAGCTCCAAAAATATTTCTCCGGCCTTTTATGTAGAAAAATAATTTATGAAAAACAAAACAAAGAAGGTATAAAATAGTAAATCAGGTGCTCATCACAATCCACATTATTGTTTCTTTAGAGGCGAAACCTAGCCCCCCAATTTCTCTTTCTTTCATGAAGAATTAACAAATTGGAGTTATATAAAGTTGTAAACTATGAATAAGTAAGTGGAAATTTTAGAGAATGTAAATATAATACCTTCTCCATCTTGATTCTTGATTTTTTCATTTTTTTTTAATCTTTGTCGTATATTTTGTTGAATGAAGTGGGTTTAGTTAATCTTTGTCGTATAATTGTAAAAATATATAGAACATAATTAGGAATCTTCAATTTGGTTGACGCCATTGTTGATGATAAATGACTTGCTCGGTTTAAAAATGAAGATATGCTTTTACTTTTTACTTAATTGGTAACTATATAAAACTCATTGTTTTTTTATTAAACAAATTGAGCAAATATGAATTTTTGTACATTTCTTTGGCCAAGTTTATGTTGTTACCAAACATTATAATATCTAATTTCTTTACTAATTTATAATTTTTGAAATTTTTATGAAACATGCCCAAAAAGAAAATATGATAGTCTAACATTGGGAAATGATTTGATGAAAAGAAAAATTAAAATGAGAATAAGAAGAATTTATAGTTACACATTTTAAATATGGGAAATAATTTTTTTTAAAAAGTACATTTATTTTTGTAGATACATATATGTGAGTAGGGGTGCCATACGCCGACCCGACCCGAAACCTGATAAGGCCTTATAGGGTCGGGTCTATCGGGTCCAATATATCTTATCGGGTATATCGGGTCAACCCGATAACCCGATAGCGTTATAGGGTCGGGTTTCGGGTTTTAGCTAATTTGTTATCGGGTTATCGGGTTGACCCGATAAACCCGATAAGGTTAAAGCCCATTACTACTAACAACTCTTAACTAATAAACCCAAAAATAGTACTTAACTTCTTGATCATATATTCTCAGAGGCATAACAACCATTCATATTCACAATTTCCTAAGCAAACCCTTCCCATCCCAGTATCCCACGAATGAATTAGATCAAAAGTGCCAAAATTATCATTCAAGAGAAGGTAATTGTTTAATTTTTAGCTATATGTCATTCAAAAATCAAAAGTGACGTTATGTTAATTTCATAGCTGTTATAAATACGTTTTTTTTTTTTGCTGTTATAAATGTAGAAAGTCATACATTTAGAGATGATCGGGTTCTTTTTTTGCTGTTATAAATGTTGAAAGTCATACCTATCTTTACATTTTATCACTTAGTTGTTAAAGCTAAAAGTAGCAATTATTTAAGTGGAAAATTTGTGAAGAATGTAGTTTGAAGACTAAATTAGTTACTGGAATGTCTATATTTTGGAATGGATTTGGCAAATGGCAAGCTACTGTACATGATCCATGTTTTGTTAAAAATACTAGTAGTAGCTAATGTATTGAAAACTTGATAAATCTTGCCATCATTTTGTTAGTATTATGTTTATATTATGTTTATAAATCTTGCCATCACTAGTAGTAGCAAATGGCAAGCTACTGGAATGTCTATATCATGTTTATAGCAAATTAGCAACCTATTCTTTTTTATCTAGCATATTGACAGTGAGTTGAGAACATATTAACAGTTGACGGTTGATATTGTTCTTTTTTATCTAGCAAATTAGCAACTTGTTCTTATTTTCTATATGGAAACCATCGAATTGTCAATGACACCCCTAAATGACAGTTGGTATTGTTCTTTTATAGTCTAACCCGATAAGCCCAACCCGATAGACCCAAACCCGATAACCCGATTCCTTATCGGGTCGGGTTATCGGGTTAATTTTTATTTTTCGAAAACCCGATAGACCCGACCCGATAGAGGCTTATCGGGTCGGGTCGACCCGATTGACACCCAATGTGAGTGTGGTGACTTTGTCATTTTAATTTTTGTTTAAAATTTTGATGTATATATTCTCCAATGATTTATATTCTTTTATTAATTTCTAAACTTTTTAAATTTCTCTCGACCACATTAACATTTTGGAATTTTGATGTATAGGCCTCCCCTGAAAAGAAAAGACAAGAAAGAGAGAGAAAGAAGTAATCTGGAGAGATGATGATGGGAGATGTAGAAGAAGAAAGAATTGTCCCTTTTCAACTTCAGTTCGATAAACCACTTGCTGCCTCTTCACAGGTCCTTTTCAATCAATCCCCTTTTTAGTTCATGGATTTGATTTAAATTTGTATATGTTGTGACAACCAAGTAAGACATTTAATTTTCAAGGTTAAAATAGCGGAATGGAACCCGGAGAAAGATTTGTTAGCAATGGTTACCCAGGATTCTAAGATATTGTTGCATCGCTTTAACTGGCAGAGGCTATGGACTATCTCTCCAGGTTGTTGTTGTTTTTTTAATTACTTTGCGATTTTATTATGCTTTAAAAAACTAAAACTTTAATTTTACAGGAGGAAGGTGCATAACATCTCTATGTTGGCGTCCTGATGGTAAAGCAATTGCTGTTGGCCTTCAAGATGGGACTATTTCTTTACATGATGTTGAAGTTAGTTACTTACTTCTTTTATCTTTTCTTATTAACATTTCTAATTTGCTTCACAATCTTTTTATTAACTCAATTTCATTATACAGAATGGGAAGCTTTTACGAACCATCAAATCCCATTCCGTTGCTGTTGTATGCCTCAACTGGGAGGACGATGATAATGCGGCTGTATCATTTCTACAAACATCTTACAAATTCAATTTTTTTTAAATAGTATCTACATCTACGTGTGTTTGTTTTTCAGGAGCATTTTTCAAAATATGAAGATAGAACCTCTCGTTTCTTTCCTCCTCCTCCAAGACTTCCTCGGGTGCCTGGACTTGTTACTGGAGAGACCGGTTTCATGGATGAAACTGATAATATATCACAACAATTATCAAATTCTTCTCATCAACGTTTTAACATCTTATGCAGTGCTGATAAACATGGAATCATAAGCTTTAGCATATTTGGCATTTTTCCAATTGCGAAAATTGTAAATCTTCTTTTTGAATATAACCCACAATATGATTGGTAAAAATAAATGTAGCCTTGATATGACGGATTTTTACATGGTTGGATTGCAGGATATACACGAGTTTTCTGTTTCTTGTCTACTTGCAAACAAACAAGTTGACTGCAAACTGCTGAATGCTTCAATCTGTAAGGTAGTAATCTTGACTTGAACTTTGGATAACCTATTAGAGTTTTCTGAAATGTACGTGAGGTGTTCAGATGGCGTTGTCGAAAGATCTTTGTCATTTGACAGTATTATGCTCCGGTGATCTTAAAGTCCCAGATCATGATTTGCATGGTTTCCATTGCTTAACACTTGATACTTCAATATTCTATAAAAGGTACATTCTGACTTTAAACTAAAACTTGACTACTCCTAACGTGCTATTTTTAGATTATGTTATTGTTAATATTTTCTGTTTGATAATTGTCATCGTTTTATACATCTTGGTCCACAAGATCTTATTTTGTCATTGTTCAGTGTTGGAGGGTAGTTAAGGTATCTAATTAGTAGTCAATCAGTACCCGGGGTGGGGGGGTCATGTGAACCACATGGATTTTTACAGCAGTGTAAATTTTTGTCAAAAATTATGATTTCTCTGATGTGAGCCTGGTCCCAAAATTTTGTGTTACATGTTCCATTTAGTAAGTCCATTATAATTTCGCAAAAAGTATTTGTGAACCTGGTCAATTATAGACCTGGGTCCGCCACTGATCAGTTCTATGAAACTGTTTTCTTAAATGTTTTGAATTATGGGATGGAGGTTGCATGCCAGTAATATTATGTTTGTCGGTCTTTTGCCTTTGGAGTCTCTAAAGAATGCATTTTATTGTCATAATATCAGATGTGTTTCAGCTGTTTAAGAAGCTTATGCAATTTGCTTAAAAATCAAAACAAAAACTAAGCATGTTAATGATGTATAAAGCGAAAGTAGCATAATAACTTACTAGTATAAGTGGATAACCAACTCTGGAAAAAATTCACAAAACCAACACTTCACAATGAATCCGGATTTTGATTCTTTAATAAAACTCATATAGTTTGCTTCAAGAATAGGATCAAGTCGTACAATTTGGACAATTGTGTTTCCAATAAGGGTATCTAGTGATGCTAATTAACATTACATGACTCAACCGGAAGGTGTTATTATTCTATGAATCTCACTATTAAATAGCCATACACCATCTGGCGCTGCAGATTTGCCGCCTTCTTGTTTTTGGCAATTTCACCCCCATGACTTATCTTTAGTCTTCTTCATATTGTAACACCTGTTTACCTGCCTTTTCACAGAAATTATATGAGAATGGGACAAATCCTTCTGATAATACACTAGTTTTGCACGTGTAATATTGTTAGATGTTATTAACAATAGGGAATACAAAAATCACCAATTATCATTTGATTCTGAAAGCTTATTACATATGTAATTCCTATATGTGGCAGGAGAAATGAGCTTCACCAGGTTGCTCAGCAAGCATCAAACATCGAGGATTTAGCAGAAGTCATCCGAGCTTCACTATCTGTCATGTCTAAACAATGGTCCGATGCAATGCACGCATTTCATGACAAATTTGATTCCCTCTCTAGTCTGATTCATGACCATGGTAGCTAGTTATACCATTAAACATCCAACAAAATTGATGTTGTTTACTTATACTGGTTGTTGACGTTTTTGAGTTATAAAATCTAGGATTGGACTCGACCCCACAAGAGGAGTTTCTCAGCCTGTTAGGTGGTGCCCGCACAAGTCCTGCTGTTCACCAGTTTTTAGTGAATTCTCTTGGTGAAGCGGTATAATAATCTTAAATTTGATTTATCCATTATAAAAGTACAAAAAGCAAAATTTGGGAGAAATCTTTTGTTGATGAAAGGATTTTGCTGATCAGGGTCTCAAGCGGATAGCAAAATCAGTTTGTGGCGTTGGAAAGGAGCTTCAGGTTATCGCTCTTGAACATCTACAGGTAGACTCAGTGCTCATACATTCTTAGTTGAAAACCTAGAGGCGGGAAGATAGGCTAGTTAAGCGGTTTGGGTAACAGCTCAATGCTTCTGGTCCAAGATTATCAATAATTAGTTATTGCACGAATTATAATTGTGAAAAAGCATATTATCGCAATAATCTATATCTTTCTATAAAATTACTTTGGAGGTTGAATGCATTAAAAATGGACTTTTGGCGGCCTTCAACCCATTTGACCCGTTTCTATTTTTAGCTAAATTTATATTTCACTGACCCGTTGGAGTTACAACACCACCCAAATTGACCCATTTTTTAAGCAAATGGTATCATTAGCTTAATAACAAAAACCGATTACTTAAAAAAGAGAAATGCTTTGGTTTTCACTTTTCAGCCTGCCGCAGAGATAATTGGATTTAGATTAGGAGAATTGAGAGGACTTTCAAAATGGCGTTTGCGTTATCAAGGTGTCGGTTTGGATGAGAAATTAATTGATAATGCAACAGAGAAGGCAGGTATGCTGCTCATTCAAATCGAACGATTTATGAGAGTTTTATCCTCTTCTGTCCAACAGGTGCTACTTCTTTACATTTATGTATTTTCAATACCAAAGAATTTCCTATTTTGTCTGATAGAATGCCAATTTGGAGTCAAACATCATAATTTGCATGAGATTAATGGTTCTAATGATATGTATCCTGCAGTTTTCAAACTTCTTTAACTGGCTTCACAAATGTGTGAAAATGTTGATGTCAGAACCAACTGACCAACATCAGCTTCTCGCGTATAATAGGTTTGTTGTCGTTCTGGATCCCACACATTATTATGATCATTATTATTATTGTTTTTTATTTTTTGGGTAAAAATTAAAAGGGTGTTATACCCTGGCAAAATTTATAGATATGTATTGTTATTTACAAAACAAAGTGGCAGAGCCACAAAGCAACAAAAGCTAAAAACTTAACACAAACTAGATGAATATAACATGCCATATTCATCAAAGTTAACAAGCCACAACGAGCACACACCACACCACCATATGTTTCAAAACACATTCCCCCTGTCCGCTTGACTCGCCTAGAAACTTTGCAACAGATCGAGCAATGAGCTTGCCCTTCCACATAGTTCCCTCCATCATGTATCTTTGCCACAACTGCATAATTTCCCTAACACGTACTGTGTCTTTAAACTTAAAGCATATTAACTTCAACCACAGTTTCATATATTTGTTTGAGAAGTTGATCAGTTGATCAGTTGAACGTACCTTCTTTTGAAAATGCCTTAGGTTCCGTTCTTGCCAAATGTAATAGATGGTTGCTGCTAATGTAAGTTTTCGGAAAACACTTGATACAGCACGACCTCTGCATCTTGGTTCCATAAAGCTCACAACCTGTTGTAAGTTATCCAATACCTCATTCAGTTTAGAATAATTCTTCATGTGGTTCAATACTTGCTTCGGATAAAAGCATTCATAAAACAGGTGTTGTTGAGAATCCATTTGAGGTCCCATATCTTCAATTTGTCTTGTGTTTTCAGTTTATTCTTCATTACCAGCCATAAAAAAAAAAAAAAAAAAAAAAAATAAAAAAAAAAAAAAAAAAAAAAAAAAAAAAAGTGTGCCATGGGATACATTGATTATACCATACCAGTGTACATCGTGAAACTTCATTACCCCTTAATTTTGGCGTTTCCAATACTTGGTGCACCGAGAAGAGAGTGACAGTATCTGATCTTGTTCTCCATTAAAAAGATTCGTGTTGATCCTCCCTTAGATTGATAGTTGTAAGATTCTGGAATGTTGTTCTCAAATGGGTGGCCATTTGAGGTGACCATTGACCGTATTAACTACATCATATAGCTTTGTTGTGTCTGAAAATCCTTGCTCATACATCTGCCTTTTGGTTACATTTTTATCTAGAGCTCCCATTCCACTCCAATTGTCATACCTTACTGATATTGATCTTCCATTACCCCCACCTTTGCAATAATGTGATCTCGTAATTGTGGTCGTCTCATTAATAGAACTTTTCTCCAGCTCCAACTTGCATTTTGTGTTATATCAACATCCAAAAACTCCTGTCTTTTAGGATACGAGTTAATCCATTGCACCCACAACGTTTCCTTGTTGCCGTAGTCCACTTCGCTAGACTTTTAATCCCCAAGCATTTATGTGTTTTAGGAAGGTAAATCACTTCCCATGAGACTTTTGCTTTCCCTCTTTTCATATCTTCTTGGCACCACAAGAATCCCCTCATTAGTTTTTTAATCTCTTTTATCACCGACACAGGAAGAATAAGCATCATGGACCAATAAACCTGCATTGATGATAAAACCGCTATAATTACTTGTAACCTTCCCGCAAACGAAAGAGCCTTGTTTTTCCGATCCTGGAGCCGGTTTTGAACTCTCGGAATGGAAGTACATTTAGAATACCTTGCTTCACCACACTTCTAACATTACAAAAAAACACCACTTTTCCAAATACTAGGTGCAAGACCTGATGCTTTTTCTAAAATCTTCCAAAGCCTTCATTAGTACCGTAGCTGTGACAGTGATTACATAACCATGGCAAAACAAAATCAGATCATCTGCAAAAATAAGTGCCTTGTAGATCACATTTTGCATGATATTGGAAAAAATGGTTCCTCCCTAATTCTGTTTTTGACGAACAAATTTAAGACCTCCGTGACAATAGTAAACAAGTATGGTAACAAAGGATCTCCTTGACGAAACCCTCTATTTCCTTTATAGAAACAGTGGGGTATCCCATTAACATTAATCTAATAAGAAACTGTTGACACACCTGTCTAGGGAAACCAAATATTTTAAGTGCTATTTGTAAAAAATCCCAATCCACTGTCATAGGCTTAGGCTTCCTGGATATCAACCTTAAAGGCACATCTTGTACTTCACTTGGTCTATGATATGTCCGCATCAATTATTGAGTAAGATGTTATCTGATATAGATCTTCCTGGAATAAGGGCCGACTGGTTGTCGTCCGCATTTTCCTTTAAACAACCCTTAATGCTATTCGAAATAATCTTACTTATACATTTGTACATAACATTGCAACAGGATATCACCCCATACCTCGCACCAATGGGATTGGGAATTGTTGTTGTTGTTGTTGTATTGCATCAGGATATCTGGGCGATATTCATTTACCTTCTTCAGAGTCTCCACCTTGAGAATAAGTGAAATAATATTATTTTTCACTTGTTTTAGCAGCTGACCTGTTTGGAAGAATTCACGAACTGTTAAACAAACATCATGTTGGACAATATCCCACGATGCTTTAAAGAAAGCTGCCGTGTGCCCATCCGGACCTGGTGCTTTATCATCACTTATTCCAAACATAGCCGTCTTTATTTTTGCATCTGTAACAGTTCGGATCATATCCTGAGCTTGTTCAAGCGTAACTTTCCTATGGAATATGTAGTGAGGAATGTTTGGCCGACTATCACCCTTTGTTCCAAGATTTTTTTTGTAGTGATTAACAAAGGCTAATGGCATATCATCCCCTTCAAGAATTCTACCTTGATCATCTTCCTCAATATGAATTCAACTTCTATGAGCTTTTGCTTTGACAACTTTATGAAAGTACCCTGTATTACCGTCCCCTTCTATAAGCCATTGTACTTTATATTTTTGTTTAAGGAACTGCTCTTCATTAAGTAGAGCTTCATTATAAGTTGTCAAATAAATAGCTTCTTCCTCCTGTAAAGTGCTGTTATCCGGGTCCTTATCTAAATCAGCCTGTACTCTATCTAGTTCTAGACGGAGCTTTCTGACTTGTTCTTGAAGGTTTCCATGTTGCCGCATTAATCTTCTAATTGGTTTCTTGAGTCTTTTGAACTTTTCTACAACGTATACTAAAGTCATCCACATCCCCCTTCCAAGCTTCCTTAGACATGTCACTATACCCATCCTTATGAATGATCAGCTTTGTGAACTTGAACGGTTTTGTTTTTTCTCGTGTTCTGATGGCCATTTTTAGCATAGTTGGATTATGATCAGAAATTCGGTGTGGTTGAAAAATCGCAAAACAATTCACATATTCTTGGATAAACTCAATATTCGCCGTAAATCTGTCAATTTTTTTTACAACACCGACACTTGATTTTGGCCTCTGGTTCCAAGTATAGTGTAGACCTGTTTGGTTAACATCACTCATCTCAACCTAGTGTACACACTCTTTGAACTCATCTTGCTTCTTAATATTCCCGATGTCCCTGCTGATATCTTCAATATTAAGGGCTACATCAAAATCTCCCATCATCGTCCAAGGTTTTTTATTTACAAACTGTTTATGCATCATGAGGTCCCTCCATAACTTCCTCCTTTGAACATAGCTATCATCTGCATAAACAAAAGAACAAAAGAAAGACTTGTTATCTCCATAGATTGTCACCTCCGTATGCAGTACTTGTGATGTTTAATTCAACACCATAACACTAGTACATGATCCCATGTATTAGATCTGATAGTTTCACCCAGTATTTAACTGTTTACAACCTCCTAAAAGTGATTTATTATATATTTTTATGGTATAGTTTGTATACTCATATTTAATAATGCGACTTGCTAAACATAGTAGGACTATGTTTTAGAAGAAAGACATGTATAATTTATTGTACTTTAACTAATTTGAGGTGGTTGATGATAACCACCTATAAGTTGGTTAAAGGACAATGGTAGTTGCATGTTCTTAGCTCTCAAACATAGCCCTAACGGATATGTTTGGTAAAACCTCTAATAATCAATTAGCTGTAAAATTAGAAAAGAATGAAGAATAATGGCGAATAAAACGACACAGTTTGACATGCTTTTAAAATGACCTGTTTTGACTTTTTATCGTCCATCCCGCCAATGTTTCCACCTCTACCACCTATCTTTCATTGTTGTAATTTTCTTTCTTGAGATAATATTCAAGATTTTATGACATCTAAATCCCGCTTTATTTTGGCAGTGAACTGGTTATTTTATTTTTGAAGTATCTATACGATGAAGATCCAGTAAAGCGGTTGCTTGAATCAACTGAAGTTGACCAGACTATTGAAGTTGACTTGTAAGTAACTTATCCAAGATATTTAATTCAAGTTGGTCTACTTTTTATATAACCTAATCCATCTCGCTCATAATTTTCCCACATTCGTATTGGTTCAAAACATGCTTTGAATAATCAAGCTTCTATGTATTTAATGATCATATATGCAACACAATCCACATTTGAAGGGGTGGTTACCTTTTATGTGATAATTTGTGAGTCCAAAGAAAGATCTTATATATCTAGATAATTAGTACTCTTCTATGCAAAATGAGCAATAATCTCCTTTTTTGGGTTCTTAGTTAGCTATCTCTTTTTGGAGGAGTATTAGTCTGAAATTAATTCTGTCCCTTCAGTAGTCATTACAAAGCAATACTGTCGATTTGGATTTCATATTCTATATATTTTTGCATTCTTGATGGGGTTTTTAAGATATGTTACTAAATCTAGTTTGGTACGTCAGGGAGACAATGGAAAGAGTACAAGAATTGGCTCATTTTGGGGGTTTCACAGATTTTGACTACCTACGTAGAACATTAGCAAAAGAATTCCAACAGATGGAGTTTTGGTATGCTTTTTATTTCCTCTCAGCTTAAAGTTAGTTATTGAGTTACAGTTTGACCCTTAAAGTCAAACAAACTGATATTATGTTGGTGTCTCTGTTAGGTATGTAAGAAATTGTGTATCGATCTATAATGTGAAAACTAATCAATTAAACATGATAAAAGTAAAAAAAGGCATTTTATTTCAGAACTAAAATTTAAATTAATGAATTATCACTGCAGTTTCAAAGAGGCCTTCCAGATGCCTTTCACTACAGTTTCAAAAAAGATACTCTGCCAAAACTTGTTGCCATTGTTTCCAGCTGACACAGCACCTTCCACTGTTCCAACATCCATATCATATTACAAGGTATGTTTTTGCCTATTCAGGATGGGTTGAAACCGGTCAAATATAAACTTTGGGCTACTATCAACCTATTTGAGCCGTTCTCCTTGTACCTTAGTTATGTTAGTTGACTTGTTTTAAATGAAACACAACTCAAATCAACCCGTTCATAAATAAATAGCTTCTAATTGTCACCTCTATTTATCATATAAACCAAGAGTCCATTCTTTTTGCTAATGATATGGTATTTGATTGTATGCAGGAACTATAAACCAAGAGTCCATTCTTTTTGCTAATGATATGGTATTTGATTGTATGCAGGAAGAATCACAGGGTGGTATAATGAATGAGAACCAACAGAGGTTTGTGGATTATGTATGTTTCAGATTACCCGGAGAGCCTTCTTCATCAGATCTTGCAAATTGCATAGTCGTCACACGGTGTTTAATAAATGACTTGCAAGCAGTCTTGTTATGTGTTCCTGATGGCTATCGTTGTGTGGATCTTTCTTTATATAAGGTAATCACGTGTCACTTCTAATAACAAGAAGCCTATTGTCCCAAAGTAGTAGAAATATGTTAAAAAAACAATATCCTTAAAATAGATATGTAATGAATATAAGGGTTTTTTTGTCAAATTTCTAAAATACCTTCAAGGATGACACAAAATGGAGGAATCTTGTTGACTAAAATGATGAGTGTTCGTCAGAATAATGCCAATGAGAAAATGAGTAGTTGTGGGTAGAAACTTTTGTCAAAAAGGGCGATGTTGTCATTTTTGTGGGACATGAGAGTATTTTCTTAACCTTTTGTTAATAATAGGAATGTCAACTCGTTCTACTATTGGATGGGCCATCTTCTGTTTCTGAAAACTCGGAGAAGGCTTGTATGACGATTGTGCAAGCGGATGATCTACCATTCGTATCTATACCTAGTTCAAGGGCATCAAGCCCTTGGAAATTACAGGAACTTAAGGTACACATACTTCTAAAAGTTTCAAGCATGTAATAGTATTAAGCCAAAGTTTTTTTTAGGACATTCGAAGTGTTTTTCGCAAGTCCCTACTTTTATGGTGAGACAAGAACAAATATGCGAGTATGAGCACCATTCCCTTTTCCCGTAATAAGGATGACACCCACACAGGAGCATAAATTTTTACCGTTTACTTACCAATGGGTTGATTCAGGCTATGTTATATCGGTACCGGGCCAAACACTTTAAATTATAAATAACTTAAAAGGAAACGGGTCAACAGGTCGAAAGTTGTCGTCCAGTGTGTATTTTTTTTTTGGGTAAAAGGGTTACCCCCGGTAAAATATTATTACTCCGAAAAACAGTTGAGTACAACGGATGTACCACTCTGTAATTTTAATGCATAAAAACTCATAAATCATTATATCTGAAATCGAAGTCTATTATTGAAATGTTATATTGAAAAGTTCAATATTTCAGACAAAAATTTACCCATTTTAACCTGTTACCAACCTGTCTGACCTGCCCGTTTTGCCACATATATCATAAAGTAACCGCTCCTGGCCTTGGTGCCTTGGAGTTATCAGTCTCAGTTTGCTGTGTTTCCCTAATTTTTGATATTTACGTTCATTGCAGGACTCTGTTGTCTACTTGCAAATGGATAGTTTGAAAGTAAGAGGAATTCCTCATTCAGTGATTGCTCCTCTAGCAGTTAGTGGTAAGTACCTCTATCAACAAGTCCAGTTTTTTTGTCTTTAAATAATTAATAGTTATGTGCGTACTCCGTTTGAGACTTCATCTTGTATTGGTGTACTAACTCTGCTTAATAATTAATGGTTGCATGTTTACTTTTGTCCTTGATTATAACTATTTTTGCTATGAAAATTTAAGATTTGCAAGAAACCCAATTAGTATGGTAAATTTATATAAGAAAAAGAGTGAGAAATGGCTTTGCATTGCAAACAAAGTATCGTTTGTTGGAAAATTCTAATAAATATTACATTTTCAAGAACGTGATTTCAGACAGAAGTGCCACATACGATGCTTCTTTTCTGTATTTTCAGTTTATTGAAGTGTGTAACTCATTCCTGTAGTCTTGACCTTTGTATCGTTATTTGATTTTCAGCATCTAGAGGCGTTGCTTGTGTCTTTGCAACGAGAAAGCGTGCTCTTGTTTACATACTGGATGAAGATGAAGATGAAATTTCAGATGCAGAATAGCTTAATTTTGTTACTCTTTTGTTGGCACAAGATTTCATTGATGCTTTGAACAAGTATCGGAGAAAACATTGCAACAATTGCAAATGGAAAAAAACTAGTTGAAGGCCAACAACAACCTGGATAACGATGAACGCCACTTTTTGATGCTAAGTCTTGAGAGTTGAGATGACCAGAGATTATGTGGAATTGGCCTCACTGAAAGAAGCTTTGATTGTGAAATTCGTGGCAGCAACTTCCATGTAGCAAACTGCATTGTTGCTGATGACTCAAATATCCCCTGCAAGCTAGGATGTAACAGACCATGTAAACCCATACTAATTTCCAGACTTGTAATTGTATTATTAATCTTATATGATTATATCAAATTATTCAGACAGGGAAATTAATTTACTGGACATCTATTTCTCACCAATTTATCATTTTATTATGTAGCCTACTACCTCTAATGTCACATAATCGGTCATATCTTGTCGCACGTAGAGGTGGGCGTTGACCGGTTTTTACCCCAACCGAACCGGGTTTGGAAACCGAACCGGTTTTTGGTCAACGGTCAAGAACTAGTTTGGCCAAAAACCGGTTTCGGTTTGGTTTGAATTTTGAGGGTAAAAAACCCAAACCGGTTTTTCCAAAAAAGCTGGTGAAATCGGTTTTTTGAAATTTTTTTTGAAGTTAAGAGGGTTGGTTCGGATTTTCGGGTTTTTTTCGTTTGTTCGCGTTTTCTACATAATAAACTCAATTAACTTCATCTTTTATTTAATAAACTCATAATACATCAAACATAAAGTACTTGAAACACAAAACTAATACATTTGAGCGATTTATTCATCAAACATAAACCAACTAAACGATGAAGTTAATACATTTGAGCGATTTATTCATCAAACATAAACTATCTTTATCTTCGGAGGACCTAGCCTCGGCGGCTTCATTATCTAAAGCTTTAAAACAATTATTGTTGAAGATGAGTGTGAGAATGCGCAGAATTTTAAAAGAAACAAAAAAAGAATTGAGTACAATAACATATACTTTTAGAAAAAAATAATACTTTCACTTTATTTGCGGTATTTTCTTTTGTACGACTTTTGTTTTGTATTTATAATGGATGACATTAACGTTTGTGGTATCTTCTTTTGTACGACGCCTATTTTTTATACACATTTCGATCTAAAATTTACAACAATTGTCTACTGTTATAAACTTAACTAACGTGATAGTTAGCATAATCTCAAAGTCACTTATTTTTATTTTTTTGGGAATCGTAAAAGGCAGGACGGTTCATATAAGAACCCATAAAATATCGCAATACATTCGCAGTTCATCGTAGAAACCGGCTCGGTTTATATGAGAAGCTAACTTGCATGACGGTTGTGGGATCGTTGTTACTTGGCTATAAATTCAAAGGGATGGAATGGGATGGAGATACATTTGACAAACTTGATTTTTCATATCTTTTGTGTTCAATAATTTCATACGAAATGGCATTTTCAAGAAATCCATCCAATATCCCATCAACCCAAATCTTTTTAGACAAACAGATGATCTAAGCATCCTCATCAACTCAGATATGGAACACATCAACGGTGAAAATTTACAAGGTTTGATTGAATGCAAAAACTTTTGCATCAAAAAATACGTGAAGAGTTGTTGTCCAACATAATAGACGGTTGTGAACATCATTTTGAGCTCATCAACTTATGGGAATAAGGTTGAACCAAGACTAACATGAAAGATTGGTTATATTTGCTGAGAGTAAATATGTATTCATAGTGGATGAGTATTCGTGGAAACCAAATTCATTTGTATTCATAAGAGTATGAATATTGAAATGACCTAACCACACGATATCACTACATGGATCGACGTCAATAGTGAATCTTGATAATTGTTAGTCTATGTGTCCTCAGACTTGAGAGTAAGTTAGCAACTTAAGTGTAGTACATATTACTGCTTTAATTTGTCCAAACGCTATTTGCGAAAGTAGTTATAACGGGCACGTTGGGCGTATTGTGGATTGCATGAAAGGGACATATAGTCAAAATGAGATTTGTTACTCTAAAGTAGAGCAAGATACCGCTGGGCCCCTCGATTAACTGAATAGATACTTTTGTGGCCACACACAAAATACCATTGATCTTATGTGTAGGCACATTGGCTTTCAGAAGGGACACCGAGGATTTGACCGAAGTGGGGATAGTTAAGGTGATTTGTTGACCTTGAATCCAAAAGTCTAGATAAACATTTTGATCGAGATCATTGAACGTTCTTACACGACTGTAGAAATCAAGGATGAAGCGAGGACAAATTTGATCATTTATTGTGTATAAACAATCAAAGTCAATAGTCAGAAAACATATATTGATGCCATCCAGGAGGACAAAGAGAGCATAAACAACACGACCTTCGTGAATGTAATGATTTTCGACACATTGATAATAAGGTCTGAGTTCAGGAGGAGTGTTTGGGTCGGTAGAAGGTTGAGGAATGTATTGGTGGGTGTCTTGGTAATCATTTCGAGGCATTGTTACCTATATAAAACAAACAAAAAAATATTAATAATAAATACATGTATATCAAAAAAAAAAATGACAATGACGTGCCTAGTGTGTGCCTATATGCAACCATTGTGGAGGTGCGGTAATCTCGACTCGAAATTAAAAATAATGAGATTACCCAAACGCTGATATATTCACTTTTTCTCTATCAAATATGTCGAGAAGTACATATTAGTTATGTAATTCGGCCAACATTCGAGAGTTCATCATGCATGCATATGAAAACGTTTTAAGATAGTATTAACAATGCACGAAAACATTTCATGATGAATCTAGTTGCGTGATTTTTTTTTTCGAAAATGAATTTGAGGTGTTTCGATGATTTGAAAATTTCTAATGCAAAATTTCATGAAAGTGTAGAATGATAATCTTATCAATTCTTTATCTAATTTTGATTATCCTAATCATGATTCCACCAAGAACACTACCATAATTCGAATTTTCTATAAGAATTCGAGTATAATTTTATGTGAAAATTAGATTATGTGTTTATGTAAATCCTATGCTTGGGGGAATCATAATAGTTATACATTGTCTAATCCTAGTCCTAATTGCATAAAAACTTAATCAAAATAAAAAATCCCCAATTCGAATTTTGTGCAAGAACAAATCCTAGACTCAAAATTGAAAGAAAATATGATAAATTAACATACAAGTGATGTTAAGAATGTTGTATTAGTTGATAATCTTGAATTGTAATGCCTCGATTTTGATATTGGAGGGTGGAATTGGATTTTGGTTTGGGTTCGGTTTGACAGCAGGTGCAGAGAGGGGTGTTTGTTTTAAATGTGTAAAATGTGGGATTTTCATCATGCATGCATGTGAAAACGTTTTAAGATAGTATTAACAATGCACGAAAACATTTCATGATGATCCTAGTTGCGTGAAATTTTTTTTTTGAAAACGAATTTGGGGTGTTTGGATGATTTGAAAATTTTTAATGCAAAATTTCATGGAATTGTAGAATGATAATCTTATCAATTCTTTATCTAATTTTGATTATCCTAATCATGATTCCACCAAGAACACTACCATAATTCGAATTTTCTATAAGAATTCGAGTATAATTCCATGTGAAAATTAGATTATGTGTTTATGTAAATCCTATGCTTGGGGGAATCATAATAGTTATACATTGTCTAATCCTAGTCCTAATTGCATAAAAACTTAATCAAAATCAAAAATCCCCAATTCGAATTTTGTGCAAGAACAAATCCTAGACTCAAAATTGAAAGAAAATATAATAAATTTACTTACAATTGATGTTAAGAATGTTGTATTAGTTGATAATCTTGAATTGTAATGCCTTGATTTTGATATTGGAGGGTGAAATTGGATTTTGGTTTGGGTTCGGTTTGACAGCAGGTGCAGAGAGGGGTGTTTGTTTTGAATGTGTAAAATGTGGGATAAATTAAAGAAGAAACGGGTTTTTCAGGTGCACAGTACCATGGTACCACTAAATTTAGTGGTGTCGTGCCCACTTTAGTGGTGCCGTGACCTGTTGGGATGAATTTTTGTCCCTTTTTGATTTTTAACGAATAAATCTCACTTATTTTATGAGATTTTTGGACACGACATTTTAAAGAACTTATATCAAATAAATTCTTAGGAGCGGTGGTGCTATCATCAATCACCATATCAACTAATTTAGGAGATATAGTGGAATAAATCCACATGACTACGAGAGAGTGATTGGTGTCATGATAGGGATCAATAGGAGCGATGCTTATTGAAGTTGATGATGGGGCTACAAGATGATGATGTATATGACAACCCGCTATTTTCCATGTCAATATTATTTTCTAAACTCAAATTAATTATTCTGAAGTTTACATAAGTACTTTTACGTATAACTATTTAGTTAATTCACATAAAACAAGAAACGATGTTCTGTACACAATGATTACGGATTAATTTTAGTCTACATATTTTTTAGTACATTTCCATCATTGTGATTCTCATTTTATTAATAGTACATTTATATTTTACTTATTTACATTAATAAAGTAAATAAACGCTTACTCAATTTCTTTTACGTATAATCGTTAAGTCAAATCGCGTAAACCGAAAAACAACGTTTAATCAAAACCGGCACAAGACTAAATTTAATCTACATCAAACACATGTCATATGACATTTATAAATAAGTTTTATGAGTTTATGCATTTAATTTTACAACTTTCATGAAAAACGCTTACTTTTCACATTTTGCGTACATGCATGCATACATTAAGCTTCACCATCCTATCCTATACATACTTTTACATATAAACACTTAATAATACATTCAAAAACAAAATAATCGCTCCCTTAACACCCTAAAACCGGACCCCCTCCCTAATACTTCCACAAGTACAAGATTATCTAGAACATGTTCCATATGTTGAAACAAAACTTGGTCTTTTACCCTTTGTGTAAAGACTTAACCCTTGAGGTAGTCAACTAGCATGGTTTTTCCCTCCCTTGGAACCAAAACTCACGACCGATAGCATTTTTTTTTAGTGTTCCTATGGTACTTGACTCCCCATAAACTAACTAGGATCAATTGTAAAATAACTAACTTACTTGCTCAAATCCCCTATAAATTGCACCCATTTTCTCACTTCTCCTTACCACAAAAACAAAAATACAATCCCTCTTGCTCTCCTTACAAATACAACAGCAAAAACACTGGAATATTAGGGTGCTCAAACATTTGGGTTTTCTTATTGGGTAGCTTATTTAAGTGCTTATAAAGTTGAGGGTTATTAGTGTGGTCATTCTTGGGTTTTAGCTAGAGTACTTGGTTCTTTTGTTCACCTCCTTGCATTCATCACACATCCTTTGAAGTAAGCACTCATTCTATCCTTTTTCATACATTTCATACTCATTGTACATCATTTAGGGCTTATTTTAAAGCTATTATACACTTGTTGTGATGATTTTTTTGTTGGAATTTAAGTACCATAACAATTATATAAATAAATATAAACATCATCAAAGCACATAGCGGAAGCGTAAGAATCAAATACATGTAATTAATTAACCGAATATAAAAGAAACGCGTACCTTTGATTCTAGCAAGAACAAGAATCAAACTTCAAATCTTCTTCTTTAATATCAATAACGGATTAACGAGATACCCCTTACCTTTTTGTATCTCAATCCAAGATATATAAACTATAATGAGTTTATACCACAATCTTTTACACACGTCTATAACCGAATTAAAGATTATGCTAGTAATTGAACACAAATAAACCAAAACAATTTTGTTTAGAAAACAAGTGAGGATTGATCAACCCTAAGGGTTAGTTCGATTGACTTTTAGCAAGAGAAGAAAGAAAAGACTTTTTAGGGTTATAGCAATAGTGCAAGAGTCATGAAACAATAACCCTAGCCTTTGTATTTATAGAGTGCAAATCTTGGAGAGCAAGTTAGCATAGGATTGGGTTTAGGAAACCCCTAGCCGATCGGCCCATGCATCCCAAAGGGATTCCAGAACCTTCTTGATCTTCTAATTTCACCTATAGTCCTTCCTTTAATCCCTAACGGTCGTTAATCAATTCCGTTAACTACTTAACGTCCATTAGTCGTTATTTTGTGTTCAAATAATTAAATACATAACGGTTTATATATTAATTATTATTACATTAATTCTGCATACGTAATGTGTGCAATCCCGTGGTCCCGAGTTCGATTCTAGACATACACAACTTAATATTTGTCCATAAAACTTAACAGCTCCCACTTGGACATCTTGTTAATACAAATATCGTCCTAAAAACGTTATTTATATTTTACGATCTTTACTTAGTTTTGTTAATGACAATTACAAAGTATATCTTTTAGCAAATTATAAATACTAGCTAAAGTCTCTTTAAAACACATTTTACACATCACTAGTTTATTTCCTTAAAAGGAAAATTTATTTTTAAAATGATACAATGACATCATGGCATGCATCATACATAGATTATGTGATATCTTAGTTAGATCTTCAAGCAAGATAGTTGACTTTGGAAGATCTTGATATGACAACACAAAGATATGGAAAGATTGTAGAAGATTTGGACAGATTTGAAAAATCTCTTAGCTGTCATTTGGCGGAACCAAACAACAACAAAGACAAATCCCTTTTGTGGGATCCGCCGGATCCGCCGGCTGTTCACCAGCTTGCCTATAAATAGCAAGCTGATCATTTGGACACACATCACTCATATAGCCTAACATTCATACTCATTCATTTACATATCATCTAACATTTATCATTCATTCATTTCATTGATCTTTCCTTTTGTAGCAAAGGAGATTAAGCATCAAGGTTCAACACAGATGTGTAAAACCTTTAGCATAAGTTACTGTGTGATATAGTTGTAGTTCACACATCATTATTTGTATCATTTATCTCAGTGAGTGTGGTTAGTGTTTTAGTCCTCAAAACACAAAGAGTGTAGGGAGTGGTTGTACCCTTGTGAAAGAACCAAACGGGAGTGGTTGTACCCTTGTAAAGAACTCGACATCTAGCTTAGTGTCGGTAATTGTATAGGCGACGTTAGGTTGGTTCTACCTTGAAATAGAACCCGGTGTTTAGCTTAGTACCGGAAAAGGAAGTAAGCAACGTGTAAAGGTTTTCTCCACCTAGAAGAGAGTTTGTTTCTTAGTGAAGGATAACTCTCGAGTTAGAGGCTCGAGGAGTGGAGTAGGGCAAGGAAGAGAGTCCTTGTAGCCGAACCACTATAAACATTCGTGTTGTGTGGTTTGATCTTTCCTCTCTTTACTTTTCATATATATATTGTGTGAATATTTGTTTGTGCTTGTTTCCTTTGAAATAACATAGAGTAACAAAGCGAATTAATTTTAAACGGTAAAACTATTCAACCCCCCCCCCCCCCCCTTTCTAGTTTTCCACAATTGGCATCAAGAGCTACGTTACTTAAAATTTTTAAAATATATTGTATTTTAAAACTTAAAACGATCCATGGATTTTGAAAACTTTAAAGAAGGGCAATCTATGCAAAGACCACCTCTATTTGAACCAAATTGTTTTATTTATTGGAAAAATCGCTTTGAGACTTATGTGAAGTCAAAGGATATTGTTCTATGGTATATAATTGTTGAGGGTGATTACAAGGCCATAAGTAATGATATTTCGGGTGGTCAGGATTTAGAAACTTCTCTTACTCGTCACAGTGATGAGCAAAAGAAGTTGATTGCCAAAAATAATGAAGCCAAAATGATGCTTTACAATGCTTTACCTAAGAAAGAATATGAAAGAGTTTTTATGTGTAAAACGGCTAAAGATATTTGGCAATCTCTAATTATCACTCATCCAGGAAACTCACAAGTCAAAGATAACAAAATTGATCTTCTTGTTCAACAATATGAACAATTTGTTATCTCTGAAGATGAGACCATTGATAGTGCGTTTGCTAGGTTTAATACTATTATTACATCACTTAAAGCACTTAACGAATCTTTTTCTAGTAAGAATTTTGTCAGGAAATTTCTAAGAGCACTCCACCCAAAGTGGAGAGCAAAAGTGACAACTATTGAAGAATCCAAGGATCTTTCAAGCATGACACTAGATGAGCTCATAGGAAATCTCAAAGTTCACGAAATGGTGATGGAAAAAGATTCAGAAATAGTTAAAAGCAAGAAGGAGAAAATGAAGTCCATTGCTTTGAAAGCTAGAGCTGAGTCAAGTGATGATGAAAAGTCTTGTTCTAGTAGCGAAGACGAAGAATATGCCATGGCCGTAAGAGATTTCAAGAAATTCTTCAGGAGACGAGGAAAGTTCGTAAGACCACCTCGTGAAGAAAAGAAATCCCTCCGAAAAGACCGTGATGATAGAAAAGGCAAGTTAGAAAGGAAGTGCTATAGGTGTGGAGATTCTAGTCACTTTATAGGTGATTGTCCAAAGCCTCCAAAGAACAAGTCTCAAAAAGCATTTGTTAGTGGAGCTTGGAGTGATAGTGAAGGAGATGATGACGAGCATAAGAACAACGAAGTTGCCCTTATGGCTCATGACATAGAAGAGGTACATTCTGACTCATACTCATCTATAGATGATGAAACCTTAGAAGTAGAATATAACAAACTATGTGATATAACATTAAAAATCATCAACAAAAACAAATTCTTGAAAACTAAAACAACACTTTTAGAAAATGAAGTGTATTGGCTTAAAGAAAAAGAGATACGAATGGAAAAAGGCAAAAATAGTAAAGATACATGTGTCTCTTGTCAAGAACTAAAATTAGAATTAGATGCACTAAAAACCACACAGGAAGATCTCATTAAGCAAAACTCTAAGTTTAAAAAGTTTGATAAAAACATAAGTTGTGCAGATGAGATAATGAAGATGCAAAAACTTCCTCATGATAAAACCGGACTAGGTTTTATGAAACTAGGAACCTTAGGTGACTTTAAGAAACAAACTGTGAATGAAAAAGAAACTGTTTCAACCAAGTCAGAAGCCCACGGATCTGACGGATCCAAAGTTTTGGATCTGCCAGTTGTACCCAAGGGATCCGCGGGTACGGAAGTTGAACAGAAGGATCTTAAAATGAACCGTACTGAATTCGTTAAGGTCACTAGAAAACCTTGTACTAGTATAACTAACAACAAGCTAAAACCAACTGTTTATGTAGGAAGAGGTCAAGCTAGGAATGAGTATAGAGTTAAAACAACTCAACAGAGACCTCAAACTAGGTTTCTCAAACACCCCTTTCCTAAGAGTAATGTTAACTCACAACATCATTATCAAAATAATTGGAACCAAAATATGCCTAGAAACTTCCAAGGTCCCAATTACATGCCATGGAACAACTATCCTTCATTTGCTTACATGAACCATGATAATGTTATGTTTAACCCAAACGGACCCATAAGATATTGGGGACCAAACGCTTGAGTCTTTCTTGAACTTAGGTATGCTTAAAAGTTGAACTAGAACCTGATGAGTGGATCAAAGATAGTGGGTGTTCAAGACATATGACGGGAAACAAAAGCCTTTTCTCGACTTGCCAAGTGTACGACGGAGGTAATGTCACATTCGGTAGCAAACTTAAAAGTAAAATCATTGGAAAAGGTACGATCTCTCATGACTCTCTCTCTCTATTGATGATGTTGCTCATGTAGATAATTTAGGATTTAACTTGCTTAGTATAAGTCAATTATGTCACAAAAAGTATAACGTCCTTTTCAGTGAAAATGGAAGTAAAATACTTAAAGATGGCATAACCGTAGGAAAAGGTGTTTTAAAGAATAACGTATACGTTATGAAATTAGATAAAACACCTAAAGACAAGCTTTGTCTTACCTCTTTGGACGAAAACTCAACTCTATGGCATCGACGTTTAGGTCATGCAAATATGAGGCTAATTCAATCCTTATCATCTAAGGAACTAGTTAGGAACCTACCCAAGTTGAAATATGACCAACACTTTTGTGATGCTTGCAAAATTGGGAAACAAGTGCATAATAGCCATAAGGCTAAAAACATGGTATCTACATCTAGGTGTCTAGAATTGTTGCATATGGATTTGTTTGGCCCGTCGGCTATACAAAGTTATGGAGGAAATTTTTACACATTAGTTATAGTAGATGATTACTCTAGATATACATGGACTAAATTTTTGAAAACCAAAAATGAGGCCTTTGATAAATTTGAAATTCTAAGCAAGAAAATTCGAAATCAAATAGGAAGTAACATAGTATCTATTAGAACCGACCATGGTCGAGAATTTGACAACGAAATCCAATTCGGAACATTTTGTGATAATAATGGAATAACACATAATTTCTCGGTTCCTCGAACTCCACAATCTAATGGTGTAGTAGAACAGAAAAATAGGACAATCCAGGAAATGAGTAGAACTATGTTAAATGAACAAAACATACCTCAAAAGTTTTGGTGTCACGCTGTAGATACATCTACATATATTCTAAATCGAGTTCTAATTAGACCATTCTTGGGAAAAACTCCGTATGAGTTATATAGAGGCAAAAAGCCTACTTTAGGGTATTTTAGAGTGTTTGAAAGCAAGTGCTTCATTTTAAACACAAAGGACTATCTCACCAAATTCGACCCAAAGTCGTATGAAGGTGTATTTCTAGGATATTCACAAACCAGTAAAGCATACATAGTTTTGAACAAGGAAACCTCAATAGTCTAGGAATCATTGAATGTAACATTCGATGAAAGACCACCTCCCTCTAAGAAATCACCTTTGGTAGATGATGACTTAGTTGAAAACCAAATGGTTGATAATCAGGAAAATGTTGAAAATGATAAAGAAGATGAACAAGTAAAAAGAAATTTAGTCAACATCAAAGAAGCTAAAAGTCATCCATTAGAAAACGTCATAGGAAAACTCAACGAAAGAACATTAAGATCTAAAGCTCAAAATGAAAGTAATTTCTTTTATTTTGTTTCAACCATAGAACCTAAAAATGTTAATGAAGCAATAAAAGATGAATCTTGGGTCATTGCGATGCAAGAAGAATTAAATCAATTTGTTAGGAATGACGTTTGGACATTAGTTCCACAACCTAAAAATCAAACCATAATAGGTACAAAATGGTTTTTTAGAAATAAAATGGATGAAAATGGCATTGTGTCTAGAAACAAAGCTAGGTTAGTAGCCCAAGGTTATAATCAACAAGAGGGTATAGATTATGATGAGACTTTTGCTCCCGTAGCTAGACTTGAGTCTATTAGAATACTACTTGCATATGCATGTGCACATGATTTTAAATTATTTCAAATGGATGTCAAAAGTGCATTTTTAAACGGATTTATAACTGAAGAAGTATATGTTGCACAACCTCCCGGCTTTGCCGATTTTGAAAAATCAAATCATGTTTACAAACTAAAGAAAGCTTTATATGGACTTAAGCAAGCACCAAAAGCTTGGTATGATCGACTTAAGACCTTCTTAGTTGACCATAAGTACACCATGGGCCTAGTAGACAACACTCTCTTTACCAAGAAAAAGGGGTCACATATCATCATCATCCAGATATATGTGGATGACATTATATTCAGCTCAACTTGTCAAGAGTTATGCGACGATTTCTCAAAAATCATGTATGACGAGTTTGAAATGAGTATGATGGGAGAACTAAACTTTTTCTTAGGTCTCCAAATAAAACAATTAGAAGATGAGATATTCTTCAACCAATCAAAGTATATCAAAGATATGCTTAAGAAGTTTTGTCTTGAAGACTCAAAACCAATGAAAACACCCATGTCCTCCGAAACCAAACTCACAAAGGATGAAGAAAATGAATCCGTAGATAGCACTAAATATAGGGGAATGATTGGTAGTTTACTCTATCTTACGGCTAGTAGGCCGGACATTATGTTTAGTGTTTGTCTATGTGCACGTTTTCAAGAAGATCCCAAAATATCCCATCTTGAAGCCGTTAAACGGATATTTAGATACATTAAAGGTACTACACATTTAGGATTATGGTATCCCAAAGGAACGGGTATAGAAACCATAGTGTATGCCGATTCAGATCATGCTGGTGACTATGTTGATAGGAAAAGTACTAGCGGTATTTGTACTTTTGTAGGACATTGTCTCACCTCATGGTTTGCTAAGAAACAAACGGCCCTTGCAATTTCAACAACCGAAGCAGAGTATATATCTGCAGGAAAGGCGTGTCAACAAGCATTGTGGATGAAACAAGCTCTCGTAGACTATGGAATTGAACTCAATGACATCCCCATTCTTTGTGACAACAAAGGAGCTATCGACCTCAGCAAAAATACGGTCCAACATGCTAGAACCAAACACATTGAAATACGTCATCATTTCCTACGCGACAATGTTCAGAAGGGAAACATCTCAATTGAGAAAGTTTCCTCAGAGGACAACATTGCCGACATCCTCACAAAACCTCTAAAAAGAGAACCCTTCAACTACCTTAGACTTGGATTAGGATTAATGGAACATAGTGATTAGATAAAACAGTAGTGTAAACCTTAGTTTAACCAAACTCGACACTAAACCAAAAATTGTGTTCTGATCCCGCGGATCCAAACGATAACAAAGGCGGATCCTTAGTTTTGGATCCGCCGGATCCGTCACATGCACAGGTTGTTTTATTATATAATAAACAACACCAAGTACTATTCATCACTCTCCTAAAACTTATCACCTACTGAATTCGTTTCATACTTCACCACAATCATAATTTAGGCTATTTTCTTCCACAAATTTTTGCTCCAAACATCACTGTAAGTATCCTTATCATGTTTATACTCTTGATCTGCGTCTAGGATTTCTATTTAATGCACAAAATCAAAACTTGGGGAATATGCATAATTCTTGAAAAATCATGAAACATAGTTACTGAATTGCACTTCAAATCATGTTTTTCTTAGTTAGGAATTGCATCTTGTAGTACATTATCATTATTCATCAAAAACCCCATGAGAAATTTTTGCTAAAATCTTCTCACGACTAGGAAAAATGGTTTTTTGAACATTGTTCATACAAATATAAAAACGTTAGTTTTCTTTTTTAACATCACTTGCATAATGTCTCTTGAATGCTAAAGGGAATACATAACTAATATGTATTTTCGGGTACATTCAAATGTAGCTACATTGAAGTAGGAGCGTTTGGGTTATCTCTCGTTTTATCATAAAACTTGCATAAACAAAATTTTCATGCATCTAAATGAGTCGAGATAACCGTACCTCCACATAGTCCCCATGCAGGCACACACTAGACCTATACACGTATTTTTGATAATTTCGACTAAAACTATATAATTTTTTTGTGTTTAGGAAAATCATGCCTCCCGCGACCAACTATGATCACAAACACACCGTAAATTACCTACCTAAACACCATAAAACCAAAGGACTTACTGATCAACAAGTTGAAATTTTCAAAGCTCTAGAAAAACACTACGTACATGAGGGTAGGTTTGTAGACCCCTCATTCTATGAAGGAACCAATCTTAGGGAACAACTAGCGGCTATTCACTTTGATTCCCTCCTAGATATCGATGAACCATTAATTCCTCGATTCATTTTAGAATTCTATGCTAGTGTCAATCTAGAGTCAAACGATCAAGGTTACATGAACATTCGCTTTAGCGTCAATGGACATCAATTCAATATCCCATTAAATCAATTTGGAGAAGTCATAGGAGTTCCAAGTCATGGAACGAGTGTCTATTCTGATAAATGGTCATTGACCATTCTTGAGTCAAATCTTGAACGAACGGCACCATATGCCACTCCCTTAACTTCAAAAGAAATCATTCGTCAGCATCTCTTCATACCTAGGAACAACCCAACAAGGTTGTATCGAGGGAAATATGTAGCTAGAGATCCATTTGCTATGGAGCTCAATGAACTAAAGCCCGAATTTAGGAAAATGGAAGAAGTCTTAAGGGCCAATGTCATGTGCACGGTAGGAAACCGCGATCACATCAATGCTTGTCTTTGCCACATGATGTACAATGTGTCAACCCATCAACCTTTCAACCTTGCTTACTATATCGCCAAGAGAATGGCCGATATTCCAATTCAAGAAAAAATGGCATTGCCTTATGGAATGCTTTTGACCCATCTCTTTAGAGCTTTTGCACCCATTCCTAAAAATGCCTTAGGATTTGTTCTCGAATATGATGAGATCGAACGCACCTTCGTTCCCTTGAGCGACTTTAGGGTAGCGGTTGACAAGGGCAAACGTCCTCGTGCTCAAACATCATCATCATCATCATCATCATCTATGAGTGACGATGATGGGTTGCCAAACTCTAGGATTCCTCCTCCGGAGTACTTGAGCCAACTTCCACCAATCCCAAATGAATCTGTCGAGTATCGCAACATCAAAGGAATGGTGAAGAATTTAGGACGTTGGATGATGAAGCTTCATAAGGGAATGAAGAAATTAAAGAAGAAGTTGAGTTGAAGGAGTGTTTGGCTCTAATCATTATTAGACAATGTAGTATTAAAAATGGTTGTTTATTAACTTGTTATGATGCTACTTGAATTGTATGTGAACTAACTAAGAATTGCAGGTCGATAACACTTAATGTTATCAATTTTCCAAGATTAAGCCTATGTTTGGCTTAACTCCTCTTAAGGTAAGTTCCCATGAACGGATTAATCTATGATTAAACATGTGTTAGTATTATCATATTTGATTGTTTTGCATTACATATTAGATGATAGATATGCTCCAGGAGAATTTTTGGATTTTCGTCGAAAAACGAAAAATATGCACATCTCTCTGTTTAGTTTTAGTACTTTTGGTCCACGGATCTGGCGGATCCCTCATTTTGGATCCGCCATGTGTTAGCGTTGGCTCCTCCATTTTTCAACCTGCGGATCAGGCGGATCCCAAAATTTGGATCTGCACGCCTTGTCGATTGGATCCGCAGGTATAACAGTAAACTTCTTAAAACTTTTCGACTCATCCCGATTCTTAAATTTTAGTTTCTAGTGTTCTTTAGAATAGGTTCACTGACTATTATACATCTTAGAATGATTTAGAAACTCTTAGAAACTTAAGAACAACATTTCCCACCAAAATTTGAATTTTTAAATCTAAGGAGTGAGTTACCTTTCTAATACAAACAAGGAACCCTTTTTAGGGATCCTTCAAATCCGTGGGTACATCACATCACAGGATTTTCCACTATCCCTTTGCATTTACTGCATATCTTCATCATATTACTCAACATAAGTTCTATGGATTGACTTATGTGATGTGATTTGCACAAATTTTTGTTCCAAATCATTAGGAACCAACATTCTCTATTGGATTTACATCAAATCCAAACACTAGTTTCTATAAACCATCTGCCTATATATTAAGATCATAACTTAGAGCAAAACTCACTCATTCACCTTCTTCACAACATATAACCTGTACATCTTAGTTCTCTTAGCTCACCATGACCAAATCAACCAACTCCTCCACCTCTAGAACTCCAAAACGCACTGCCCGCATTAGTGTTAAGCCCTGTTGCTTCATAAATCTTGCTAACTCATCATCAGAGGAATCATCTCCTCTTAATATCTCATCTCCTATAGCAAGTGAAAATTTCCTTACTTTATCCACACCTACACCATCAAATGTTGTCATACAAACTCCACCTCCAACCATAACTCCAATAGCAACCACACCACCACCCGCTCCATTGCAGACTATCAAATCTCAATCACAACCAAACTCACCCAAACTCCAACCTATGGAGCTATTTAGGACTCCACCTACATCACCTCATCCATACCTTGATGACTTGGAGGATCTCCCACCAAGATCAACCAATCCTCCACCCATGACCTTTGAAGGTCAAGAACCTATGCTTTTGCATATGATTTTCCCAGATATCCACAGTCCTTTATACCATGATGCACCATCATCTCAACCTCAAATACCACCTCTCTCACCCACATCAACTCTCATTGCCATAGACGAGGCAATGTGGATCAATTTGTCTCAAACCCAAGAGGAGATTAGTGAAGAGCTCAACCGTCTCTACACTCTCTCGGGTATGGTAGATCACCGCCTCAATGAAGCCATGGACCTCCAAAACATCCTCATGAACTCCCTCCAAACACCACCACCAACCACTGAACAAGCACAACCACCACCACCCAACAACCAATCACCACCACCACCACCAAATGAGTCTACTCTTCCGCCCGGTTTTCCTCGCCATGAGTGCAACATGTGTGAAAGAACCGCTCACATAGCTCAAAGGACAAACATTTTGGTGCACGAGCTCCAAAATGAAATGAGGTTCATTTTGAACCACATTCTTGAGCGTCTAAACGCCATCTCTCATCCTCCTCAATAGGAGAATTTTAGTCTCATTATATAGGACCTTTTAGATGTTGTTGTGGGACTTTTTATTTTTAGGATGTATTTTTCATTTTCATGTAACATCATATTATGTTTGTGACTTTTGTCACATAATTTTCACTGAATGAATGTGATGTTTTTATGCTTATGAGTGATCAACATATAGCATATTATCATTAATTAGGTGCCTAACATCATTATATAGCTATTTGGAATCTACATTATAGTTTGATCATTTGTACTTTAGGTACAAAATTTTGATCAGACACTACATTTTGACTTTTTAAAGTCAACTAGATTAACATTCTTATTTGGATGACCATTTCATATGCAACTAGATTAACATTCTTATTTGGATGACCATTTCATATGCATTATTGATCGGTCCCAAACGGTCAACTAATACTGACCGTGCAAATGGTCAACAAGAGTCAAACAATCTAGGGCACAATGCAATTAAGTCCAAGGAGTATAGTTTTATCCCCGGGTCGTTATGTCCCAACGAGGTGTGTAAACTGTAATAGAACGAATGTGTGATCGGGTGATGTTGAACAGGAAAGGGGTTATGAATAATTTTCACTAAGAAATAAAAGAAAATAGCTTAAATAAGCTATATGAACAAAAACTAGAAAATAGAAAACCTAAAAATGTAAAAGGAATTAAAAACGTACGTTTAGTTTAAATAAACGTAAACGTACAAAATAAAACGTGAATTCTTACCAATATAACTCCCATAAATGTGAAAATTATATTTTTGGAATCCTAAAAGTAAATAAAAATTATTGGAAAAAGAAAATAAATTATTACACTATTTAATTAATTATTATAAATTAAAAACTAAATAAAACTATTTAATAATTACCTAAAAAATAAGAAAATCTAAAATAAGCTTAGAAAAATAAAATTAAAACTAAGAAAAATCTAAAATATTATAAAACAATTTTTGAAACTGAAAATATATTTATTACACAATTATTCTATTTATTATTAATTATTTACTTATTATCTAATTACTAAAACAATTATTGCATTAAAAAATATCAAACAACCTAAGAAAAATCTGAAACTTTTTACAGAATTATTAAATAAATACAGGAACCTAAGAAAAATATAAAAACACTATGTGCTTAAGGAAAATAAGCTAATAAGCAATAAGCTTCTTAAATATAAGCTATCACTTAGCTTTAAAATATTATTTTTGGTGTTTTCTTTTTCTGGAACTAATTATACACTGATTATATGAAAGTTTAATAAAGACAAAAAGATAGAAACCTATAAATAAGCAGATTATGAGCTTATGACTAATTCAGTTGAGCTTTTATGCTCACAGTAAAGTATAAGCTTAAAATAAGCTTGGAAAAAGCTTTACTAGAAACCAAAGATAAAATAAGATGTGTACAAGTTATATGGAAAATTATGAACAAAGTGTGTAATGAAATCCACTGAAAAACTTGGTATAAGCTAATAAGCAATTCCAAGGTCCACTTATATCCAAACACACCTGCAGTCTTTTGTAATGGCAAATTAAGCTTAAGAAATAAGCTGTAAAAGCCAAATTATGAATTGAGATAGCAAGTAGGGCAGGTAAGGATTCCAAAAAACCAAAGCTCACCTTGTGGGGTCCACAAGTGAGCTTTTGAGGGGCTTATGAAGTAGCTTGAGTATCCTGATTACTCAGTATACTCAGCAAAGTGGGACAAACAAAAAGCTTGATGCAAGCTATTAAAATAAGCTTGAAAGTGAGAAGCAATTCTTGAACCTTTGAGACTAGTTGGTTAGCTTCTAAAAGAAACTAATTTCAAAACCTAAGTCCAAGAAATGAGCTTTTTGTGAGCTTGTGAAAAAGCTAGTGTTACTGAATTGCTCAGTGAACACAATTAAATGGGACAAGGTTTAAGCTAGATGCAGCCCTATTGAATAGGCTTGAAAATGAAATATGAGCTTTAAACCAAAGAGATGGATACTTAAGCTTCCTAAAAAGCTAAAGTACTCAAGCTCTTGTCCACAGATAAGCTTTTTATGAGCTTATGAAGTTGGCCAGAGCATACTGATTGCTCAGTACACTCAGTGAAATGATAAGGTTTTGAAGATACAAATTAAGCACTAGAATAAGCACTAAATTGGAAATTAAGCACGTGCATAAGCAGTTAGCATGGAAAACTTATCAAAACAACAATTATCTAACATTAACATGCACTGAGGATCAAGATTAAAGCTAATGAAAGAAATTAACAACTCAGTGCACAGGGCAAAAACAGTTAACAAAAACTTATAAAATAAGCAGTTAAAAAGCTAAATAAACATTAACTAAAAATACTCTAAACAAGATTAGCAACAAAATATTAAAACCCTAAAAGCATTTAAACTGAAACTAAATAACAAGATCACAGGAAAATAAACAATTTAAATCAAAAACAGATAAACAAGAAATTTGACTTTATGAAATAAAACTAAAGTTTGACTAATATGAATTTAAAACCTAATCTACTGATTAATTATGTTATATAAAGCTATAATGAAACTAAATTAAGCAAACTTAACAACTTTTAAGCTAAAATGAAGAAAATGGACTTGAAAACTTAAACAGACAACTAATTAGAGGGAATTAAAAGCAAATTTGACTATTACACAAATAACAACTGGATTTATTGGTTTGACTAAGTTAATAGATCCTTATGTATCATACATCAAACAAGAACAATAACACACACAACCCTTAACACAGATTAAACAACAAATCCAATTTATGAAACCTAAATTAACCACAGTGAACACTGAGATGGATTGAAGGTAAATTTGACCATTTAATACATTACCTACTGAGTTTAAAGGAGTGTCAATCCTCAAAGGACCCAATGGACCATGCATGAACAGAAATAAACAACACAAACAACCTCAGGATCCTAAATCTCAACAGATCCAAACAGTCCTTTAATTTTCACTTGTCAAATGAATTTCAAAGTTTTCAATGAATCTGAATATAAACCTGATTCCAAACTCTATATTATGATAATATTAGATTAAATGAGCATCAAACTTCAAGAACACAAGCATATAACACAGGTTTGTCAAAGATGCAATATACACTGTGTGGTTTCAATTTTCAGCAACAAACAATCCAATGAACAAACAAGCAATAATAAACTCTAATAACACTTAATATCAACAAAGAAACATAAAAATGCAAAGATTCAAGCAATTAAATAACTAGAACAGTAAAATGGCAAAAATGATAAAAAGGCTTACAAATTGAATCCTGCTGAAAACCAAAGAACCAAGGGTTTACTCACTACCTAAGGCTTCCCATGAAGCACTAAACCAAAGGCATTCCAAGATTTACCTTGCTCCAAGCAGTTTCCATCATATTTGTTTTCATTGATTTTCTTGATTTTTTAAGTATTTTTTTGATTTTTAAAGACTAAAGCATGTTTATATGTATCTAAAAGCTTAGTGAGCTTTGTCAGGAACCTACATGAGCTAATTGAGTCCAATAAACAACCATAATCGACATTAATTTAAATGACATGAATTTAAATGGTACGGATAAGAAAAACATGAAATTTAAAGATAGATTGAGATTAAAACTGTAAATAAGGTTTGTTATTCACTGTCAATGATTAACAAAACACTTGAAAGCATTAAATTGACATGAAATTAAAGAAAGCAGTAAATTGATTAACTAGTGACCATGGCTAATCCATGATGATCTCTTCCTTTGCCTCCTCTTTGATCTTTATAGTCTTTTGGACTCTCCTCATGTTTCTGGTCAAATCCCACTTCTAATTGTGACCATTGATGCAGCATAATTGATCCTAGCCGTTTAAATTACTTTTGGCGCCAAAAGTCTTATAGGTTGCTTGGGGCAGTTTTAGAGCAATTAATGCTTCTTGGTTGCTTGTGGAGGTGGAGGGGGACAATTGAGATATTTCATTTAGCCAAGTAGGGTGGTTTGGTGCAAAAACAGGGGAAGGGATGGTATTGAGGTTAAAGCAATGGGGAAGCATTTATTGTGGTTGTGGGTTTAGTGTTTAGGTGGAAGAAAATGGTGGTGAGAGTAGGTAGACAGCTGGGGTAGTGAGGTGGAAGTGAAAGGTGGCCAAAAACCACCTTGGTTTCAGGTTTACAGGGGTGAAGGGGAAGGGTGAACAGTGAAGGTGGTTTGGCGGGGTTTGACTCTTTGACCCGTTTTTATTTAAACGTGGGGTGTTGGGCTGAGGGTGAAATGGGCCAAGGGATTGGATTGTGTTTTTTTTATTGGGTTTTGGATTTAAGGATTTGGATTTTGGGTTTAATAAAGAATCCGTTTGGTTTGCTTTGTAAATAAGCCCAAGGACTAATTTTGTAATTCCTGCATAGTTGAGGGGTTAAACCTGTAATATTTCCAAAGTTATCACAAGGACTAATATTGCCAAGTTTGATAAACCAAAGGACCTTAATTGCATTTATTACAATTTAAGACACCCGGGAGACCTTTTATGTCATTTTCCAAAGTTGAGGGGGTGAAATTGTAAATTTCCAAAAGTTATCAAAAGGGGCTAAATTGTAACATGTGAATA
Organism: Artemisia tridentata subsp. tridentata; assembly: GCA_021014915.2. NCBI lineage: Eukaryota > Viridiplantae > Streptophyta > Magnoliopsida > Asterales > Asteraceae > Artemisia > Artemisia tridentata. Next base: position 250,354,423 of record CP139504.1, read on the forward strand.
GTACAAGGGTATAATTTGATAAGTTTCCATTTTTAAATACCCAAGGACTATTTTTGCCAATTTTGAAACTTGAGGGGTAAAAGTTGCCATTTGTAGAAAACTTTCATCCAGGGACTTATAGTGAACAAGTTTGATTTCCCAAGGACTAAAGTTGACTTTTCTTTCATTTAAAACCTTCAGAGACTAGTTTTGCCAATTTATGAAACTTCAGGGACTGAAATTTACAGTTTTGTGAACTTTGTATGTTTTTCACTTGTTTTCAATCTTTTTGTACCTGAATCACATAAAAACACATTTCAATGATATTTGTAACATTTATATGGTCATTTGTGTGCTTTTGGTCGTTTTTGTGGGTTTAAACAAGGTAAAATATATGTGTATTTAGACACATATCAATTATGCTTCTCCATTGAAGCTATTCACAACTAACATTTCTTTTGCAGCATCTCATACCCTTCTAATGTATACGTTGGAACTCTTGTAATGGGGAGTATACATCGAGGGGGAGCATTTCATTTTTCTAACCATTTGTTTTGTAGGATCATGCATTATTACCTTGTTACTCCATTTAAGGGGAGTATCAAACAAGGGGGAGCTCTTAAAGTTCTCAAAATCGCATTCCACTACGCAACTCTTCTTTTTGTTTCGACAAAAAGGGGGAGAAAGGATTAAGTTTGCATAACTGTGAATCATTGATGAGTGTCTAAATACTCATCATTTTTACCTAATCTGAACTGCCAAAACATTCAAAAACACTCAGAAATGCATCAAAATACTGAAAATATCCCAGGGATTGTGTTTTATATGTTTCAAATGCAAAATGTTTAAAAACAGTTGAAAAACGAACAAAAGTTTGCAAAATTGGCAGTTTCAGTCCCTCAAGTTTCAAAACTTGTCAAAATTAGTCCCTAAGCATTTGTTTTGTAAGAAAAGTCACCAAAGGTCCTTTTTAAATTATAAATATCATATTTAGTCCTTTGGTGAAAAGTTTAAATAAATTACAAGTTTGGTCCCTGCACTTTCAGAATTTGCAAAAATGATCCCTGGGAAATATTATTTTTTGGAAACATCATGTATGGTCCCTGGATTATTGAAACATGGCAGGAATTACTCTTGGTGTATTTTGGAAGATGTGCAAGTTTAGTCCTCCAATTTTCAGAAGATTACTCAAATGGTCCTTGAAGTTTAAAATCTTTAAACTTTAAAACTAATTAAACCTTTTGAACCCATTCCCTCGTTTGAACCCCAGCCCACTAAACTAAAAACCCAGCCCATCTATTTCCATAACCCGACCCACCTTCTACTAATAATATAACTTTAGTCAAAATCCCCAAAAACCGGTCAAAATCCCTAACACACCCAACTCTTGTCTTCTACCTCTCTCCCGCCAAGAACACAAGCAGCCAACACAACCATCACTATCCACTACTCCCCAAACTTTCACCCTTTTCACTACCTTCTCTTCTCCCCAACACTGAAACCCATCTCCTTTTATCTTCCCCCTCATCCATGTCATCAATCCGAGGGATTATTTGAGCGCCAAAAGATAATCAAGAGCTGAGATCATTTCTTTTTAATCCTACGGTTGGAAATTGCTTCCAAGTAGCACAAAGATGAAGCCAAAGCTGTTTTCTCACGCAGAAGAAACACAACCAAGTGAAGACCCCTAGTTTAGCACTTAGTATAAATAGGGTAGGATGGTCTCATTTGTAAGCAGGATTATTTTAGCTTTAAATTTGGTATGTTTTTATTTTTTAATTGTAATTTTCGTTAAGCAGAGAGGTTTTAGTTTAGCATTTTAGTAAGGTAATTTGTACTTTTTTTAATTCGGTTGTAACTTTTACTTTTAATTTTAATATAAGTCAGTGTTTATTGTTTAGATTACTGCTTTATTTCTGCTTATGCAATTCGTGTTACTGCTTTATTTCTGCTTGGTTTAATGTTTATTGTTTAGCTTATTTATTGCTTCAAATCTGCTTATTTCGTTCTTGTTACTGCGTATCTTGTTACTTAGGTTAAGTTGTTCTTAGTTATTGTTGTTCTTCTGGTTATTGTTTATTTTATATGGTCTGTGAAAAGAAAAAAAAAAAAGAGGTTGTTCTTAGTATAAGTTGTTTACTGCTTCGATTCTGCTTATTTAATTCTTGTGCTGATTATGTAGTATTTTGCTGGTTACTGAATATAGTGGTTAGTAAATTTTTGTTTAATATAGTGCTGATTATGTAGTATTAAGTAGAAGTAGTTTTGCTGTTAAAGAAAGAAAAATCAAATAGCAGATTTGTGTTTATTGCTTTGTGTTTTTGTGTTTATTGTTGGGATTAGACTTGTTGCTTTGAGTCATTTGCAAAAGAAAATCAAGAAAAAAAAAATATAGATTGTAAAATTTTTTGACAGTCCTGGGGTTCGAACCCAGGACATTTAGCACAAACACAAGCAATCTTACCACTACACTCTCTACCCTTTTTAGTTTAACTTTACAAACTTTTAATTAAAACCCTTTTGTTTTCTTTTTTTCTTTATAAGCTTATTTCAATCGTTTAGCTTATTTTTTTCAGCTTATTTCTAAAAGCTTTTTCGTTTTTACATTTTTCTCAACTTTCCAATAGTATTAAGTAATTCAGAAAAAAATTTCAGATTTTTAAAATTAGTTTTAGTATTTTTAGAAATTCAAAATAGTTTAAATAGTGTTTAATTTATAAAAAATTATTAAAAAGTCAAAAAAAATATTTTTCTTTTTTTCCAAAATTTTCTTTTTATATTTAAGTCGTAGGAAAATTAATTCGGTACTCGTAGGGCTAATATTTTTTTTAGAGTTCACCTTTATTTTTGCGCGTTAACGTTAATTTTAATTAAAACGTGCGTTTTTTAGTTTTAAATACCTTTTGCGTTTCATTGCTTTGTGTAATATTACCACAACACCAAATAATCTCTAAATCTAATCATCAAGCATTTTAATTCCGAACCTAAAACGAAATCCTCGATTCACACCTCGCTGGGACACGACCCGGGTGATCACTTGCCCGGTATCACACACATCACATTCACGGGTTTTGCAAGTTTTACTTTTCCTAAGGTTTGACTTGTCATTTCCCAAAGTATCACGTGTGCACGATACTATATTTATTTATATATATACTACACGCGGATCAAATTTTGGCGCCGCTGCCGGGGAGGTTGTGTTGCGACAATATTGTTTAAGGTTTAAACGATTAGTGACTTGAGATCCTTCTTCACGAAGTTATCACTTCCAAAAAAATTATAAAACACAAAAATATTTTTCTTTTCTTTTGTATATATATTATCATATAAAAGCAAAAATACAAAAAGATTTTCCGTTTTTCTTGTTAAATTAATAAAACAATAAAAAAAATTACCGTCGAAAACCAAGACAGATTACTACCTAACTGGGGGTATGACCATTAATAAGTTCCCAAACAAAAGATTAAAACTTGCCTTTATGTCGCTTGCGAATTCGGCTCACCTTTGATTGATAAACAACCTATACAAGTGGTTTAAGGTAGGTCTTGACATTAAATTGCAGACCGAAGAGAGATCCATTCTTCTCTCCCGCCACTCTGCGCGTTTATCTTTTGAAGAGCTACCGTACGCTTGTTTGATTTAAGGTTTAAGTTCACTTGTGTTTTGCCTCAGTCTTGTTTTAATTGAAATTGTTTTTGTTAGTGCATGCGCACTCGTTCTTCTCCGTCAACAAGTCCTTTACGTGAACTCGTGCATACCTCGAGAAGACGTAATCGAAGACGTAATCATGGGCATTCCGCCCCAATAGCCGGACCCGAGATTCGTGCTATTCCCGTTCCTCCCATTGTCACAATGGCGGAGGAACGTACCATGTGTGAGCTTCTCCAAGCACCCACCGAGGGTTACGGAGATGCTATTGTTGTTCCGGAAATCGTTGCCGATAGCTTTGAGCTTAAGACCGGGTTGCTATCCTTAGTAACTTCGAGTCAATATTTCGGATTTGAGAGGGACGATCCTCATTCCCACATTCGATGGTTTAACAAGATCACCTCTACCATCAAATACCGAAATGTTCCACAAGATGCAATCAAATTGCTTCTTTTTCCTTTCTCTCTCGAGGGGTCGGCCCGGACTTGGCTAGAAAAACAACCCCCTCGTTCTATTTTAACATGGGAAGATTTGGTGTCGAAATTTGTAAATGAATTCTTTCCTCCATCAAAAACCACAGCCCTTAAAAATGAAATCACCAAATTCACTCAAAAATTTGATGAATCCTTTAGTGAAGCGTGGGATCGGTTTAAAGAATTACTCCGCAAATGTCCTCACCATGGTTTCTCCGAGTTACATCAACTCGATACCTTCTATAATGGTTTGAACCATTCTGATCAAGACTCTCTTAATGCCGCCGCCGGTGGTAATCTCTTGTATCGGACTACGAAAGATGCTTTAGCCATCATTGAGAACAAGTCTAAGGTTCGCACTACACGAAGCAAGCCGGTTGTTTCCCAAGTGAGTGCTACCCATTCTACCTCATCTCCCGTGAGTACTTCTAGCACCGATGCTAAGATTGACAAACTCACGGAGGCTATTCAAGCTTTGGTTCTTTCCGAACAAAAGAAACTTTCTTCCCCACAAACTTCTTCACCCAATCAAGTCAAAGCGGTGGAAGAAACTTGTGTCACTTGTGGTGGTCCTCATGCATACTACAATTGTACTGCCACCGATGGTAGTCGATGTGAAGTTAATCCGGTATTCGGGTCTCTCAATCAAGGAGGTAATCAATACCGTCCTCAAGTTGACCCAAACTATCGTGCTAACAATCAAAATGGACCACCCGGATTTTCTCAACCCAACAATCCAAATAAATTCAATCAAAACCAACCGAGAGGGCAAAATGTTCAAAATCAATTTCAAGCCCCGATCAATCAATACCCAACCCAAGGGGGTAATTTCAATCAAGGCTTTCAAGCTTCTCATTACCAAGCCCCCGTTGGTTCCTCAAATGAACTTGCTAACTACATCAAGTTAAATGAGGCCAACATGAGGTCTATGCAAAATCAAATCACCACTTTGAAAAATGATTTTCAAACCTCAATGTCAAAACAGGGTCAAGAGCTTAAAAGTGAGCTCAGAAATACAAACTACAAAATTGATCAATCTCAAAGTAAAATTGAGAACATGTTTGCCAGTCTCATGAGTTCGATGAATCAAGGTTCAACTTCGGGAGCTCTTCCGGGAAATACCATTCCTAACCCGAAGGGTGAATTAAAAGCTGTCGCCACTCGAAGTGGTAAAACACATAATGGACCCTCGATTCCTATGCCCCCTCCACCGGGGGAGGTGAATCGGGATACCAAGGTGACAACGGACAAGGTGCATTTTTCAAGCCCACAAAGTACCGCACACGTCCAACCTTCGGTGGTCCAAACTCCAATTCCGGAACCCGATGTTCCGAAGACAAATTCTAAGCCTTCAATTCCATATCCTTCAAGGCTTAATGACCAAAAGCTTAAAGAGAAAAACAATCAACAAATGGAAAAATTCTTCCAAATCTTCAATGAGTTGCATTTTGACATAAGCTTCGCAGATGCTCTCGTTCTTATGCCCAAATTTGCATCTACACTCAAAAGTTTGCTAAGCAACAAAGATAAGATGACTGAGATGGCAAAAACCCCACTTAATGAGCAATGCTCGGCGGTTCTCAAAAAGCTTCCCGAAAAGCTCGGAGACCCCGGCAAGTTTTTAATCCCATGTGATTTCTCGGGGATGGTTCAATGCCCTGCCTTGGCCGATCTTGGCGCGAGCATTAACCTTATGCCACTCTCGATATGGAAGAAATTATCTCTTCCGGAGCTTGCATCTACTCGCATGACACTCGAGCTCGCGGATCGTACTATAACTCATCCGCTTGGAATAGCCGAGGATGTTGTGGTGAAAGTAGGAAAGTTCCACTTTCCTACTGATTTTGTTGTAGTAGATTTTGATGCCGATCCTCGAGTTCCACTCATTTTGGGTAGAGCTTTTCTAAGAACGAGTCGTGCTCTCATTGACGTGTTCGCCGAAGAATTGACCATTCGTGTTGAGAATGAAGAGATCACGTTTAACATTAATCAGGGGTCTAAATGCAACGTTGCTACTATTGATTCAAAATCTGAAAAAATTGATTCGAAACTTTCAAGATTTACGGTCAAAAGTGTGGCACAACATCGTGCTAAGCTCAAAGCAACGAACATAGCCCCTGGTTCAAGTGAATGGTTCAAAAGTTGTAATGCGGAAGTTAAGAGTGTTTTTGATTACGATGAACACGAATCGGAAGATACAACGGAAGTGGTAAAAACTGCTAGCTCTAAGAGCACACCACTTGCCCCACCTTCAGAATCGGTTTGTCGAATTGATATTGCCAAAAATCCTACTCTTACTTCCGCATCACTCATTTCCGACTCTTCCTATACTTCTCCTCCGTTTGTGGAAAGTGATATTTCTGAGGAAGAGATCGAGGTCTTCTTGTTTGATGCTCAAATTGTTGAGCCCGATGTTGATCCGGGAGGAGATGGCCCGATTTTAGAAAAGATGATTTTTGATGAACCATTGTTTGCTCTCCCCCCAAAGGATGATGTTGTTGTGGAAAAGCCGTCTTATCCTTCCGAGCTCGAGCTCGAGGATGCTTTTCCCGAATTTGAGAGTTTTGTGTTTAATGATCAAGAGGAGAGAAGTGGCAATCCCACTCCTCATCCGGATTATTCACTCTCGGCTTATGAAGCCTTTCGTTTTGATATCAATCATTTGGAAGAGACGGGAAGTGTAAATACCACTTACCATTCTTATATGTCTCTTCCCGAGTATGATGTATTTCATTTTGATGAAAATGATCGATATCATGAGGAGTTCTCGATTGAACTCCCTCATGTGATATCTCCTCCTGAATATGATCATTTTTGTTTTGATCTGGAGGACGAGTTAAGTGTGGGAGGAGGTGTGTTGAAAGATTTATTTCTTGAAGATTGTACCCCAACCCTCCCTCCCGTTGAAGCCAATGATGCTTCTGATGATGAAGAGTTTTACATGATCATAATAAAAATCTTGCTTCTCTTCATCACATATGGTGTGATTGCTCTTTCCCTTTTCTCCTACGGGAATGAGGACACCATCTTTGACCCCGGTATCGCCCCTAATAGTTTCTTCTATTGAAATACCGCGGGTTGTATCTCATCGGAGTGGAACTTTCTCATGTTCAAGTGTTTATCCAAACAATTTGAATGAAAGTACGATTGAGATTGGTTTTCCACTTGCTTCCCCATGGACAAATGAATTCGGGGTCGAGTCAAGCTAAGTGACTCGGTTATCAAAAATATTAGCAAACCATATGGGTTTTCACCCATATTTCTGACTTATTTCTCTTTTCTAACACCTAAGTGTGGGGGAGATGCCCCACATGTTGTATATATGGAAGTTTTTCTTGAAAAAAACAAAAAAAAAAAAAAAAAAAAAAAAAAAAAAAAAAAAAAGGTGTATATAAAATAAAAGGCTATTAGTATTTCCCTTTCACGTTCTAAGTGTTGGTTTAACAGCCGGTACTTTGAATATTGAGGGCAATATTCAGTTCTAAGTGTGGGGGGGAATTCTAGCGAAATTAATCAAACATACCATCTAGTAACCCCCATTTTAGCCAAAATTTAAAATTTTTTTTTCTCACTTAGAACGCAATAAATGGTTATCAGTCCGCCATGTCTAACCCACAAAAGGATTGGCTAATCCAGGAGCAAACGGCTCTTGGTAAAGATGTCTCAAATCCGTTGATGGCTTGCAATTTGCCGAAAAATTGTATGGTTTTCGACTCACCATATCTTTAAAAGTGAAGAGTTGGCTAGCCCGCAAGGTTATGGCTTGTGGTAAAGGCAGTGAAAATCCATAATTGGTATTCAGCTCACCAAAGATAATATTGATAATTTATCTAAGAGTTGGCTAGTCCAAAAGCAAACGGCTTCTGGTAAAGACAAATCAAAACCGTTGACAGCTGATGGTTTGCTCAAAATCATTTGGTTATCATTGTACCAAGGTTCTTACTTGAACTAAAACAATTGGCTACTCCAGAAATGATGGATATCTGGTAAAGAGAAAAATCCATTAAAACTTCATAAAAGATTGCTAGGGACTAGCAATAGTTTAGTGTGGGGGATTGATGAGTGTCTAAATACTCATCATTTTTACCTAATCTGAACTGCCAAAACATTCAAAAACACTCAGAAATGCATCAAAATACTGAAAATATCCCAGGGATTGTGTTTTATATGTTTCAAATGCAAAATGTTTAAAAACAGTTGAAAAACGAACAAAAGTTTGCAAAATTGGCAGTTTCAGTCCCTCAAGTTTCAAAACTTGTCAAAATTAGTCCCTAAGCATTTGTTTTGTAAGAAAAGTCACCAAAGGTCCTTTTTAAATCATAAATATCATATTTAGTCCTTTGGTGAAAAGTTTAAATAAATTACAAGTTTGGTCCCTGCACTTTCAGAATTTGCAAAAATGATCCCTGGGAAATATTATTTTTGGAAACATCATGTATGGTCCCTGGATTATTGAAACATGGCAGGAATTACTCTTGGTGTATTTTGGAAGATGTGCAAGTTTAGTCCTCCAATTTTCAGAAGATTACTCAAATGGTCCTTGAAGTTTAAAATCTTTAAACTTTAAAACTAATTAAACCTTTTGAACCCATTCCCTCGTTTGAACCCCAGCCCACTAAACTAAAAACCCAGCCCATCTATTTCCATAACCCGACCCACCTTCTACTAATAATATAACTTTAGTCAAAATCCCCAAAAACCGGTCAAAATCCCTAACACACCCAACTCTTGTCTTCTACCTCTCTCCCGCCAAGAACACAAGCAGCCAACACAACCATCACTATCCACTACTCCCCAAACTTTCACCCTTTTCACTACCTTCTCTTCTCCCCAACACTGAAACCCATCTCCTTTTATATTCCCCCTCATCCATGTCATCAATCCGAGGGATTATTTGAGCGCCAAAAGATAATCAAGAGCTGAGATCATTTCTTTTTAATCCTACGATTGGAAATTGCTTCCAAGTAGCACAAAGATGAAGCCAAAGCTGTTTTCTCACACAGAAGAAACACAACCAAGTGAAGACCCCTAGTTTAGCACTTAGTATAAATAGGGTAGGATGGTCTCATTTGTAAGCAGGATTATTTTAGCTTTAAATTCGGTATGTTTTTATTTTTTAATTGTAATTTTCGTTAAGCAGAGAGGTTTTAGTTTAGCATTTTAGTAAGGTAATTTGTACTTTTTTTAATTCGGTTGTAACTTTTACTTTTAATTTTAATATAAGTCAGTGTTTATTGTTTAGATTACTGCTTTATTTCTGCTTATGCAATTCGTGTTACTGCTTTATTTCTGCTTGGTTTAATGTTTATTGTTTAGCTTATTTATTGCTTCAAATCTGCTTATTTCGTTCTTGTTACTGCGTATCTTGTTACTTAGGTTAAGTTGTTCTTAGTTATTGTTGTTCTTCTGGTTATTGTTTATTTTATATGGTCTGTGAAAAGAAAAAAAAAAAAAAAAAAAAAAAAAGAGGTTGTTCTTAGTATAAGTTGTTTACTGCTTCGATTCTGCTTATTTAATTCTTGTGCTGATTATGTAGTATTTTGCAGGTTCCTGAATATAGTGGTTAGTAAATTTTTGTTTAATATAGTGCTGATTATGTAGTATTAAGTAGAAGTAGTTTTGCTGTTAAAGAAAGAAAAATCAAATAGCAGATTTGTGTTTATTGCTTTGTGTTTTTGTGTTTATTGTTGGGATTAGACTTGTTGCTTTGAGTCATTTGCAAAAGAAAATCAAGAAAAAAAAAAATATAGATTGTAAAATTTTTTGACAGTCCTGGGGTTCGAACCCAGGACATTTAGCACAAACACAAGCAATCTTACCACTACACTCTCTACCCTTTTTAGTTTAACTTTACAAACTTTTAATTAAAACCCTTTTGTTTTCTTTTTTTCTTTATAAGCTTATTTCAATCGTTTAGCTTATTTTTTCAGCTTATTTCTAAAAGCTTTTTCGTTTTTACATTTTTCTCAACTTTCCAATAGTATTAAGTAATTCAGAAAAAAATTTCAGATTTTTAAAATTAGTTTTAGTATTTTTAGAAATTCAAAATAGTTTAAATAGTGTTTAATTTATAAAAAATTATTAAAAAGTCAAAAAAAATATTTTTCTTTTTTCCAAAATTTTCTTTTTATATTTAAGTCGTAGGAAAATTAATTCGGTACTCGTAGGGCTAATATTTTTTTTAGAGTTCACCTTTATTTTTGCGCGTTAACGTTAATTTTAATTAAAACGTGCGTTTTTTAGTTTTAAATACCTTTTGCGTTTCATTGCTTTGTGTAATATTACCACAACACCAAATAATCTCTAAATCTAATCATCAAGCATTTTAATTCCGAACCTAAAACAAAATCCTCGATTCACACCTCGCTGGGACACGACCCGGGTGATCACTTGCCCGGTATCACACACATCACATTCACGGGTTTTGCAAGTTTTACTTTTCCTAAGGTTTGACTTGTCATTTCCCAAAGTATCACGTGTGCACGATACTATATTTATTTATATATATACTACACGCGGATCAATCATCACAGTACATACACTTTTGCATAAAAATAGTTTTTAAACTCAAATAAACAAACTTAATCTATATTTTAGAGAACTCATGCTATATTTATTCCTTTGCTCAAAAATATACTTTATGTTTTGTCATCAACAAAAAGGGGGAGATTGTTAATACAAATATCGTCCTAAAAACGTTATTTATATTTTACGATCTTTACTTAGTTTTGTTAATGACAATTACAAAGTATATCTTTTAGCAAATTATAAATACTAGCTAAAGTCTCTTTAAAACACATTTTACATTTCACAAGTTTACTTAGAATTACATTTTACACATCTACTAGTTTATTTCCTTAAAAGGAAACTTTATTTTTAAAATGATACAATGACATCATGGCATGCATCATACATAGATTATATGATATCTTAGTTAGATCTTCAAGCAAGATAGTTGACTTTGGAAGATCTTGATATGACAACACAAAGATATGAAAAGATTGTAGAATACTTGGAGAGATTTGAAAAATCTCTTAGCTGTCATTTGGCGGAACCAAACAACAACAAAGACGGTTCCCTTTTGTGGGATCCGCCGGATCCGCCGGCTGTTCACCAGCTTGCCTATAAATAGCAAGCTGATCATTTGGACACACCATCACTCATATAGCCTAACATTCATACTCATTCATTTACATATCATCTAAAATTTATCATTCATTCATTTCATTGATCTTTCCTTTTGTAGCAAAGGAGATTAAGCATCAAGGTTCAACACAGACGTGTAAAACCTTTAGCATAAGTTACTTTGTGATATAGTTGTAGTTCACACATCATTATTTGTATCATTTATCTCAGTGAGTGTGGTTAGTGTTTTAGTCCTCAAAACACAAAGAGTGTAGGGAGTGGTTGTACCCTTGTGAAAGAACCAAACGGGAGTGGTTGTACCCTTGTAAAGAACTCGACATCTAGCTTAGTGTCGGTAATTGTATAGGCGACGTTAGGTTGGTTCTACCTTGAAATAGAACCCGGTGTTTAGCTTAGTACCGAAAAAAGAAGTAAGCAACGTGTAAAGGTTTTCTCCACCTAGAAGAGAGTTTGTTTCTTAGTGAAGGATAACTCTCGAGTTAGAGGCTCGAGGAGTGGAGTAGGGCAAGGAAGAGAGTCCTTGTAGCTGAACCACTATAAACATTCGTGTTGTGTGGTTTGATCTTTCCTCTCTTTACTTTTCATATATATATTGTGTGAATATTTGTTTGTGCTTGTTTCCTTTGAAATAACATAGAGTAACAAAGTGAATTAATTTTAAACGGTAAAACTATTCAACCCCCCCCCTTCTAGTTTTCCACACATCTATTAATAGTGTAATAACATTGGTTAGCATCTAGCAACAAGCCAATGCCCCTAGTACAACTCGGGTGGTGGTCTCCTGGAAAAACCATTAGATGATTCATCATCATACTTATTCTTTTGTTTCTAATACTACGTTAATAAATATATGGATCTTAGTCATTCTTTATTAACCATTCTGTTTCTCGTTGTTTCTTATTGAGCAAGATTACCAAATCTTCTGAACATATTCAGGGGAGATCTTGGGTGCGGCCACACAAACATCTTGTCAACCCTACGAGGGGCCCAACAATATTAAACTTCAAAACAAATTTGAAGGAATAAATTCTCTCTTGACTACGAGCCTAACCCATGAACTTTGCAACACTCCTGAAAACAATCCTTATTGCTACCAGTAACGTATATCGGTAAATTTCTTCACAGAAATGCACAACATCTATGACATTTATCTGGTATCTCAAGTCTGAGGATAACTATATATACATGATTTACTTGATGACAAGATTCATAAAGTAAACTCATGAAGTTGGGATAAGTCCTATATTCAATTCATTGAATATCATGTGAAATTGGCATGTCAACGCATCAATATACTTTCAAGTCTATTCTACCAATACTCAGATTTTTCTTAATTTAATGATATTCCCATATCATTAATTGACAACGGACAATTTAGAACAACTTAAGTTATTCACGGATTTAAACATGCAAATATAGGATACAATCTATTATTAATGAAAACAAACGTACCAAGTACTTTAATTCATTGTAAATAATAATTGCTTAACATCCCTTATCCAAATACTAAATAGATCAATGCATGATAATTCTAGTTAATGAATTATGCCTCAAGTCATGTCAATCATACTTGTTGACAAGACATAAATCAACTAATTTGATCTATTAGAATTTTGAGAATACTTATTTCAAGAATTCAATTAGTGAAGTTCTTGTATGTATGCATTCAACTATCTTGATATTGCCACATAATATTTCATAAAATGCGTGACATCCTCAACCACCAATTTATGAAAATTAAACTATCAAACCTTTTATAGTTTAAAGTATTCTAATTCTTTAATGTATAATGCAACTATGCTCTTAGTTAAGCATAACTAGTACATATGGCCATTAACAAGGATGAAATCCTACCATGACTAGTATTGAGTGTCATCTCAATTTCATTAGCATCATTGTATTCAAACAACAATATGCTCTTTAAAATTCCGTAACCTTTAATATCCATTGTGTAATGTTTGATGCCTTCCAATCTTTCAAGATTTTTCGGCTATAACAATTACTCAACAATTTGCCATATGGTTCATACTTAGAATTTAGGGAGCAATTCCAGGCTGAGGATGTAATTCTATATCCAACCATATTCATTACACTTAGTTATCTAATAACTTTCAATTAGATATTAATGTTGTCAGATCATCTTGCATCCAAGCATGATACAACAAATAATATGATGTTCATGGAAAAATCCTTGTATCAAACTCAAATTTCATTCATGTTATATCTTTTCAAATATATGTTTCTATTTAGACTTTCTAATAGTATATCATGTTCTATTAGAATCAATTATTTTACCGCTTATGTTTATAACAATAAACATATATTCCAAGGTTGTATGTTTATTTTCTAAAACTTCAAGTGAAGTTTCATTCCAAATTAAGACTTAACATTTAACGTTTATGGAATGTTACTTCCTATATGTTATACAACATATATGAAATAAGAAAATAAATATAACACTCCTACTAGCTTTCAGGAATATTAAGAAATTATCTTATTTTAATTATAAATCAAAACTTGGATTTAATAATTAAACATAAGTATATCTCCTAGATGCATGCATTAATCCATTCATAAATTATTGCACTTTGTATACTTTCAAAGATTATTTGAATTCAAATACTCCTTTTCATTACTTATCGTCCTTGCACAAGTAATTACTCAAGAAAGAGTTTGATATTCCATTATCAATTTCATGTTAATGAAACTAAGAATGACAATCATAATCTTTATTTAATGTGCCTAGAAAGAATATTCAATCACAGTTAATTGCTTAAGTGTGATTAATAATCTTGTCATACATTAAATATGTTTACAAAATTTGTCCATATGATTTCTACACAAAGATTTAAATCTCTAGGATTTTCATTCCCTTTGAAGAAACTCATCTTCATTCTATAGTCTAACTATAGAGTTCAAGATAAACTAAGTTTCCAAAACTAATTATCTTTATGGACTGCATCTAAACATTCATAGTATGAGTAATTTGCCAAATTTAATATTTGCAATTCATCTTAATGACCAACAGGTTTACCATAATCCTGTAACTCATAATCCTCATCATATTATTCAGATATTTGAGATATCCTTGCGGATCTATGAATGAGAATTTGACATTTAACATTAACATGTTTAATCCTCATCATGACATTCACTAGTGTATTTTAGAAGATTATGTATCTTGTAATTTTATCTTTTCAAGATAAAACTCCCACTTGCCTTTTGCAATTTATAGACTATCTATAAATACTTAGCAAGTAGAGCAACATAAAATTGTTCTCTTTTGGGACATTACAAATACATATTGACACTTCCTTGCATTAGTTTATTAATATCCTACTTCATAAGTTGTTTAACAAATTAAGAACTTCAATTTTAAGACTTAATGTGATTCATCACATTCCATAATAAATGGTGTCTTATTAATCTTCTAGGTTGGAGTCTTATTGAGTATATACTATCCATACTAAATTTTCTAACCTTGACAGCTTTTGGAAGAAAGGAAGTCATAGTTATCTTTAATCAAACAATACTAATAGTGTTTGATTCTCCTAACTGAACATACCACAAACTTGTGGTATTTCATTAGAACTAATATTGTGAGACAATCAAACAATATGTAAGATGAACTCATACTCCTTCTGGCTTACCTATTTACCAACTAAGTCAAATTAATGGTGAAATAGATTTTCCAAGCCAATTGCATGCTTTATAACACTAGTACTTTTTAACTAAGTCACTTATCGTCCATGTCTCAATCAAGAAGACATAGACTGTTATAATCCCACTATACGTTATAAATCATTGATCAACTCAATGACTTCTTGTATATGTCTTAATAAAGAAGACATAACAAGTTAACGACTTACTTTATATTATAATAATAAGTCTTGTAATAATTTAAAAGACTTCATATTTATAGCTTTACAATAAAGTATAAACATGTATAACTAAAGTAATCATGAACACCACAATTTGGTTTCAATAGTAATTTCAAGTTAATTTATTACTTCTTATATTTATGACATTCCAAGAATATATAAATATTCAAATTTGAAGTAGTATTAGATTACTTCATTTATTTATGTCATTTCAATAATATAAATATTTAGTTTGAAGTAGTCTCATTATTCTTATTGACACTTGTTCTAATAGGTATCTAATTTAGAAACTGTAATTATCCATGTACGGTCTCACGTAATCATGAAATTTCACCTTGTGGTTGTAATCTAATCAAGGTCTCACTTAAGCTAAATTTCAACAAAAAGTGTTTCTTGAATTAGATGTGTATTAGTCACATTTAGGACGTTAGTTTCTCACCTTGCGGTCAAGACAATCCTTTAAATCATATTCCTATGTGTTGTACCTTGCACACAATATAAGATTTCTCCCACTTGTGCATGAAACAACATCATGTATCAAATAAACAACACGTCACTCATTTTTTTATGTGATCAATATGATTGTGTCATAGATATGCATAATTAGTAGATATAGAACCACCTTGTCTAGTAAGAAAACGTACATGACTATCCTTAAATCCACAAGTGTCTACAATTGGAAAGTAATTATCTCAAGACATTCTAGAGATAATTTGAGTTACTACCAAGATGACAAAGCTTGTAGCCCTCACTGAATTACAGATCATTACAATAATTCACTATTCAGTAATTACAACACAATGCTCCCATTGGATTTGACAACATTGTAAGTGTTTCATAACCATTCAAAGCAAATAGTGTGCTATTAACTTTCCTACACCTTTGAGAAGACCCATTCGTAACAATTACTTAGGTACTCAAAAGAGTGTATTCTACTATGTAGATGATGGACTATCCATCAATGCAATTAATTTAAAAATTGGGCATGCAATTTTTCCTTAATATGTCTACCATCCCCACAATGGTATGTAGCATCTTTAAGTGGTCAAAGCACAACAACTAGATAAATTATGCTAGTTTGCCTTTTACCAATTTTGCGGTAATTAGTCTAGCTTCTAATTTAATAACTCAGAAAATGTGCAAATTTCTTAACTATTAAAGTTTGCTATGAGTTATTTCTTAAAGTTTAGACTATTCTAATTTTCCTATCACACCTTTCTCATTCATGAAAAAGAATAGGATTAAGTCTCACTGACTCATAGAAAGGAGACTAGGTTTATTCTTTTAGTAAAGTTGGACTCTAGCCAAAAACCCCTACGGGTGTAGATTAATTTACCAACAAAAGAATATTCCACGTTTACGGTTTAACGTTGCATTAATACATTAAAAGAATTTACAAAATTCAATTTTATTATTTTCGATAATACAATCTTTTCAAGAAAATAAAATACCCAAGGAAATATTCATATAACCATTGAATTTTCTTGAAAAATAGGATCCAAATTTTCATAGTTTCACTACATCAGTTGATCTGCTAGTAGTGAAAGTACAAAATATGGTAATCTGTCAAACAATAATCGGCAAACAATTTCCGACTCCTAGATTATTATGGGATTTACATTTGCCAAATACAATTTGCAAAGTAACCATGTTTCATCCCATCTCATGCCTTAAGTTTCTAGGTCTCACTAACAACTTAATTAAGTCGTCTAATTTAGATACTACAAATTCTCCATATATGGTCTCACGCATTAACAGAAATTTACCTTGTCATTAATATCTAGGCAAGGTCTTACTTACGCTAAATATTAACTCCAAGTGTTTCTTATAATTAGATAGCATGGACTTAAATTTTAGGGTATTAATTTTGATGTGACAATCAAAATATATACGAAGAAGCATGCACACATCTTCGTATCATAAGTTTTCAAAACAATTTTATTAACCAATTTTAAGCTAAGATTTAAATCAACAAAGTTTTAATTGAGGTATTGGGTTCACCAATCAAATAATTACCTACAATTATCGCCCACTATATCCTACTGCTGCATGAGTCAAAAGACCCAAGTTATTCGGATAATTACCACAAAGTGACGCGTGGAATTGAGGTCAATTAGATGATTTCGCACAAAAAAATAGCTTACTTGGTAGCTCCAATTAGACGCACAAAGGAGCGGAGAGACAAACGACTGCCCAAAGGCTAATTAAAAACGCGTCTCTTTCGGTTTGACAATTTAATGTCAATCCTCCTTATACCCCTCTTATAGTTTGTCAAAACTGGGTGAGCCGTTCACACTATTAGTACAAAACTCATCACTCAATTAAAAGTTTATGACTTTAAGTCTTAAAAGCAAATCCAATTTCACCCTTATTTAATCCGGTTTATTTTCTATTCGAAAAATTACCCTTGCTTACAATCATGTCACAACAATATTTATAAACAAACAAATAATTAATAAAAATAAACAACAAAAATAATGAACATGCTAATAAAAACTACTATCATGTATATGTTTATCTAAAACTCCCATTGGTTTTCGAGCTAATGGTACCAATGGACCACATACACCAAATAATTTGGTTGCGTAAGTTCTATGATAAATATATACACGAACACACATAGTTCAAAATAAAACAATGCATAAACTAATAATTATATGCATAATTAAGCATGTTAACACAAAACACGTAACAATTACTACATAAAAATCATATGATCCATGATCAAACATGCACGTTCATCATGGATCCACATAAACATATTAACAATTAATCATGTTTCCCAAGATACGCATACAATTCCATGTTACATAACAATTATTCATGAATTAACACATAAAACATTGCATGCAACTTAGGGTTTCTACAATTTTTACAAAACCAATTTTTTTTTTCTTCTCGGATGAACAGTGTCGGGTGAACAGTAATTTTTTTTTTTAGGTTTTCAAAAAATTGAAAACTAGAAACCTTAAAGCATGCAATAATCAATCAAGGATTCAATTTTTATGTGTTTCAGTAATTAATTACACAGTATTAACGGCTCTTGATGCTACTGTTGGAATTTAAGTACCATAACAATTATATAAATAAATACAAACATCATCAAAGCACATAGCGGAAGCGGAAGAATTAAATACATGTAATTAATTAACCGAATATAAAAGAAACACATACCTTTGATTCTAGCAAGAACAAAAATCAAACTTCAAATCTTCTTCTTTAATATCAATAACGGATTAACGAGATACCCCTTACCTTTTTGTATCTCAATCCAAGATATATAAACTATAATGATTTTATACCACAATCTTGTACACACATACTATAACCGAATTAAAGATTATGCTAGTAATTGAACACAAATAAACCAAAACAATTTTGTTTAGAAAACAAGTGAGGATCGATCAACCCTAACGGTTAGTTCGATTGACTTTTAGCAAGAGAAGAAAGAAAAGACTTTTTAGGGTTATAGCAATAGTGCAATAGTCATGAAACAATAACCCTAGCCTTTGTATTTATAGAGTGCAAATCTTGGTGTGCAAGTTGGCATAGGATTGGGTTGGGGAAACCCCTAGCCGATCGGCCCATGCATCCCAAAGGGATTCCGGAACCTTCTTGATCTTCTAATTTCACCTATAGTCCTTCCTTTAATCCCTAACGGTCGTTAGTCAATTTCGTTAACTACTTAACGTCCGTTAGTCATTATTTTGTGTTCAAATAATTAAATACATAACGGTTTATATATTAATTATTATTACATTAATTCTTCATACGTAATGTGTGCAATCCCGTGGTCCCGAGTTCGATTCTAGACATACACAACTTAATATTTGTCCATAAAACTTAACAGTTTTGTTGCAAGATCTAAAGAACAAAATAACCCCTTGTTGTCCTAGTTTTACGACTCACAAATGAACACAAATAAAATACTTGCACAAATCTTTACGTAAATCTGGTTTAGTCACACTTATATATATACTTACACCCTTCGAGGAGGGTGAGGTCGCTCCCACTCCCCATGTTTCACCACCAGCTCGTCGTGCTAGACGCTATCCACACGCTAAGTCACTAAAACATCATACATGTTCATACATTTTGATAGTCCCTATAACTTTTCTAAGACATTGTGAATGACACAATGGCCTCATTATTTCCAAGACACTGTAGGGAGATACAGTGGTCTCTAAAACTTTTCATAATAGTACATAACATCGTTTTACATAAAACTCGTTACAGTCTGCCGATTTTCCCCTGATTACCTTACTAACCGTCACTAGAGACTAATTTGAGCACTCGTCCCATGCTCTTGCAACACCATACTTTTGGAACACCAACTTTTGGGATACAGCTTTATAACGTCTCATTCTTCCTCACTTCTTGCGGTTTTGAAGAATCACGTCGCCAGAAATGTAACGCCGGAGCTCGACAACAATGTTTACCCTTACGTAATACTAACTTCCGACTTCGAGGACAAGATGGAAGAACTTGTCGGTCACCGTTCTGACACCCACATCACCGACCTACTTACTAGTGCCCGACAGTGAGACGAAGGCATTCGAGGTCAAGACTATGGAAACCGAAATTGAACAAGAAGATCAATTACCCGAATAAGACCTCTCGATACTCGAGGAAGAGAGCCACTAATAGGCCTACTCCTCTTACTCGACCAGAGTCTATCACTAGAAAATCCATTCACCACTCCATCCTATAACCGGTGACACGCATGGCGCATCATGAGGAACATCACGCACCAGTAGAAACAAGCGACCAACCTACAGTCTCGTTAGACCAGAGTAAAGCCAGAGAGGCTGAGTACGAATATTCTATCCTTCTTGATCTACATTCATGATACTTAATGACTTTACGATTATTAGTTGTTCACAATCATGAAACTTATTGTCTTTCTCATTTATTGTTTGCTCTCAATTACCCTCAATCAATATTCGTAAAGCTTACTCTCTTTTGTATTTATTGTTGTTCTTATTTAGCATTCGAGCTGCGTAATGCTTTTCTCATTTATTGTTGGTCCTAATTTATTCTCATTTAGCATATGGGATGCTTATTGTCGGTCTCATTTATTGTCTGTCCTCATTTGACACTCTGTCTTTCAGCATTTACCCCTCTTGATTATTATTTTGATACGTTGGTTCTCTCGGTTAATTAATTATTTGTGTTGATATTCTCCATCCCTCCTCTTTGCTATCGTAATGATTTATGGTTCCTCCATTTGCGGTTTTTTGGATTATTGGCCTTTCTTTTACACATCCATTCGTTTGTTTCTTTGTTCGTACGGATGTCAAACATGTCTTTTAAGCATTCTTTGTTCTTGACATCTAAACTCATTTACTATTTTTATGATTCATTGACCCTTTCGTTTGCATGAATCAATCGCGTTTTGCTTCTCCGTTAGTACTTCTAATCTTCTTTCAAGCATTATTTGTTTTGACATTTAATTCTATGAAGTGCGATCCTATGAAAAGAAACATATTCTAAAAAGTCTACAAAGCCACTAATTGAATGACATGTGTCCCATCAAAATTATCTTCCTCCCTCCTCATTTGTTTTTTAATTTCACCTTGAACTTCCAACGATAAACTTTTACGAAAAACTGATTTTACAATAATTCTTAAAATTTAATTCTCTTTAATTTGGTATGCATTTTGATATATAAATCGTTTTTTTTTTTTAATTTTTTTAATTTTAAGTGGGTTATGATTTTCTTGAAATTTTTGGCATACTCGACTCTATTTTTGTCTAACATGAAGGCTGAATTACGCAAAACTTAAAACATGAAAGTTGTAGATTTTTGTCCGTTGTTTACCCAAAAATTTGAATCACTCAATTCCGATATGATATGAGTGAGATACCGCATTTTGAAAATAATGTTTTAAACATATTTAGTGCACATAAGGTGTTTGATAAAATGCTTAAGAGAGATTTTCCGTATAAAAGCATATTTAAATGCACTAATTTGGGTACCACAAAACAATTTTAGTTATTGTTCATCGTGAATATGCAAGTTGATGATGAAAAAACTGATAAACTGATGAACAAAGTGATATAACTAATAAATTGATGAACAAGACTAACTAATGAACTGATGAACAACTAACTGATGAGCTGATCAACATTGTGACCTAACTGATAAACATTGCAATATTTTTCAGAAAACTGGTGAACTTATGAACATTATGATTTTTTTTTAAAAATTGATGAACTGATAGACATTATGAATTTTTTTTAGAAAGCTGATGAACATTGTAATTTTTTTTTTGTTAAAAAACTAATGAGCAACGTGATCTAAGCGATGAACATTATGATGTAACTGATGAACAAAATTAAAGAGAACTGATGAACATTATGATGAACTAATGAACTACTCTTTTTATTGATAAACATCTCTTTTTATTTATGAACAACCCTTTTTATTGATGAACAACACTTTTATATTGATGAACAAATGAATAACTCTTTTTATTTATGAATAAAGCGTACGATGACAACTTTTTTTTATTGATAGATACAATGGTGTAACTGATGAACCAAATTAAAGAGAACTGATGAACAATCTTTTTTTTTTTATTGATGAACAACTTCTTTTATTTATGAACAACACTTTTTATTGATGAACAAAGCATACGATGAGCAATGTTTTTTTAATTGATAAACACAATGATGTAACTGATGAACAAAATTAAAGAGAAATGATGAACGTTGTGATAAACTGATGAACAGTCTTCTTTTATTGATGAACAACTTTTTTTATTTATAAGTAACACTTTTTATTGATGCACAACGTTTTCAATCGATGAACAATTCTTTTTATTGATGGAACAACGCCTATGATAAAAACTCTTTACTATCGATGAACAAGTTTTTCATTGATGAACATTTAAAGAATGACGGATGAATATTAAGATTTTGATTGATAACGTTAAAACTAATTATTGATGAATATCTATTAAGAGACAACAATTGAATAATCTATTAATGCATATTTATATGATGGACACTAAAATTCATGGCCCATTTCATTTGAAAACATGTGTACTTTACTTTCTTCTAACTTTCAATCTCTAAAACCAGTGGCTTCTTGAACCGTCAACATTCTCCACAACCATCACATATCTGTAAGTGCCCTATATATGTTTTAGTTATCTACATTTTTTCTCCATATTCCAGTTGACGCTTCTGTGCCTTTTTTCTCCGTACCATTCCCATGACCATCGCCAATCTATCACAGATTCACATCAATGACGAAGAATAACTACATTTACATTGAATTACTTTCTTCTCACTTGCATATATCAGCTTATTGTTTTCCAAAACCCAGATTCTATCTCTCTCTTTTACTAAACGTAAAAAAAAGCCTCACAAATGATTGAAACACGCTTATTTTGCCTCCAATTTTCATAATTACCAGTTTCAAATTACTCACAATCGTTGACAAATCTCGTCTCACCGTATCCCAGACCGGTTCAATTACAGTGAAGATCCAAATCTAGTCAAACTCATCCGCGCCGCCTGAACATGTGTTTTGTCGGCAGAGGGGGAGGAGTGGCGGCGGAGGGGACTATTTGAAAGAGGTTGGATGGGATGAAAGGGGATCAGGAGATGGGGATGTGTTTTGTTAGATCTGATGATGATGATGATGATGGTGGTTGGGAGGTTACTTGGAGAAGAAAGGTGACTTTTGGTGGAATGACCAGTATGCCCCTATATGTATATGTCCTTTTTTAATTTGATCAGATATTGTATTACGATCCAACGGTTTTAAATACTTTTTAAACTTTGTAAAAGAATCACACTTTTTAAATGATCCTCTACCTTAATTCTATTTACTATTGTTGTGATTCATTGATTCTTTCGTTTTCTTTAATTAATAGCAGTTTGCTTCTTTATTCGTACGGATATCTATTCTTTCTTTCAAATATTCTTGGCTCATACCTGTACGAATGTTCTATCTATTTACCATTGTAGATCTTTTCGTTTGTAACATTTCCTTGTTAGCATTATTTGTTCTTAAAATATTGTACTTAACATGATTCCTTGCTATTCTTATGATTCGATAGTTCTTTCATTTGTATTGTAATCTACTTCTTGTGACTATCACTCCTTTCATTTGCATTGACATCTATTTCTTTTGGCTATTAGTACGCTTCCCTGGTCATTCCATTTACATTGATCGTTAATACGCATCAAGGCTTGGAGCAGCGTTCCAAGTCAACAGGTTGCAGGCCGCACGTGATCGACAGAAGAGTTACGTTGATGTGAGGTGTAAAGCTCTGGAGTTTCACGTCAGAAACATGGTTATGTTAAAGGTTTTGCCATGAAAAGACGTAATACGGTTCGGAAAACGAGGGAAGTTGTACCCGCGATAAACTAAATCATTCAAGGTTCTGGCTAGAGTCGGCTCCAATGGCTTACAAACTTGAGCTTCCGCCAGAGCATACAGCAGTGTACACGACACATTCCATGTTTCCAATCTCAAGAAATGTTTATCTAACGAATTGCTCGTTATTCCGCTGGAAGAAATTCAACTAAATGACAAACTCAACTTTGTATAAGAACCGGTAGAAACCATGGACCGCGATGTCAAACGATTGAAACAAATTCGAATTGCTATCATCAAAGTTCGCTGGAATTCTCGAAGAGGTCCAGAGTTCACTTCGGAATGAGAAGACCAATTTCGACGCAAATACACACACCTCTTCGCTGACACTACTCCAACGACCAACACTTACTGAATCTCGCGGACGAGATTCTTTTTAAGGGTAGTAGACTATGAAAACCCGCTATTTTCTAGGTCAATATTATTTTCTCAACTCAAATTAATTATTCTGAAGTTTACAAAAGTACTTTTACGTCTAACTATTTAGTTATTTCGCGTAAAACAAGAAACGATATTCTGTACACAATGACTACGGATTAATTTTAGTCAACATATTTTTAGTACATTTCCATCATTGTGATTCTCATTTTATTAATAGTAAATTTATATTTTACTTATTTACATTAATTAAGTTAATAAACGCTTACTCAATTTCTTTTACGTATAACCGTTAAGTCAAATTGCGTAAACCGAAAAACGACGTTTAACCTAAACCGGCACAAGACTAAATTTAATCTACATCAAACACATGTCATATGACATTTATAAATAAGTTTTATGATTTTATACATTTAGTTTTACAACTTTCACGAAAAACGCTGACTTTTCACATTTTGCGTACATGCATGCATATATTAAGCTTCACCATCCTATCCTATACATACTTTTACATATAAACACTTAATAATACATTTAAAAATAAAATAATCCCTCCCTTAACACCCTAAAACCGGACCCCCTCCCTAATACTTCCACAAGTACAAGATTATCTAGAACATGTTCCATATCTTGAAACAAAACTTGGTCTTTTACCCTTTGTGTAAACACTTAACCCTTGAGGTAGTCAACTAGCATGGTTTTTCCCACCCTTGGAACCAAAACTCACGACCCATAGCAGATTTTTTAGTGTTCCTATGGTACTTGACTCCCCATAAACTAACTAGGATCAATTGTAAACTAACTAACTAGTTACTTGCTCAAATCCCCTATAAATTGCACCCATTTTCTCACTTCTCCTTACCAAAAAAACAAAAACACAATCCCTCTTGCTCTCCTCACAAATACAGCAGCAAAAGCATAGGAATATTAGGGTGCTCAAGCATTTGGTTTTGCTTATTGGGTAGCTTATTTAAGTGCTTATAAAGTTAAGGGTTATTAGTGTGGTCATTCTTGGGTTTTAGCTAGAGTACTTGGGTTCTTGTGTTCACCTCCTTGCATTCATCACACATCCTTTGAAGTAAGCACTCATTCTATCCTTTTTCATACATTTCATACTCATTGTACATCATTTCGGTCTTATTTTAAAGCTATTATACACTTGTTGTGATGATGTTTTGTTGCAAGATCTAAAGAACAAAATAACCCATTGTTGTCCCAGTTTTACGACTCACAAATGGACACAAATAAAATACTTACACAAATCTTTATGCAAATCTGGTTTAGTCACACTTATATATATATGTTAGGATGTCTCACAAAAATTTTCGTAATTTTATAAAATGTTTTGCTAATTTTAATGAGTGATACGAGATCGATACATGTTGTTTGCACTTTTTCTGTGTACCAAACTCATTAAATAAAAACGAGGTACTTCAAGACCTTTTGGCTAAAAATGGTAAACTAGAAAGTGTTAGAAGACACATTCAAATCAACTCTTAGATTTGGATGGACACGGGACAATGAATAACGAGTAAAATGCGTCCAAAACTTTTCGGTTTTTCTGTCAGCTTTGACATCCGAGTATAAAACGATTTATTCAGAAAGATTGGTACATGGGAAAATTATTTGGCTTAGATATTTGAAAACTAGATTCAATGTAGATGATTTTAGAGCCAAGAAACGCGTATTTTCATGGAGAAATGAATAAACTATAGCCCGTCGAAGTTCGACTTGTTACACAAGGGACTGTTTCCACGTGTGATGTTTTTGGCCTCGAAAACTTGACCAAACCGACCCTTTTTACAACGTAACTATTTATTTTAAATGGAATACATATAGGAGTGAGTTTAGAAGCAGAAAACTCTTGAAATAGACTAGTATTGGATCTAATTCCAACTCTTGAAACACGTTAAAAGTTGTCGTGATTTTCTGGTACAGCATCCCGTATATTTGACCAAATGACCTCGATAACCATGTCTAAAATATTTTTAGCCTTCGTTTTATGAGGGTGGACATTAATAGCTAAATTTTGAGACTTGAACAAACCAAAACGGAGTTAATACGAAGAAAATATGATGTTCTAAAGTTATGACTAATTAATTAACTAATACTTTAACTAAATGTTATTGCTTCCAACGTCACATGTTCGTGTTTATCTTTCACGCACTTCAAGACAACATGATAAGGAACTTTTTGCACGATATTACTGTCCCCATGGCACACTTAACATAAGGACTTAAATCCCGTAAAACCATCGAGAATTGAATTCATTATAACGTCTCAAACTCTATAAAAATTAGTATTTATATAATTACTAATAATTTATTATTTTTCGTCGAAACCTTACTTAATTCTACTTTTTGTCATAAATCCTCATTGCAAGTGTATAAGAGCTATTTCACATCTTAGAACTCGTACGCATTTGTTTCATACCATATTTCCTAAGTCGGCTTATATTTCTAGGTCGCGGTTAGGATTTCCCGATTATTGTTATACGTTACACTTTACCGAACCCATTCACTACTTCAGGTGAGTTTCATAGCCCCGCTTTTACATTATTTATACTTATTTTGAAATACTCGGGGTGAGATTACTATGCTTGTTTTTACATTCGGACATAAATACAAAATACCTTACATATTGCCTAAGTACGAGATTAGCCATAAAGTCCCCACATTTTAGTGAACCGGTAATTACTTATGTAATCGCAGATATTGTGGATAGATCTATTGGGTTGACACCCCCGTCCGGGTTGGTCGCACCAACTGGTCAAACGGACGCATATCATTTGTATTATCGTTGGAATAAGTGTTTGGCTAACACTTGTTCGAGGCAAAAATTATACTTGATTGCATACCTATTATGTTGGGTTTCGGTTCACGGGCTTAGGACAATATGTGTATCTTTTGGGGCTAAATACTAAACCTTGTGGTCTGAACGAATGATTCTATTACTCAAACCTATGAACTCACCAACTTTTTAGTTGACACTTTTAGCATGTATTCTCAGGTACAAGATTATTGACTGACATTACATGAAGCATGAGCATTCGAGTCACTGTTGCAATTGCGTCACACGGAGATTTCCTGCATTACTTATTCGTTTGATTCATACCAAAAACTAATTTAGCGTTACTCTTGGGAAATACATTTGGGACCTTTTTTTTTGTAAACTCTGTTATGTTTAAATGAATCAAACGAAGCATTTTCAAACGACTCACGTAGGTCGTTCGATATAACTGTAACTTTGTACCATGAATGTCACACTCCAGTTACTATTCCACTGCGACCCATTTTGGGGGTGTGACAATGTATGTCATATGTTTTGCAAAAGTGTTTAAATAGATTGCTCCAAGAATTGTAGTTTAGCTTTTCTAGATCAAGGGGTGTGGGGATACACGCCTTGATGCTAGCGATTGAATATGTTTTATCAATTAGTTGTTTGGGCGGATTTGGTGGTGATGTGTTTTCCGCTATGACAAGATTAATGTAAAGCAAGCAAACAAAAAAGAAAAAAAAATAGAAATATAGTTGACTAGAGGAAGGGTTAAATTTTTTTTAAAGGTTTTTGTTGGAGAGAATTTTGAGGCTGTGGTATCATATTAATTTAATAAATCCCCATGAATATTATTCAAAAACAACATAATGTATATATAAAATTATAAAGCATGTATCCAAATTAGACTAGAATATAAACTGGGGCTAGGCCCAAATTGAATCTAACATAAATAATTGGACCAGTAAATAGAATTGACACGCTAATAAGAAAGACGCTACAGTTTGCAAGAGGTCGGTGCTTTTGGATAAATGTTGCAAATGCAAAAGATACAGCATGCTTCATTGTTCAAAATCACTTGTTCTTGTAGAATACAGTTTTCTTTTGCATAATATTTGTAAGGAAGAGAGCAAGTTTGGTAGTTTAAAAAGTCAATCACCCATGTTTGTTGTATCTTAGACTTTATGTTTTGGCAAACCATTAGTTATGAAGCGTTTTTATATTGGAAAATATTATTTGATTTGAATTTGGTCATTCTATATATCATGTTTAGTCATATTATAATAAATTCATGTGCCTCATTATGTTCAGTCACATCAATAAAGTAAAAGAGGATTTGACATTGTCCTTGTGTACTAACGTCAGTTTGTTTAGCACATGAATGACTTTAGGATTTGGATTTACCTATAATCGAAAAGGGTTATGTTATTGGTACCCCTCATGATCACAAAAAGTACAATATTTCGTACTTTCTACCCCCTTTGTTCCCATGTTTTTACAGTATAATACAATTTTTTTATCAGTTTATGTTCCGTATTTTTTGCCAGTTTAGTATTTTTGACTTGTTTAACTCTATATTTTTTATTCCACATTTTCCGTTTCACAATTTTATGATATAAACAAAATTATTAAAATAAAAGAAAATTAAAAAAATAAAAATAAGAAAACCAAAAAACCAAATTGGGTATTACTTGCAAAATATGAGCCCAATCGAAAAATATGGGTTAGATATAAGCAAGTTGGCCCACAAAGATATTTATAACAAAAATTATTTAAAAATCAAAGAACAAAACAATGAATGTAAAAGTCACAAAAGAATAGGTGTATGTTATGACACATCTCGTTGCAAAATTTCATGTAAGTTTACGTTATGTTTCATATTAGCTTTGAGTTTCATAGTGATAACAATAAAATATGTCTCATCATATCATGTAAATGCAAATAAAATAAAAAGGATTGTATAATAGTAAGAAAATAAATCGACATCATAGGTTATTTTTGCTCGATACCCTTTTGATGCTCATGTCATGAATGAATATCATTTTAAGAAAACGTGAATTCTCTTGTTTGTTTTTCTCATTTGGTACAATAAATATGCGTAAACTTTTATTTTGATATGACTATAAACATAATGATTATCAGGTTGTCTATGCTATTTGAAGCTAACGATTCCAATTTATATATTTTATGATATTCCATACAATGTTGATGATTTGTATCAAAACGAAGAATAATAACTCTCGCCTTGTTGTGTGAAACTTCAATAAAACTTCATATGCCGTTATGAGATTAACTTCGATGAAGATTCATACGCCAAAATGACTATGGAAATTACATTAATAGAAATAAAAGTTGTGACTTTGTTACGTGACACGAAATAGGTATTACCTCATTTTGTAAAATAACATTTAGTTGTGCAAACTGCAGATTGGCGTCTTTGATATATCTTGCAGATAAAGCTTGGTTCCATCAGGCACACGATGGAAGAGGCTGAGGAAGATAAAGAGTTATGTTTATGAATTATGATATATGTTATGTTCTGTATTATTGTAGTATTTTGGTGAAATCTAGGAATTGATATTGGGGTAGAGATTAAGATATAGATTATAAAGCTGTTTGCACTTGGATGTTATGTGATTGCTAATTTGTTTTACCTAATAATAAATTGCTAAGTAGATATGTATTAATTCATTAATTGCAATGTTGTAATATCGTAACATGCCAATTTGACCATGCATGTACATCGTCTCTACGGAGACATACTCAAGGTGATATTGGTGTTAAGTGAAAATTTACAATGAATACACGCAATTTCAAATGCTCCGCTGTAAAGCGCGGGAACCTAATTCCTCGTTAGGTAACAAGCAAGAGATTACCTTGGCTTGTGGAGGTTCTACCCGGTTTTTTTTTTTTTTTTTTGCAAAGGGTGAAATTTTTTTTTTTTTTTTTTTTTTTGTTGCAAAGGGTGAAATATTTATATTAATCACAAACAAATTACAATACACCATTATTCAAAAGAATGGACATACCCATCCTGATACAACATGAAATCTATACTATCTGATATCAGTTATAACTATCCAGATATCTCTGACATTCATTGTCCCATATCTGTTGCAACAACAAAAAAAATGACACCAATGGATTCAGCTGCACTTTCCCTTATACAGCATAATCCTTCCATTAATTCACCTATAATGCACTAAAGACCATAACCTCATAACTACAATCTTAATCCACCTTCCAAACCCTGATCCTTCAACCAACATCCACAAGAATCAAGTGGAAAAGTGGATAGGCATAATTATGTGGTTTATAGTTACCTATCACATTCCAATCAAGGGCTATACCAGGTTCCTTACATTTCCATCTTTTCAAATGGCTTCAGAAACCTGGGAACACACACCTTTAGGGAGTACTCCTAACCTCCTGTGGTGAGGCATTGATTGGATCAAGTAGGTTCATCTTTCACTCCTCACTATTCCAATCATCATGCCCCACCCTCTTGTTCATTCTACCCTTCACACACATGATACCTAATTCCAAACACCCTTTTATTCAGGCTAAACTTCTTATACGAATGAGACATCCCAGGTTTTCTCTACTGCCTTTACTGCAGTTGTTTTCTTTGTCTTTAAGGACATTAAATTTGCTCTCACTTCATCACAAATAATCTTGATAACCACATTTTTGTCTTTCTCTTCTTCTTGAAAATCATGTTATTTCTTTCTTGCCACAAAAAGTAGACAGTGGCTGCAAGACATAGTTTCATGATGACAGTCCAAATGTGATTGTGCTTGTTATCTTCTGCTAATGTAGTCACTATCTCATCCCAAGTACTGACATTCTCAACTATCTTATTTTTCACTTTAATAGCTTCCCATACTTCTTTTGCATAACCACACTAAAAGAAGAGGTGATCATGGGAGTCAGACTCATTTTTACAAAAAGGGCATTTAAGATCTCTTTGAGGATACCACTTCAATAACTTGTCCTGAGTTACTAACTTCTTTTTGACTGTTAACCAAAGGATGAATGTGTGTCTTGGGATATAGTTTGAAAACCATACTACTTTGCCCATGGTACTGTAACATCCATTCCTCTGATATCTTTCCAAACATGGTAAGTAGCATACTTAACCTCATTCCCATTATTGGTGACCCATATGGGATTGTCAGGTTGGTCATTCAAAGTTGGAACAACTAAGTTTTGTAAACAATCAAATTTATTTGCCCAATCATTATTCCATTTCCATCCATTCTCACCATTTGCTTCACAAAGTTTACATTGATCATCAAAACCAGAAGCAATAATTTCTCTTTTACTGATGGACTTTGCAATTCCTTGATTACCATTCCAAGTAGCATGCCACACTGAAATATTTTTGCCATTTCCAACCTTAAATCTCATATGACTTTCAATAAACTGTCTATGCTCCAATATTGTATTCCAACACTAACTATCTCTATTTGACTCTTCAATATCCCAAACACTCCTTCCTTTAAGTTTCACTGTATTGATCAATCTCACCTAAAGAGACTCTTTCCTTGAAGCTACATTCCATAGATGTTTAACTAGCAGGGTCTTGTTCCAAAGATCTAAAGGTTTCAAACCAAGCCCTCCTTTGTCTTTTGGTTTACATACATCATTCCATGCCACTCTAGCTTTA
This sequence comes from Artemisia tridentata subsp. tridentata, assembly GCA_021014915.2. Lineage (NCBI taxonomy): Eukaryota > Viridiplantae > Streptophyta > Magnoliopsida > Asterales > Asteraceae > Artemisia > Artemisia tridentata. The sequence continues at coordinate 250,385,764 of CP139504.1, forward strand.
CCTCTGCTCACTTCACTATTGCACCATAGGAACCCTTTGAATAGTGATTCAATCTCATCAATCACACTTTTGGGAAGTTTAAAGACTGAACCCCAATAGACTTGCATTGTAGAAAGTACAGAAGCTATAAATTGAGCTCTCCCTGCATAAGACAAACTTTTATTCTTCCAGTCACTGAGCTTTTGCTTTATTTTGTCCACCAAGCACTTGCAGTCTTTAATGCCAATCTTTTTATCCATCAATGGAACTCCCAATTATTTCACAGGTAACTTGCCAAGCTTGAAAGGTAAAATATTAAGTATCCCATTCTTCTCATCTCTAGTTTAACCTCCACAGAAAAAGGTACTTTTACCCATGTTTGGATGGAGACCAAATATAGTACTGAAGGATAAGGATTTATTTGGTACCTTTTTAAGGGGTCATTTAAGCCCAAAATCATATTAATATGATCAAATATTGTCTCAAATTGTTTCTTTTTTCATTTTAGGTACTTGGGATGAGAAATCTAGTAATCGGCACTTTTTGGGCGTATTTGGAAGGAAAAGTGAAGAAAACGACGAAGTCGCAAAAAACCTATCAGACCTGGAGCTCTGACGGCGTCACAAGCTACAAAGTGACGTCGTCACTTGTTGATTATGCTGGATTTCTAGTTCAAGTTTAACAAGAGACGCCTCAGTCAAATTCTGGAGATCCACAACCTGACGGCGTCAGGTGTTAATTGAAGATGAGAGTCACGTGTAAATTTAACAAGAGACGTCCCAGACACTTTACAAGAGGACGGCGTCAAACTGAAGGTGACGGCGTCAGGACTTACCAAGTGACGCCGTCATAACGGTGATTTGCACAAGACGAAACCATAATTACGGCGAGCTGACGGCGTCAGGACCCATAAGCTGACGCCGTCAGAGTTGAATTCCTATATATATTTTCCTTTGTTTTTCATTATGAGTGTGACATCTTTGGGTACATCTTTCATTAGGGTTTAAGGATGAATTTTAGCAGCTTTGTAAGGGTTTTTCAACCCTCCAAACATATGTCTCATTGAAGATAAGTTACTCTTTTAATCATTCAATATGTCTATGTGTTGTTTGATTACTTGTTTATCTTTTCTTCTATCTATCATGCTAGCTTAAATTTACTTGTGTTTGCTTAGATCTAGTGAAACTCTAGTTGTTGAATATTGATTTGTCGTCTATTGTTTAGTTGATTGCTTCGCGTTAGGCTAAGAAAACTGGCCAACCTCTTATATGTAAATGGCTTGAACGTCTTAGAAATGCAACCGTAGAGTGCACTATTGGTTTTTATCGTTGTATTTATTGCATGAATTGCGGCTTGTAGATCCTAGAAAACTTAATAGACTTTAAGGTTTTTAGGGGAGACTAAGATTCATGGAGTTGGGGACTTCGACACCACCCCACGACCGATATTAAGGAATACAGCGCTTCAACTAAAACAAGGGCGTGACAATTCGACATATCAATAGGAGATAACTAGGGAGCAATTAAATCTAAGTAAACACGCCCTTCCCTATCATCAAAAAGTCACCAATTGTATTTTCTTTCCTTTTCATTAGTTTAATTCAGTTATATTTAGTTTTTGGGCTAGTTGATTAACAACTAATTCCGCCCACTCTTCTAAAACCTGATATTTTTACTGCTTTCATAAAATATAAAAATACAAAAGGAATCATCCCTCACCTTTAGACCTATCTCGTCATACATCTTGACCTAACGACACTATTCCCCTAGAGAACGATAAATCCCCCGGATTTACCTATACTACACTACAGTTATTAGGTACACTGCCTGGAGGATTGTAAAACTTCATTTCGAGGTTCTGCAAATCTCGTATCAAGTTTTTGGTGCTGCTGTCGGGGAATAGTTATTGTTTAGGTTCAATTTCTATCTCGTTTAGGACTACTCACTAGATTCCTATCAAGTGACATTTTATTTTCTTTTTAGTAGCTCTCTTGTACTCTATCTTTTCTTCGTGCCCTTTGTTTTGTAATTCTCTTCATTTGCCACCATGGTGAATGAAGGCATCTTTGACCTACACCAAGCACACCAAGCACCACCACAACAACACCAAGCTCCACCAAACCACCAAGAACATCCAATTAACCAAGAACCACCTCGAACCCATACTCTTGGTGAGTACTCCAAACCAAGCCACCAAGGCTATCAAAACACCATTGAGCTCCACCAAAGAGCTAATGTGTCTCCCTTGCGATCCGACACCATCCGATTGGTGCAAAGCGGATGTGCATTCCATGGACTTCGTTCCGAAGATCCAAATCAACATCTCAAGGATTTCCTTAAAATCGTAGATTCCATAGACCTTGATGTTGAAACTCAAGAGAAAACGCGGTTGCGTCTCTTCCAATTCTCTCTACGTGACCAAGCTAGTCAATGGCTTGAGCGTTTACCCACGGGATCTATCACATCTTGGGATGATCTCACTTCTCGTTTCCTCGCTTAATTTTTCCCACCGGGGAGAACTACCAAGTTAAGGAATGACATCTTGATGTTCCAACAACGTCAAGGTGAAACTCTTTACGAAGCGTGGACTCGTTTCAAGGACTTACTCCAAAATGTCAAGGTGAAACTCTTTACGAAGCGTGGACTCATTTCAAGGACTTACTCCAAAAAGTCCCTCATCATGGCATTGATCTTTGGCTCCAATTCCAAATTTTCTACGATCATGTTAATCAATCCACATGGCATTGATCTTTGGCCAGTGGTAAGCTACGTGACAAGAATGCAGAAGAATCATGGGGCATCATAGAAGATCATGCTCTCTATGACAACGAATGTTTGAATGACCCCCGCGAGTTGAGCAAAACGGTCAAGGCAATATCCTTGCCTTCGAATAACTCAAGCATTCCTGACCGTAGGATCATGGAACTTGAAGACCAAGTCAAGTTTCTCATGAAATCCAACGAAGCTCCTAAACCTTCAAGTCAAGTGAACAAAATCACTTCTTCGTGTGAATTATGTAGTGGTCCCCATGAAACTTGTGATTGCATGAAACTCCCGGAACAAGCTTTTGCGGATTATGCATCCTCGCGTACCGAAGGGGTGGGAGATAAGTGGTTCACTTTCAAACTCGAGCAAAACACTTATGGTGATTCCCACAACCCTTCTTGGAAGAATCATCCAAACTTTAGGTGGAAACAAAACCAAAACTCATCTCAAAACAATTCTTCAAATCCACCGAATCGGTTTCAATCAAACAGTTCATCCTCAAACCGTACCTTCAACAATAATCCTTCCAACAATTCCAATAATCTTGAAGGGTTAGTGTCCAATTTTATGTCATCTCAAGAAGCTCGTTTGACCAAGTTTGAAGCCGATTTCAAACAACAACAAAGCGAGATGACAAATAAAATTGACAACTTGTTGAAGGCTCTCAACAATCAAGTGATGACCCCTCCGAGTAAAGTAACTAGAAACACAAGTGGGGGTAGCGAGGTTAAGGATCCTTCATCATCTAAACATGATCATTTTGTCAACGCCATTACTCTAGTGCCACCAAATAGGAGTAGTGAGGAAGATGATAAGGAAAATGTAGTTGAAAACAATAGTGATCCTAAAGATGAAATTAAGAATGACGATGAGAAGGAAGTGGAAGAAGTAGATAGTGATTACTTTGATAAGTTTCCCACGGTAGAAGAATTAGCATATCACAAGTACTTATTGCATGATCTTCGCCCATTCTTTATAAGAAGAATTCCAATCATTGTACATGGTAATCCTAGAAACATTAATATACCATGCAATATAGGACACGTTCACGTGTGGAAAGCTTATATAGACTTATACTCTCCTATAAACATCATGACTAGGACGTACTATAATTGGATAATGAAAAAGCCACTTTTACCTAGACAAGATCCCGAGAACCCTAGAAAAAGAAGTAATTTTTTGGGAGGGTTAAAGGATTGCATGTATTTGTAGGAAATTTCACTTATGTCATGGATTTCGTAGTAGTGGAGGATATTAGTTCGGCAATAGATCCTTGTTTATCCCATGTGGTATTAGGAAAGCCATTCGTGGAGGTTTCTAAAATGACTTATGACCCATCCTTAGGGATAGTTAGGTTTATAGAGGAAACCGACGAGATTGCCTACCAAATGCCGTATAAGATTGAACAATTCCGACTAATGCCAAATCTTGAAAAGGAACTCAAGCAATCGGTCTACTATAGGAATGAAAAGGATAAGAGAAGAGGTGTAGACTATGTGATGAAAAGATACTTGGTTTTGACAAAGAATGTCTACAATTAGGGCCGGAGTATAAGACTAAGATTGAGGATGATGAGAACGTGACGAAAGGTGGAGTCACGTAATAGGTGATGACTTTGAGTCTAGCTACAAGACTCGTTAATAAAGAAAAGTGCTTCGTGGGAGGCAACCCATGTTTTATTGTTTGTTTGTTTTTGTTTTGTTTGATTTCATATATATTCTCCATCATAATTGTTTTTCATTCATGTTTTGAATAATTTTGTGAAAATGCTTTATTTTGTTTTTAACCTCGTCTTAATCACATATAAAGATATTTTACAAAAAGATAAGTGTAGGGAAGATCACATTTGTTTACAAGAACGAATTCGAACATGAAAGTTAACAATTATTGATTAGCATATATATTTGTGTGTTTGTTAGAGTCAAATGCTTGTATCGAGTCACAATGGATGTTCTGTAGTTTTCTAGGCTTTATTAATTAGATTTTTCCAGAAATTTTCCAGAAACAAAATGCAAAAATACTGTCAGGTCATACCTGACGGCGTCAGGGTCTATAACCTGACGACGTCAGGCACTGTAGCAGCACAGTTTTCCACGATTTTGTTTTTCTGCTGGAACTTTCTTTTTTTTCTTTTTTTTTTTAATTTTCAGAATTTTAAATTTCCAGGAGTCTGTAGACATTTATTTTGCAAGCATTATATCTTAATTGTTTTCTAGGAATTAGTTTTTTTATATATAGTGTTTACCGCCGATTTTATGCGAGGTTTTGTGTCTGTTTTCTAAGTAAATTACAGGTTATATTGGACAAGAAGATAAAGATGAAGTATAATGAGTGTTTACTACATTTATTTTCTTGGAAGAGGATTTAACCATGTTTTCACATCGTCCATGCCGAGCTAATCAGGGGAGTACTAGTTTCTTTCATCTATTTTATTTTTCCATTTATCATAACTTTGATACTTTTCAAGAACATTGGGGACAATGTTCAATTTAAGTGTAAGGAGGGTAAAATGGGATACCTTAGAAACTATAACTTCGCTTGATTTTTGCTTTATGTTAGAGTAAATGTGTAATAAAACTAAAAGAAAAACTTGTTAGGGCAATTTTGGCACTAAATTTAAATTTTTTTACAACATGTAGGAGTGAAACTTTAGTCTTAATAAACGTCTCATGGATAGGAATTATATAGCTAGCACAAAAACCCTTCCACTCAAAAATTTCCACCCCAAAAATGTGAGGTTCACCTTTAGATCTTTAGGAAAAAGCATTTACCTTTAATGCTTATGAGTGTACCGGCAATATATAGATTCTAGAACTTGCATTTGTGATGCATTCCGAGATCGCTAGTGAGATTACATTCGTGTAGTTAGGATTTACTAATTACTTGACCGATGAGTCAAGTTACTTGACCAATAAAGTCAAATAATTTTCTCACACCTTTGCGATGTACTCACTTTTAGTACACGATACCCCTAGTACACCCCTCAAAGCCTATCTTTTTCGCGGTTCTCGTGATATTTCGGTGGATTCTGGAATATTAATGAAGAACATTGTTTACAATCCACCCCAAATGTACAACCAAATCGCCTTAGCTTTCCTTGTATGCACTCACCTTTAGTGCATTATTGTTACAACATTTGTGTTAAACACGTTGTTAATTGTCTAATTGGTTACATGGTTGCTAAGTCGAGTCATATCTTGTAAATACAGTTTTGGGACGATTGGGAGTCATGGGTAAAAGTACTAGTTTGTTATGGAGTAATGGAGAATTATTACCCCATATGTGCGTTAATGTTTAAGGTACTCCACGTGTTTTGATTTTTTTGATTCGGGTCGTTAATTAGTTTTTATTCATGTAAAAGTTTAAGTGTAGGGAGATTGCAAATAATCCCTTTAATGCATTATTTTGGATGGTAGGGCAAGAGTGTATGAAAAAAATCGAAAAAAAAGGAGAAAGAAAAAAAAATGATAAAAATAAAAAGTAGAAAAAGACAAGAGAAAAAAAAAACATACGGACTACCATCCCGTCTTTCATTTTTTGTTTAAGTCAAAATAGTGTCTTGAAAAATGCAAAAAGAGTTAGTAGTTAGCAAGTCGAGTCGAGTCTTGGCTTTACAACGCCTCATTGTATATGTAATTAACTAAGATGATTGACTTGCCACCAGTAAACTTTCCCTAATCCAACAAAACCGTGTTTTCCATACCCTTACACCTAATGTTACAACCCTTTAAAAGATCTCTTTGATAGTTTATCCTAGGTGCTTACGCCAAAGCGGTGGAGGTTTGATCCGTTCTCAAGTCTATGGTAATCTATGTGCTATGACTGGTAGAGAGTGTTATATTTTCCCGTTTCTATATGTTATATAACTTTATACACCCGAGAGATGTGAGAATCCAAACACTTTATGATAGGTGCTAGTATGTGATTTCCGTGCTTGCTTTGACTAACGTGGAACGATCATATGTTGTAATTACTTTTATATTAATGTTAAATGACCCTTAACTTGTAAATTGATTAGGATAAAAGCATATTTGCTTGAGGACAAGCAAATCCCAAGTTTAGGGATATTTGATAAGGATTTATTTGATACATTTTAAGGGATCATTTAAGCCCAAAATCGTATTAATATGATCAAATATTGCCTCAAATCGTTTCTTTTTGCATTTTAGGTACTTGGGACGAGAAATCTGGAAATCGGCACTTTTTGGATGTATTTGGATGGAAAAGTGAAGAAAACAACAAAGTCGCGAAAAATCTGTCAGACTTGGAGCTCTGACGGCATCACAAGCTACAAAGTGACGCCGTCACTTGTTGATTATGCTGGATTTTTAGTTCAAGTTTAACAAGAGATGCCTCAGTCAAATTCGGGAGATCCACAACCTGATGGCGTCAGGTGTTAATTGAAGATGAGAGTCACGTGTAAATTTAACAAGAGACGTCCCAGACACTTTACAAGAGGACGGCGTCAAACTGAAGGTGACGGCGTCAGGACTTACCAAGTGACGCCGTCATAACGGCGACTTGCACAAGACAAAACCCTAATTACGGCTAGCTGACGGCGTCAGGATCCATAATCTGACGCCGTCAGAGTTGAATTCCTATATATTTTTTCCTTTGTTTTTCATTATGAGTGTGACATCTTTGGGTACATCTTGGATTAGGGTTTAAGCACGAATTTTAGCAGCTTTGTAAGGGTTTTTCAACCCTCCAAACTTATGTCTCATTGAAGATAAGTACTCGTTTAATTATTCAATATGTCTATGTGTTGTTTGATTACTTGTTTATCTTTTCTTCCATCTATCATGCTAGCTTAAATTTACTTGTGTTTGCTTAGATCTAGTGAAACCGAGTTGTTTAATATTGAATTGTCGTCTATTGTTTAGTTGATTGCTTTGCGTTAGGCTAAGAAAACTGGCCAACCTCTTATATGTAACTGGCTTGAACGTCTTAGAAACGCAACCGTAGAGTGCACTATTGGTTTTTCTCGTTGTATTTATTGCATGAATTGCGGCTTGTAGATCCTAGAAAACTTAATAGACTTTATGGTTTTTAGGGGAGACTAAGATTCATAGAGTTGGGGACTTCGGCAACTCCACACGACCGATATTAAGGAATACAGCGCTTCAACTAAAACAAGGACGTGACAATTCAACAGATCAATAGGAGATAACTAGGGAGTAATTAAATATAAGTAAACACGCCTTTCCCTATCATTAAAAAGTCACCAATTGTATTTTCTTTCGTTTTCATTGGTTTAATTTAGTTATATTTAGTTTTTGGGTTAGTTGATTAGCAACTAATTTCGCCCACTCTTCTAAAACCCGAGATTTTTACTGCTTTCATAAAATATAAAAATACAAAAAAAAAAATCATCCCTCACCTCTAGACCTATCTCGTCATACATCTTGACCTAACGACAGTATTCCCCTAGAGAACGATCAATCCCTCTGATTTACCAATACTACACTACAGCGATCAGGTACACTGCCTGGAGGATTGTAAAACTTCGTTTCGAGGTTCTTGATGAAGCGAAAAGTGTACCGCTTTTAAGGGGTCATTTAAGCCCTAAATCGTATTTATTTGATCAAATATTGCCCTAAATCGTTCCTTTTGTCATTTTAGGTACTTTTGAGAAGAAATCTGGAAAAGGAAGCATTTTGGACGTTTTTGGAGCATAAAAGTGAAGAAAACGGCAAAGTCTCAAAATTGTGCTAAAAAGTACCTTAGACGGCGTCAGATATTGGTCTAGACGGCGTCATGGCTTGGCAAGAAAAAGGTGGATATGAAAATTACTCATGATAAGCCAGAGAAATTTGCATGGGAATTCTGACGGCGTCACCCTTTGGAGTGATCAAGGTCGTCACGGTATAAGTTAAAGAGGGACGGCGTCACGCCTAATTCTGACGGCGTCAAGCCTTGATAAGCCAGAACGGATTTTGGAGAGCTAAAGAGGGACGGCGTCAAGAAGGCCATCCGGGAACCCTAAAAGCGGCGAGGTGACGGCGTCATACTCCATAACGTGACGCCGTCAGATCTGAAAGTCTATATATAGTTTTGCAATTTTTTGTCATTAGTGTGGAACTTATTGTGGAACTTTGTGTGTAAGAACCCTAAGACGATTTTAGCAGCTTTTTCAAGGCTTTTTGCCTTGAGATCTTCCATGTTACATTGAAGATAAGTTATCAATTAATCATTCAATATGTCTATGTGTTGTTTGATTCTATCTTGTTCTTGTCTTTTGTTTAACATGTTAGGCTAGGTTTTCTTTGTGTTTGCTTAGATCTAATGAAACCTAGCTATTGATTATTGGTTATTAGTGTGTTATTAGTTGTATTGGATGATTGTTCATCTATGTTAGGCTTAAGAAAACTGGCTAACTTCCTATTCGGTAACTTGCTTGAACGTCTTAAGAAACATGAACCAATGCGTACTAAAGGTTTTTATGGTTGTATTTAATGCATGACCGAATTCTAGTGATCCTATGTTAGGAGCTTCCTAGCCGGCTCGACATAGGAGTGAAGTAGGAGTTCATAGAGTTGGGGAAGTACGTACGCCACCCCACGAATGGTATTAAGGAATACACCCGTCATCCACGCAATTAATACACACTAATCAACCGGTAAAAGATAGTTAGGGAGTAAGGAAATCTAAGTAAACACATTTTTCTCCGCATAAGTTTTACCACCTTTTCATTTTCAGTTATTTTATTTTATTTGCATTCGTAGTTATTTGGGTTAGTTGACTAGCAACTAATTCCGCCCACTCTTTCAAACCCGAGATTTTACTTGCTTTCATAAAATTATAAAAAAAATATAAAAAGAATCTTCTCTCACCCTTAGACCTATTAGAGTAGTTTTTCATACCTAACGAACACTATTCCCTGTGGAGAACGATCAATCCCCCGTACTTACCACTACACTATACTACATCGGTCAGGTACACTGCCTGGTGGGGTTGTAAGCCTCTTGAGATCCCTCGAGAGGTAAAACCTGTTGTAAGGTTGCAAAACCACGCATCAAGTTTTTGGCGCCGCTGCCGGGGAATAGTTATTGTTTAGGTTGAATTTTTATTTTATAGGTCTACTCACTAGATTCCTTTCTAGTGATATTTTTATTTTATTTTTCTAGGTTTTCTTTAGTCTATCTTTTTTTCTTCGTTTCTTTGTTCGTAACCATTACCATCCGACATCATGGAAGGTGGTAATATCCTCGATCCCAACAACCCACCACAACAACCACCACCTCCTAGAGCCCGTACTTTAGGAGAGTATTCCCGTCCTAGCCACCATGGCTATCGAAACACCATTGAGCTCACTCAAGGAGCCAATGTCACTCCCTTGCGATCCGACACCATCCGGTTGGTGCAAAGCGGATGCGCATTCCATGGACTTCGTTCTGAAGATCCTAATCAACATCTCAAGGACTTTCTTAAAATCGTTGATTCCATAGACCTTGATGTTGCCACTCGAGAGACGACCCGACTGCGTCTCTTTCAATTCTCTTTGCGGGACCAAGCTAGTCAATGGCTAGAGCGTCAACCCGCAGGATCCATCACCTCTTGGGATGATCTCACTACTCGTTTCCTTGCTCAGTTTTTCCCACCGGGAAGAACTACCAAGCTAAGGAATGATATCTTGATGTTCCAACAACGTCAAGGCGAAACCCTCTACGAGGCATGGACTCGATTCAAGGACTTACTCCAAAAAGTCCCTCACCATGGCATAGAACTTTGGCTCCAAGTCCAAATCTTCTATGACCATATCAATCTCTACACGAGGCAAACCATTGACCAATCGGCCGGTGGCAAGCTACGTGATCTAAGTGCGGAACAATCATGGGCTCTCCTAGAAGATCTTGCTCTTTATGACAACGAAAGTTGGAGTGATCCCCGTGATTTGAATAAAACGGTCAAGGCAATATCTTTGCCTTTGAACAATTCAAGCACTTCCGACCGTAGGATCATAGAACTTGAAGACCAAGTCAAGTTTCTCATGAAATCCTACGAGGCTCCTAAACCTTCAAGCCAAGTGAACAAAATCACTTCTTCATGTGAATTATGTATTGGTCCCCACAACACTCGTAATTGCATGGAACTCCCCGAACAAGCTTTTGCGGACTACGCATCCTCGCGTACCGACGGAGCGGGAGATAAGTGGTACACTTTCAAACCCGAGCCAAACCCCTACGGTGATACATACAACCCCTCATGGAAAAATCACCCGAACCTTAGGTGGAAACAAAACCAAAACGCACAACAAACCAATTCTTCCAACCCACCTAATCGTTTCCAATCAAGCGGTTCCAACTCGAACCGTACTTTCAACAACAATCCTTCCGGCAATGGTAGTACCGATAACTTTGAAGGATTGATGTCTCAATTTATGGCATCTCAAGAAGCTCGTTTAGCCAAGTTTGAAGCCGATTTCAAACAAAAACAAAGCGAGATGACCAATAAGATTGACACTTTGTTGAAAGCCCTCAATGACCGAGAAATGGGAGCACTCCCTAGCAACACGGTCAAGAACCCGAAACTAAACGTCAACGCCGTTTCATCGGTTACGTCTCCTAGTTCTTGTCCACAATATTATTCGGTCAATTCCATGAGCACGTGTTTCAAACAAACCCAAGTCATAGTTGAAACACCTCCCACTCAAAACCTTGACGAAGAATTCAAGGAGCTCCACCTTGAAAGTCCGGTTGTTGATGTGTTGGATGAGAAGAAGCTCAAGTTAGGCGAAAAAGGGACCGCCTTTGTTCAAAACAAGCTACCTAAGAAGTTAGATGACCCGGGCTTATTTGTTCTACCTTGCAAGATCGGTAATTCGGAGGCTTATGACACATTAGCCGATCTTGGATCAAGCCTTAACCTACTTCCGTTACCTCTCTACACCTCTCTAAAACTAGGAAAACTTGAAGAAACCGAGGTGATAATAGGCTTAGCGGATGGAAGTGTTGCTTACCCGGTTGGAGTAGTTAAGGACGTGTTAGTACACATTGGAAAACTAACCATGTTAGCCGATTTCCACGTCCTTGATATGGTTAGCGACCCTACATGCCCCTTGTTGATAGGTAGAGGATTTTTAGCGACCGCTAGTGCTATGATTGATTGTAAGGAATCTAAGATAGCGGTAGGAGAAGGTGATACTTGGTCAGTCTATGATGTTAAGAAACATGCCTATGATACTAGTGAGGAACCAACACCACATTGGTTAGAATCAAATAGGAGACCATCTAGATATGGACCTTGGATTGATAGAGACTTCATAGGACCCCAGCGCCCATTTTACCTAGAAGAGGACTTTGTTAACCGAACACATACGGTAGAGCAACTCTTAGCTAGGGATACCGAATTGGATCCATTTGAAGACCCTCTAGTTTTTAGGAAGATGATTGATTTCCTAGGAGTTTTGCCAATTAACCTAGGAATGAATAAATGGACTCGTGAGGACGATGATTATAAGTGGGATTGGGACAAACCACCCAAAGATGGAGATGGGTCATGGCATATTAAGATGACATTGTATGACCCGGATGGAGAGAAGTTTGAAAGGATATATCGTACTAAGCGGACCAATAGGAAACTTCAATCCAAGCTTAACCCTAAAGACGTCCTCGATGACGAGCTTACTTACATAGGGTAGCGTGACTTTGAGTCTAGCTACAAGACTCGTTAATAAAGAAAAGCGCTTCTTGGGAGGCAACCCAAGTTTTATTTGCTTTGTGTGTTTATTTGTTTGTTTGATTTTATTTGTTTCCGTATGTATGTTTAAATTTTATTATTATTGATTCATGTTCAAAACTAATTTGTGAAAATGCTTTATCTTGTTTTTATCTTCGTCTTAACTACATATAAAGGTATTTTGCAAAAGTTAAGTGTAAGGGAAATCTAAATCGGTTTATTAGAACACAAGTGAACATGAATCGTAATAGTAATAAATTAACATACATATTTGTATTTGTTTGAGTCAAATGCTTGTATCGAGTCATAATGATGTTTTGCAGGATTTCCAGGAAGTAAGGTATAGGTTTTTCCAAAAAATTTCCGAAAACGTAACATGAGAATTCTGTCAGATCATTTCTGACGGCGTCAGGATTTACAACCTGACGGCGTCAAGTTTAATTTTCTGAAAATTTTTGAAAGTTTTGTTTTCATAAAAAGTTTTTATTAAATCTATAACTTATAATCTCCAGGAATCTGCAAAATTATCATTCCACAAGCATTATATCCTTATATATAGAGTTTATCCCGCCGATGTTATGCAGGTTTTCGTGTTTGTTTTCTCAGGTTTAACAGGTTATTTTGGACAAGGAAATGTTTGTTGGATCAAGCTTTTGGCAATGCATTAGTCATGGAGCTTCAACATTACTTTGGAAGAAGATCTAACCGTGTTACTTTATTATCCACCGAGCGAATCAGGGGAGTATTTGATTTCATTCTTTTACTTTTTTCTTTTACATCTTGTTATTTGAACATTGGGGACAATGTTCATCTTAAGTGTAAGGGGGGGGGGTAAAAGTACGATTAGAGAATGCTCTTACGCTTGATTTTTGTTTGTTTAATAGTAGATGTGCAATAAAACTGAGATAAATACCTGTTAGGGCAATTTTAGTGCCAAATTTAAAATTTTTTACAACATTTAGGAGTGAAACTTTGATCTTAATGAGCGTCTCACGGATAGGAGTTATATGACTAGCACAAAACCGTACCACTAAAAAATTTTCCACCCCCAAATATGTGAGGTTCGCCCCTAGAATTGGTAGGAAAAGCATTTATGCTACGATGTGTGTACCGGTAGCACCTAGATTCTAGAACTTGCGTTAGGACCATTCCAAGGCCACAAGTGAGACTACATTCGTGTAGTTAGATTTACTACATGATAAGAGGCATTAGGATTAACCCATTGTTTTACACCTGTGTTTTTGTTATAATTACATTGGCTACATTGGTCAAGTAATTCTCCCACACCTTTGCGATGTACTCATTTTTAGTACACGATACCCCTAGTACACCCCTCAGAGCCTATCTTTTCGTTTCGACCTTTAAGCATTTTACTTAAAGGAAGAATTTGTTTACACCCCACTTAAATGTACACCTAAATCGCCTTAGCCTGCCTTGTATGCACTCATTTTTAGTGCATTATTGTGACAACATTTGTTTAAACCCAAGTTAATTATCTAGTTGATTACATGGTTGCTAAGTCGAGTCATATCCTTGTACATATTGTTTTGGGACGATTGGGACTCATGGGTAAAGTACTAGTGTAATGGAGTAATGGGGAAGAACATCATGTATTACCCCCATATGTGTTAAATATTTTAAAAGTACTCCAAGTTTTTCGATTATCTTAATTCGAGTCATTAGAATAGTTATTTGTAAAGTTATGTAAAAGTTCAAGTGTAAGGGGAATGCAACGCCCCTATGATGTATTATTTTGGATGGTAGGGCAAAAGTGTATGCAAAAAAAAAAAAAAAAAAAAAAAAAAAAAAAAAAATCAAGAAAAATACAAAAAAAATGAGAAAATGAAAATTAGAAAAAAAAACATATGGACTACCATCCCGTTTCATTTTATTTTTATTTTATGTTTTTGTTATTTTGTTTTTAGCTTAAGATTGAGTCGAGTCTTGGCTTAGCAACATTGTATAGTACATGTAATTAATCAAGATCTTTAACTCGCCACCAGTAAAATACCCCTTATCCAACAAAACCGTGTTTATCATATCCCTACACCTAAAGTTATAACCCATTTAAAAGCCCTCTTTGATAGTTTATCTTAGGTGCTTACGCCTAGTGGAGGAGGTTTTCGATCCTTTCCCAAGCCTATGGTAATCTATTTGCTATGATAGGTAGTGAGAGATATTATCCGTTTTCATTTATGAGAATTATTTTGATGACACTTGAGAGATGTGAGTATCTAAACACTACTTGTGAGGTGCTAGTTTGTAATCTCCGTGCTTATTATGATTAAAGTGGAACGACTATTTGTTGTAATTACTTTTATATTAGTGTTAAATGACCCCTAACTTGTATTTTGATTAGAATAAAAGCGCATTTGCTTGAGGACAAGCAAATCTCAAGTGTAAGGGTATTTGATGAAGCGAAAAGTGTACCGCTTTTAAGGGGTCATTTAAGCCCTAAATCGTATTTATTTGATCAAATATTGCCCTAAATCGTTCCTTTTGTCATTTTAGGTACTTTTGAGAAGAAATCTGGAAAAGGAAGCATTTTGGACGTTTTTGGAGCATAAAAGTGAAGAAAACGGCAAAGTCTCAAAATTGTGCTAAAAAGTACCTTAGACGGCGTCAGATATTGGTCTAGACGGCGTCATGGCTTGGCAAGAAAAAGGTGGATATGAAAATTACTCATGATAAGCCAGAGAAATTTGCATGGGAATTCTGACGGCGTCACCCTTTGGAGTGATCAAGGTCGTCACGGTATAAGTTAAAGAGGGACGGCGTCACGCCTAATTCTGACGGCGTCAAGCCTTGATAAGCCAGAACGGATTTTGGAGAGCTTAAGAGGGACGGCGTCAAGAAGGCCATCCGGGAACCCTAAAAGCGGCGAGGTGACGGCGTCATACTCCATAACGTGACGCCGTCAGATCTGAAAGTCTATATTAGTTTTGCAATTTTTTGTCATTAGTGTGGAACTTATTGTGGAACTTTGTGTGTAAGAACCCTAAGACGATTTTAGCAGCTTTTTCAAGGCTTTTTGCCTTGAGATCTTCCATGTTACATTGAAGATAAGTTATCAATTAATCATTCAATATGTCTATGTGTTGTTTGATTCTATCTTGTTCTTGTCTTTTGTTTAACATGTTAGGCTAGGTTTTCTTTGTGTTTGCTTAGATCTAATGAAACCTAGTTATTGATTATTGGTTATTAGTGTGTTATTAGTTGTATTGGATGATTGTTCATCTATGTTAGGCTTAAGAAAACTGGCTAACTTCCTATTCGGTAACTTGCTTGAACGTCTTAAGAAACATGAACCAATGCGTACTAAAAGTTTTTATGGTTGTATTTAATGCATGACCGAATTCTAGTGATCCTATGTTAGGAGCTTCCTAGCCGGCTCGACATAGGAGTGAAGTAGGAGTTCATAGAGTTGGGG
Organism: Artemisia tridentata subsp. tridentata; assembly: GCA_021014915.2. Taxonomy (NCBI): domain Eukaryota; kingdom Viridiplantae; phylum Streptophyta; class Magnoliopsida; order Asterales; family Asteraceae; genus Artemisia; species Artemisia tridentata. The sequence goes on from CP139504.1 coordinate 250,401,616, forward strand.
AAGTACGTACGCCACCCCACGAATGGTATTAAGGAATACACCCGTCATCCACGCAATTAATACACACTAATCAACCGGTAAAAGATAGTTAGGGAGTAAGGAAATCTAAGTAAACACATTTTTCTCCGCATAAGTTTTACCACCTTTTCATTTTCAGTTATTTTATTTTATTTGCATTCGTAGTTATTTGGGTTAGTTGACTAGCAACTAATTCCGCCCACTCTTTCAAACCCGAGATTTTACTTGCTTTCATAAAATTATAAAAAAAATATAAAAAGAATCTTCTCTCACCCTTAGACCTATTAGAGTAGTTTTTCATACCTAACGAACACTATTCCCTGTGGAGAACGATCAATCCCCCGTACTTACCACTACACTATACTACATCGGTCAGGTACACTGCCTGGTGGGGTTGTAAGCCTCTTGAGATCCCTCGAGAGGTAAAACCTGTTGTAAGGTTGCAAAATCACGCATCAGTTCTGCAAATCTCGCATCACTGAACTTTTCAATAGCTTTTCTAATGGTAAGTACTGAGGTAGTATCACCATGACAAAGCACCAATAAGTCACCTGCAAAACATAAGTGTGTAATCTTCAAACTTTTGCATCCAAAGTGGTGCTTAAAATTCCTTTCTCTTGATATTTCATCTTTGAGAATTAGGTTGAGAACCTCCATAACTAATGTGAACAGATATGAGGAAATAGGATCACCCTGCCTAAGACCTCTACCACCTTTAAAGTACCCAAATCTGTCACCATTCACACAGATAGTAAATTTGGGGGATGATATACAAGACATTATCCATTGCACCATAGTATTGTGAAACCCAAATTTAGTCAAAATGCTTTCTAACAATTTCCAACTGACTATATCATAGGCTTTCTGTATGTCAATTTTAAAGGAGCATCTTTTTGGGCCATTCACACAGTTATACCCCTTCAAAAGCTCTTGTGTCAAAAAGATATTATCAGTGATTGCCCTTCCAGGTATAAATGCACTTCGTTTGGTTAATGTTATTACGTTTGCAGTCTTTATTGTAATTTTCGTAATATTATGGTTCGGGACTAGTTTAGGCTCGATAAAAATCGATTGAGGACTCGAAATATGCACCATTGAATTTAAAATAAAATTTCCACGAAAAACGAGTAGTTACACGGGTAGTAACTATTAAATACTATAGAAATCACATTAAACGTTTATTAGGTTTACAGTTGTGCCGGTACGCGTTGTGTGCGATTTTCACGATTTGCGAGAAAATCTCTCGTTTTCAAGTCAAATGAGTTCGAAAAAGTTCAATAATGAAATATAAGTAATAATAAATAAAAATTTATTATTAAAATAAGTTCGTAAATCACCAGTTGTCACATCTTGCCAATACTACACTACAACGGTTAGGTACTTTGCATAGGAGGATTGTAAAACTTCGATGTTGCAACCGCCGCATCAGTCATTAATTACAAACTGAATATTTCCTATCGCATATAAATGACATGTGTGAATATATGAGGGTATATTTAGACACAAGCATTACAAGTTTATGAGTTTTATACAACTGATTATCCATTCGGATAAACAATAAAATATTTTAAATTAAGTTGTATCCACTAATTAAGACTGTATTATTGAGAATAGAAGGGTACATGCGCAATGCGACGGCAGATACCCGGTGACTATTTTTGTGGCGAGCAAATGTTTTTCATATATATATTTTTTTCTAACAATAACTTTACGTATTTTAATTTCCGCTGAACTACGTATTTTAATTTAGGAAAAATTCCCGAAATAGACCAGTTGCACCTGGGCACATCACTTCCGAGACCCTTTTTTTGGTGTGCTTTTTATAGACCGGTTGCCTTGCAACTTGCACTACCCAACCATATGTCGCCATGTGTCCGACATGATTGTACTAAAATTGGGCAACTCAAAGCAGCTGCCCAAAAAGTACGCCAGTTGCCCTATGACTCAGCACCTTATAATCAGTAAAGTCACACTTGTCACTTAGGGGGTTGAGTTGCCCAACGTGGCAGTTGCCCACGGTCTAGTTTCGGATCACCAACAAAAAGGGTCTCGGAAGTGATGTGCCCAGGTGCAACTGGTCTATTTCAGGATTTTCCCCTTTAATTTATTACATTTTTTTACAATAAATGTACGAATGTCAAGAATTTCATGCCGCATTGCATGGGTACCCTTCTAGTCAATAATAAAACGAACTTAAGAATAGCATTGCTTGCCACCATTAACAACCACAACCCGCTATAATCCACATAAATACAACTTGAAATATGAAACTTTGAATAATGAATGCAAAATACAAAAAGTGGAAACGTAAAAGCAACCAAAATACAACTTAAACTATAAATAATGAAACCAAAATATCAAAAGCAAATGATACATTTCCGGATGCGACATTAAATTCCGGGGACGACGACAACAACAGTTTCAGCAATTGCAGCGGCTGATTCCGGCGAGGAGTAGATATAAAAAAAAAAAACCCAAAAATATTATAACAACTCTTATCTATAATAAAACAAATCTTGAAAACTTGCAAAATATATAGATCCTTAGAAAAAAAAACTCATAAATACCTTCAAAACACCAAAATGTTATAACAGCCACATATTCAGTTGTGGTCGGTCCCGGCAAGACAGAGGCGACGACAAAAAATATTTCCGGCGAGTCAGCGACGAAGACGACAACGTCAAGCGGCGGTTGTGACAAAAAAATACCAAAATGTTATAAATTCTCAGATCTACAAATAAAATCCAAAAGAAAACCTTCAAGACTTAATTAATATACATATATCTATTATAAAACTAAAAAACACCTCAAAACGTGAAAAAGCCTTATGATGGTCGTGGTTCTATAGTAGTGGGGCTTTATGTGGTGATGTGGGTTTCAATGGTGGTTTGGTTTCGGTGGTGAGGTTCATGTGGTGGAGTGGTGCGGTGGTAGAGGGTTCTTGTGGTGGAGGGGTCCGGTGGTAGAGGGGTCTTGTGGTGGCGGCAATGACGATGGTGGCAAAAGTAAGTGAGTCGAGAGAGAACCTGTCAGTGAGTTGTGTGCGTTTTTTATGTGTTTGGTGTGTGATAGTGTTGGGTCCATTCAGTACCTAAGCGGCCTGACAACAAGGATTTGAATACAAATTAGCCCAAGTGTTAAACAACCGTGAACACTCTCAGGTCACTGAGTGAACAGTCACTCAGTGAGTTACCTTCAGGATGCTTAGGATGAGTCTAAGAAGAAAGATTCACCATTCATTGAGGCGGAACTCCATGAGTGTCACTTAATCCAAAGAAGAAGGTAATGGGTTCAGTGAGTGATGACAATAACTCACTGAACTCCAGTCTCCTCAACACCTATAATGATTGAAGACTGAAGACTGAAGACCAAGACAGAAAAATCTGAAGTCTGAAAGAAAGGCGGGACAAGGCGGGAAGAGTTTGAAAAGATAAAGAGAAGTCCTTATCGGGCCAAAGTCAAACTTTTCTTGAACGGCTTGAGAACAAGAATAGTGCTATCACTGACATTCGGAAAACAGTCTTAACCTATTCCTAATATAGATTCTTGTAACTGTAACAAAATACTGTTGTATTTTGTACAGACTAGCTAGGTCATTCTTTTTATATTTTTAGTCACGGGTGCTCTTTTATACATGTGTATAAATAGGATCATAAGGGAGAAAAGTGGATAAGTTTTGTGCATTAAAAGCTTAGACTTTCACAAAACCACTTTTCTCCCCCAAAGAGCAACCTAGTCCCTGAGATAGCTTAGTGGTTCATTCATTATTGCCACTCAAACATAGCTTGAGTTTAGTGAGGAGAACATATCATACCTTGTCGTTTCAATCCCAAGTGTTATTTCTGCTAACACTTGGGTAAAGATTCTTTTGATTAATTTCTAATAAGAATTTAAACGTTGAAAAACTTGTGCTTTTATCTTTTACGTTTTACTTATTTGTTTAAATTAGTCAATTCATTGATCAGTCATGGAACACAATTAGATTAACTTTGTAGTTATTTCTACTTGTGTAATGGGAACAAAAAGTGGTATCAGAGCCAAGTTCCTATATCCTCAGTAGAGCCATACCACTCTGCTGAGAAGGGGACCCACACCCTCTCACATCCCGTTTATGGCTTTGACAAATCACAGTCAGAGTCTCAGGGAGGACTGGCCCCTAAATCTTCATCAAGGCAGCACAACCTTGGTGAAAAGGGGGGCCTCAACATACAACTTCCCGTTTACGGCTCTGAGCAATCACACTTAGGGTCTCAGGGAGAAATGGTCCCTATATCCTCGTCAGGGCAGTACAACCCTGATGGGAAGGGAGACCTCAACACCTTATTGCATTGTGATGGTACTAGAGAACACCCACCAGTCCTTGAAGGCACTCAAGGGGACAAAGACTCAGGGGGCATACGACCACCCGCTGATACAGAACCTACACCCCCCATGGCGAATCCAGTCTCTCAAAAACTGACCCTGTGGTCCAGGCAGAGAAAACCCACTCTGTTCAGCTGGAAGGGTCAGGACCTGGCCACAACGAAGGCGAGCCCTCTTTTGAGGGGGAGCCGGATTCCCAATAGGTTCCAACTTTTGCAGATCTTGAGATGCTGCTAAATGAAGAGTCAGAAGAGGAGATGGCTGATTTTGGAGATGAAGAAGTTTTTGGTGTTGGGGATGACATGGAGACTGAAACTTACAACTCTCCTCAGCACACTGAACAGCCAACATCATCTCCTCCTCCTGAGGAACAACCCCATAACAACCCTACAACATCATCATCGTCCTCAGGCAACTCCAAAGAATCTGCTCCTGCTACTCCTCCATATTTGCAGAAGTATGACAACATTCTTCCTCTCACTGAAAGGCAGCTGGTCAAGTTCCTCAGAAAAGCCAACACTGCCCTCTTCCGTGAGATTACTGAAGAACAATGGGATCAGCACACTGAAGCAGCAGCCTCCTATGCTGACTTTAGGGATGCTGTTGAAGACTCTCAGGGTAAACTTCATCAGGTCGCTGCCTTCACTTCTAAACAAATCAGTGACCTGAGGACATCTCTTGATCATGTTCTGCACAAGACACGCAGTTCTACAATGTCTTGACGACTCTTAGTGCCATTCAGGACGAGTTCAAAGATGGTCCCGTTCTAATTACCAAGCTGACTGAGTTCATGGATACTTAGAAGACCACCTCCTCCAACATTGCTGAGCTTATAAAGCTTTTTCAAGAGGTGGATCTTAAACCACTCAGGTCTCAGCAAGATGTCATTCAACAGTCAGTCTCTGATACCCAGGAGTGCCTGACAAAAATTTCATCAGCCTTTGATCAACTCTCCACAAACATAATGAGCTGATCAGCCACTACACCACCAAGGTTACTGAACTCATTGATGCTCAAGTTACCATGGAAGAAGACATCTATGTCCTAAAGAATGACACCAGTGACATCAAGAACATGGTCTCCACAATACTGACTATTCTTCACACTTCTCCAGTTCCACCCACTCCTCAGTCAACAGATGCTTACCCTAAAGCTCCAGCATCTGTTGAGGGGGAGAAACCTGATAACCAAGTTCCTGAAACTGAGGATCCAAACATCACTGAAGTTGTTCCTCTACAAAGCTTCATGCCAGGACCCTCAACCTCCTCAGCTCTTGTTGTTGTTACTACCACTCCTATCCCAACTGAAGCAACAACAACAACTGAGTTCCCAGAAGCCTCATTCAGTACACCCACTCCCACTAATAAAGGGAAGGGGATAATGGAAACTGAAGACTCTCCTCCAAAGTTGGTAAAGGCACCAAAAGAAAGGCGTCCTGACCCAGATGCACCTTTTGAAGTCGACTTAGATGATGGGAGAAAATTTATGGGAACAAGGGAAGAAGTGGTCGCAGTTCTGGATGAACAGGATAAAGACAGGGCTGAAAGACTCAGTAGGCCAGTGATTGCTGAAGTGGCCAAGGAGGTAATCAGAGAATCTGAACATGTTATCAGGGGGGAAGAATTCCTCAAGCTTCAGGCTGATCTAATAAAAGAACATAATCGTAAGGTCAAGCTCAACAATGAAAGGAAGAGGAAGACATATGAGAAATATCTGTGGTATATGACGAAGACTAAGGGTGAAGGCACCATAACCGACATGACCATTCACAACACCAAGCCCATAAGCATTACGGTTCACAGAGGGCCAAGGAAATCTGAGAAAAACACTCCCTTCAAATTCTCAGATTATGGGCTAAAGGAATGGGACATGATGGGGTCCATCCTGAGGAAGAAGCAAAGCAGGATCGTTCCTGACCTTCTAGCTACCCTGAGCAGCAAATATGAGAAAATGGAAAGGGTGGCCAAGAGCCTGGGAATAGATCATGAGAAGGCACTTGCTTCTCATGGACTTGCAATTCCTGAACCTACTCAGAAGACTGGGAAGAAGAGGAAAGCTGTGGGATAAGAACCTAAACAATTCATAGCAGCTCTTCATTGCAACAGAACTCCTCCTCAAGGGGTCAAGTTTGTTCCCAACAAAGTTATCAAGCTTCCTGAGTATGGCATCTTCTTCGTCGATGAGTTTGGCCAACAGGCCTTTCAAAGAGTCAGTGACATAAACTTGGTGGAAACAACAACTCTTCTTGCATACAAGCTAATGGCATTTCACATGAAGAGCCCTGAAAATGAAGAGTTTATCAAGCTGATGGATAGGATGATGAATGAAAGACCCGACAAGGAGAAGTTGGTGTCTAAGAAGGCTAAGTTGGAGCTCATGGGAATCTTGGAAGCCTGAGTACAGATCCCTGAGCATTATGTTTAGATTATAGGACTTTGTAATGATATGAATAAAATGATGGCCCATGTTTTGTTATATCAGTGTCCTTTATTAGCTTTCTAGTATACTCAGTGTGAGAAGAAGACCATTTGCTCACTCATATTGATCAAACACTTAGGCATAATTTATATCCAAATAAGGGGAGATTGTTGGGTCCATTCAGTACCCAAGTGGGCTGACAACAAGGATTTAAATACAAATTAGCCTAAGTGTTAAACAACCGTGAACACTCTCAGGTCACTGAGTGAACAGCCACTCAGTGAGTTACCTTCAGGATGCTTAGGACGAGTCTAAGAAGAAAGATTCACCATTTAGTGAGGCGGAACTCCATGAGTGTCACTTAAGCCAAAGAAGAAGGTAATGGGTTCAGTGAGTGATGACAATAACTCACTGAAACCCAGTCTCCTCAACAACTATAATGATTGAAGACTAAAGACTGAAGACCAAGACTGAAGAATCTGAAGTCTGAAAGAAAGGTGGGACAAGGCGGGAAGAGTTTGAAAAGATAAGGAGAAGTCCTTATCGGGCCAAAGTCAAACTTTCCTTGAATGGCTTAAGAACAAGAACAGTGCTATCACTGACATTCGAAAAGCAGTCTTAACCTATTCCCAATATAGATTCTTGTAACTGTAACAAAATACTATTGTATTTTGTACAGACTAGCTAGGTCATTATTTTTGTATTTTTCATCACGGGTGCTCTTTTATACTTGTGTATAAATAGGATCATAAGGGAGAAAAGTAGATAAGTTTTGTGCATTAAAAGCTTAGACTTTCATAAAACCACTTTTCTCCCCCAAAGAGCAACCTAGTCCCTGAGATAGCTCAGTGGTTCATTCATTATTTCCACTCAAGCATAGCTTGAGTTTAGTGAGGAGAACATATCATACCTTGTCGTTTATGTTAATAAAAATATCGTCCTAAAAACGTTATTTATATTTTACGATCTTTGCTTTATTTTGTTAATGACAATTATAAGGTTTATCTTTAGCAAAGCATAAGTATATGTTAAAGTCTTTTACATTTTAGTAACAAGCTTTTCAAAACACATTTACATATCACATGATCACTAGGAATTATACATTGCATACATATATACATTTACATGTTTATTTTTATTTCTTAAAAATGGAAATACACATGACATCATGGCATACCTCATTAGGAAATCTTAGTTGACTTTACAATATATTTTGGAAAGATCTTGAAGCAAAGGAGTTGACTATGTAAGATCTTGACAAGACTAGACAAGATATGGTAAGATTTGGAAAACTCTTAGCTGGCATGTTCCCGCGGAACCAAACCAGTACAAGGGCGGAACCCTTATTTTGGGTCCGCCAAATCCGCCAGTTGTCTGATCAGTTTTGCCTATAAATAGCAAGCTGATCATTCAAGGACAACCATCACTCATATAGCTTAAATTACATATTCATTCATTTATACATTACTAACCTGTTCATTCATTCATTTCATTCTTAGTGATCTTCCTTTTGTAGCAAGAGAGATCAAACATCAAGGATTAACAAATCTGTTGCAATCCTGTTAGTGTAGTTACTGTGTGATTTGTTAGTAGTTCACACATCATTGTTATACCATTCATTCAATAGAGTCCGGTTAGTGTTTTAGTCCTCAAAACACATAGAGTGTCGGGAGTGGTTGAACCCTTGTAAAGAACTCGACATCTAGCTTAGTGTCGGAAATTGTATAGGCGACGTCAGGTTGGTTCTACCTTGAACTAGAACCTGGTATTTAGCTTAGTAACGGAAAAAGGTGTAAGCAACGTGTGTAAAGGTTTTCTCCTCCGAGAAGGGAGCTTGTTTCTTAGTGAAGAAAAACTCTCGAGTAAAAGGCTCAAGGAGTGGAGTAGGGCAAGGAAAAGAGTCCTTGTAGCCGAACCACTATAAATCTCCGTGTTTTGGTTTGATTGTTCTTTTTCCTTACTTGCATTACTTATATTGATTGTTTGTGTGCGTTAACTTGAAATCACGTTAAGTCTCAAAGCGAATTAAATTTAAAACGGTAAAAACTATTCAACCCCCCTTCTAGTTTTCCACAATTGGCATCAGAGCTATGTTACTCAAGATTTTCAAAATATATTGTATTTTAAAACTTGAAACGATCAATGGATTTTGAAAACATCAAAGAAGGGCAATCTATGCAAAGACCACCACTATTTGAACCAAATAGTTTTATTTATTGGAAAAACCGCTTTGAAACTTATGTGAAGTCAAAGGATATAGATTTATGGTATATTATTGTAGAAGGTGATTGTAAACCTATATTAAATATATCAGGAGGTCGGGATGAGGTTACTTCTCTTACTCGTCATAGTGATGAGCAAAAGAAGTTGATTGCCAAAAATAATAAAGCTAAAATGATGCTTTATAATGCTTTACCTAAGAAAGAATATGAAAGAGTCTTTATGTGTAAAACCGCTAAGGATATTTGGCAATCATTAATTATCACTCATCAAGGGAACTCACAAGTCAAAGATAACAAAATTGATCTTCTTGTTCAACAAGATGAACAATTTGTTATCTCTGAAGATGAGACCATTGATAGTGCTTTTGCTAGGTTTAATACTATTGTGACCAATGGTAATTTTCACGTTGTTAATTAATATTATATGAGTATTAATTATTTTTAAGCTAAGCATTTCTATGTGCATTTGCATGTTTCTAAGTATTTTTGAGCATTTTCGGGAGCTGTCCCAGCATACTGTAGATTACAGTCACTGCAGAAAAAGTATATTTTTGTCAGTAAAGTTAAATTATCACATTTCTGATAGTCACTGACAAGTTTCGTAATTAATTGAGAGCTTTCTCGCATTTTGCTGAAAAACAACCGCACGCGCGTACCGACAGCACAGTACACATGGTAATAGTCAAATAAATATGTTTTTGAGTCAGTAATGACATTTTATTATATTTCTGATGAAAACATGGTTAAAAACTTTATTTTACGTAATCGTGTCCAAAAAGTCAAACCGGGACTTTACGGTAACATTTAAACTCAAACCGACACACGATACACCAACACGGAGTAAAACTAAAACTTCCCTCCCCTAAATAAGCCTAAAACCGGCCACATGGTATCCTCCACCACTAAAAGCCAAAAGTTCACATTTAATCCTAATGTAATCCATTTTTGCCATTTTTGGTGCAACACTTTTAGGATTTCCAACTCTATCTTTAATATTTACCTAGATTAACTTTCTAATACCATCACCTCCACCATACATGACACACACACATTATTGATCATCCAAAATTTTCTCTAAAGTTCAAGATCAACAAGATTGATATTTAAGGTTTTTGGGTCATTTGGAGCTTGGTTTGGGGAAATTTGGTGAAGCTTTGGGTGTTCTTTGGTCCTCCTAGCCACGTTAAAACATCAACTTTTGTAAGGATTCATAAAAAATTTTTAATCTTGTTAATCTCTTGTTCATTTGGTGTATAATGATGTTTAAAAGTGTTAAATGTGTATGTTTTGATAATATGGAAAAAGCTAGGGTTTGATTCTTGATATATAGTGCTCGACATTTTTGGTGTTTATGAGTTAGTTTGTAGATTTCTTGCTTGTGTAGTAAATATTGTTACATATAGTGCTTATTTGATAATACAAACATTAGTTATGGTTTTTACACTAATTTAAGCACTATATTGAATTTTAGAGTATATACATAGATCGGCTAGATTTAAAAATAAAATATTATTGGGGTTTTGAAAAACATAAAATTTTGGCTCAAATGGTGAAATGGTGAAATGGTAAAAAAATATAATTGAGTGTTTATTTGGAATGGATTGAAAATAAGCTATAAGTTACTAAAAATAACTAGTAAAATGGTGAAAATAAGTTGAGATATATCATATGGGCCGAATGGACCTTAAAATAGTCAAGTTTGACTTTTTGACTAAGTAGCTTATTTATTAGAGCTTATTGATAAGTAAAAAGTGTATTTGGTAACTAATAATCACTAATAAGTAACAAATAATAACTAATTGGACCAAATGGATTTTTGGGCCAAAAAGCCCACTAAGTTACTGTTGGGCCGAAGCCCATAAGTATTTTTGATGTTTTGACTTTTTGACCAAACGGACGTAATGAACGAGTAAAATGATTTTTAGTAACGCGACGATATATACGTTATAACCAAAAACGTGTTTTGGGCTAAAATTGGTTATTGGGCTTTTTTATTAGTTTTCGGCCCAATTAACAAATAAAAATGACGAAATTGATTTTTGGAATATTTTCCGACTCGCCGTGGTTATTAATGTTTAACGAAACGATAAATATAACGATAACTATTTTTGGACTTGTTTTGAGACGTCTAGTCTCCGAAAGGGTAAAAATTGATATTTTTACTAAATTGATATTGAGATTGACTTTCGTTGACTTTTTGACAAATTGTTGACTTTACGTCGAAACCTAAGGTTAATACTTAAAAATGAAGATAACGAATAATATAACTACGAAAATATTCACACACTTGATATATATATCACAAAGGTATATTTTTGCACTTATAACTAGTTAGCGGAATATTTGAGTAAAGTTTGCAACACGTGAGATAAATGGAAACGTTGTACAAACGAATGGGTCATGCCCAAATTTTCTAAAAATCCAACACTTAGAATATTTTTGTGAAAATACTTAACTTAAGTAAACTTTATGGAATTACTTAACAAAACTTGTTTTCTTATAATAAAAGTTGCAACAAAAATAATAAACGATGTTTCTAAATATAATAATTTTTCACTAACTATATCCTATTAACCATTCTTCAAAACTTATTTAATTAATCTCCATTAATTAAATATATGAGAAATAAACTTATAGTATATATATATATATATATATATATATATATATATATATATATATATATATATATATATATAACACTTGTACATTTAAATCGCGAATACTAGCACGGATGTTCCGTTACGTATTCCCACCATGCACTTTCACCATGAGCTACCCCCAAGAGTTGCAATAATGAATTGTTTCGAAATATATTTTACCACACAACAAGCAAGAAATACACGAGCACTGGTCAAACGTAAACTTTTCAAATAAAATGAAGACACTTGAGACACGAATATTTTGCTAAGACTTACCGTACTGATTTAGGGTGCTGATCGGCGCGGTTACATTATTTTGATTTATTTGCTGATTTGCTATTATTGAAAGGTAAGTTTATAGCCCTATATTTTATACGATTTTTGCTTTATAAGCTTGGGGTGAGAAACATGCAAAACTGTTTTCATGGACCAAAATTAATTTGCTTTTGAGATCACACTAGTATGCAGAAACCTAAGTTTGTTGAATCCCATTTTGTGCCCACTATCATCTGCCGTTAATTCCTGTTTGGGAAGTCGTTTGTTATAAATAGATCTATTGGGAGTGACGTCCCCGTTCGATTGGCTCGGCATAGCCAAGGCGAACGTATACCAAGTCGGGTTTTTGGCCGAGTGTCTGGGGATTAACACTCGCGGGCACCCTTATTTATTTTGCTAACGCTAGTCGTGCTGCATTGTCTTAGCATCGGTAGGATGAGACTTAGTGTTTGCATAACGGATAGTGTGTATCTGCTGAATTGTTTTTATGATATTGCTATTGGTCCATATGTGCTATTTATTTAAACCTATGAACTCACCAGCGTTAGCTGACTTTTAGCATGCTTTTCTCAGGAAACTGAGGTGCGTTTAGCCGGGTGCAGTGCATGGCGTCGGTCACAATAAATGATGGAAATATTTTTAATGCGTTTACTCTGACAACTGGACCTTTTTAATTTAAATGGGCTTCATTTTCATCAAAATAGATTTTATGTAATGTTACATGACTTAACTTATGTAATATATTTTAAAACGGATTTTTAATCCGTTCCCTATATCTTGTGTTGTGATTTCAATCCAGTAGCACCCAAACTGTATGCTTCCGCGAATATTATGATTTTGGGGGTGTTACAGATTGGTATTCAGAGCCTAGGTTATAGAGAACGTGGTTTATAAAAACCTTGAACTATAACCGATTTATGAAAAACTTTCCATCACGACCGCCGGATGCCTGCCAGTTTAGCTTGCTATGATTTGAGCATTAGTTGCTTATTTGATTTGAGCTTTATTTGCTTTATTTGATTTGGCGTTATGATATGCTATGTGAGTATTATACTAAGCATATATGATATAAGTAATTTCTATATACTTATACATGTCGCACTATATTTGTCACAGACCATGTCTCTCCCATTCGGCACACACTCTGAGGTAGATATTGCTGGATTCACTTCTCAGACACAGCAGCCAGTTCCGTTCATGGATGACCCACTGATGGAGGTTATTCGTGCTGCTGCTCAGCCATCCATTCCAGTTCAGCCTGTACACACCACTTCGGTATCCACCTCACCGTATTTGCACAGATCTACCACAGCACACCGTTCATCACCAGCTCAGTTGTACACCTTTACTCAGTATGATCTTGATGCTCCACCTGTCAGACGTCGGGCATCATATAGGCGATTCCGTGGACGCCGTCTTCAGTTATCTTCTGTATTGACTTCATCTTTTAGTAGGACCCGTTATGGTTATATGGGTACTCCTGCTGACTCACCACCTCAGTCACCTGTACCATCTCCAGACTATTCCCCACCTAGTCAGAGACGTAGGAGATCAGTGGAGACCTATTCGGATGAGGATGAGGATCCAGTGGAGGATCCAAAGCAGGTTCAGGATGAGCCTACTCCTACTGTTGCTGTTGAGCACATTCCTATAGGTTTAGAGGATGATAGGGATAGGGATATTCCTATTGATGTAGATCAGGGCATGATGCCGAGGGATGGCAAGGGCATCATGGAGGATGTTCAGGGATTGTTTGAGGTTGGACAGAGCTCGAGAGATGCACAGTTTCAGGGTTTGTTTGAGATTGGACAGAGCTCCAGAGATGCTGAGATTCAGGGTTTGGATGATAGTCAGTGGTTGGACATTGCTTGTGATGTTAGCATTGGTGTACGTGCAGCTAGCCCATAGTACACACCGTCATCTCCTTCTTTCATACCACCATCTCCGATGCCTACCCCACTCCCATCACCAGTGGCTTCTCCATTAGCAGATCATGAGGAGCTTACTGAGATGGATCAGATCTGGATTCAGCTGACGAACCAGGCGAACCTACTTGATGTGCATTCAGATCAGCTTGGGAGATTGGAGCAGTCTGAGCGTATACAGACTGTGGAGAGGCAGATTGGGACTATTGATCAGGCAGCTTGTGTTTTATTTGAGGAGTTGTATTCTGACCGTAGAGTGATGATTGGGTTGAGAGCTAGATTGGATGCTCTAGAGAGGTTACATGGCAGAGAGCTTAGAGGATTGGATTTTAGGGCCATTGGTTTAGGTAGAGGCCAGAGTAGGATATTGGGTATGATGAGACGAGCCAGAGGCATTGACCGTATGCAGTGGCAGAGGATTTCGACTGCTGAGCATACCATTGGATCAGTGATGAGGGAGAACCAAGAGCTTAGAGACCGGGTAGCCCAGCTAGAGACCACTATTGGAGGATTGACCCGAGCATTTGAGGAGCTACGCATTGCTAGGATCGACCACTAGATGTAGTAGTAGTGATGATGTATTCCTAGAGTAGTAGTAGTGATGATGTATTCCTAGGACTGTTAGTATTTCGGTAGTATCTTAGAACTAACTATTGACGAGCTTGTAATTTTGTGAACCTTTATCTTTTGATATATATATATAACAAGCTTAGTCTTCCTATCCGATTATTCATTTTCCTCTGTGGTTGACTTTATTCTTGTATTTGTTTTCGCTATCCACATATCGGTATGATTTATTTTCCTATAACCAAAAATCTCATTTATCGCCATCTTTTGTGATGCAGATAAATGGCACCAAAACGAAAGTCAACCAGATTCACACGAGGACAAACTGTTAACACACCTATTCAGACAAGGTCAGTAAGGGGAAGAACTACTGAGCCTGTTGCCCCGACCAGAGTCACACGAGGACGACCCGTTAACACACCGGTTCAGACAAGGTCAGTGAAGGGAATAACTGCTGAGGATGTCGCCCCGACCAGAGCCGCACAAGACCAGACAGCTGAGGATGTCGCACCAACCAGGGCCGCAGCTACTACCCCAGTGGTGAATCAAGCAACACTGGATCAACTAGTTGCTGATTGTGTGGCAGCCGCTCTCGCAACTGTGACCAATTCGACCACCAACACCGAAACATCTAGGCCAGTGACCAACAGCCGAGGTTGTACTTACTCTGAGTTCCGAAAAATCATGGTTGGAGGATTTGGAGGAACAGAGGGAGCCGTTATTTTGACTAGATGGAATGAGAAGCTTGAAACCGTGTTTCGTATCAGTGGATGTCATGAGGATGACAGAGTCAAGATTGCATCATTCACTTTCATGGATTCCGATTTGACCTGGTGGAACAACTACATGAAGTCTGCTAATATGGATGTTGCTTATGCTATGCCTTGAGAAGATTTTAAGGAACTAGTGATTAGGAGGTATTGCCCACGAAATGAGATTAAGAAGTTGGAAATAGAGTTTTGGAATTTGAAGGTGCAAAACAACAACATCGCTGCTTACTACCAGAGATTTCAGGAGTTGGCTTTGCTATGTCCAGAAGTGGTTCGGACTGAAGCCAGATTGATTGAGAGGTATATCGGTGGTTTACCGAAATCTATAAGAGGTGATGTGATTACCTCGAGAGCCGTAGATCTTCATGAGACCACGGAGACAGCAAACAAGTTAATGGATCAGGAACTGGAGGATATTCCAGAGAAGAGTACTGACCACAAAAGGAAGTGGGAAGATCACTCCAAGGGTAACAAAAACAGCTCTCAGAACAAAAAGCAGAATGGAGGCAAGGTTTATGCAGTTGGTTCAGGAGACAAGAAGGGTTATGATAAGAATACGCCTTTTTGTAACCGCTGTAAGTTACATCACAGGGGACAGTGCACTGTGAAGTGTAACAATTTCCAGAGGATAGGGCACTTGGCAAAGAACTGTAGGGCAAGACCACTAGCCACCGCACAAGCAGCACCACCTTACAATCGTAAGGCGGATGTCACCTGCTTTGGGTGTGGTGAAAAGGGTCATTATCGGAACGAGTGCAATAAGCCCCGAAATCAAGGAAACGGTGGTAGACCAGGGAACCAAGTGGCAATGATTAACAATGAAAATCAGGGCAATGAAGGAAGAGCTCGTGGAAGAGTTTATGCCGTAGGCAGAAGGGAAGCACAGGACGACCCGAACGTGGTGACGGGTACATTTCTTTTAAATAATCGTTATGCTTCAGTACTTTTCAATACGGGAGCAGATAGAAGCTTTGTATCGACCGCTTTTAGTCCTTTGCTAGATATAGCCCCGACCACCTTAGATAATGCCTTTGACGTAGAATTAGCAAACGGAAACCTAGAAAGAGTAGGTACCATCATAAGGGGTTGCACTCTAAACTTGTTGAACCGTCCATTCAATATCGACTTAATGCTGGTAGAATTGGGTAGCTTCGACGTCATCATAGGGATGGATTGGCTATCAAAATATCATGCCGTCATCATCTGTGATGAGAAGATCGTCAGAGTACCCTATGGGAATGAAGTTCTGATCATTGAAGGCGACCGCTCTGATCGTGCGCGTTCGTCAAGATTGAGCATCATCTCATGTACGAAGGTGCAGAAGTACATCGAGAAGGGATGTTATCTCTTTTTAGCTCATGTCACTGAAAAGAAAGAAAAGGAACCTGGAGAGAAAAGGTTGGAAGATGTGCCAATCGTAAGGGATTTTCCAGAAGACTTATCGGGACTTCCACCGGCCAGACAAATCGAATTCCACATCGAATTAGTGCCAGGAGCCGCGCCCGTAGCGCGAGCACCATATCGTTTAGCACCTACGGAATTACAAGAGTTGTCCGATCAATTAGCTGAATTATCTGGAAAAGGTTTCATTAGACCGAGTTCATCGCCTTGGGGAGCTCCTGTTTTGTTTGTTAAGAAGAAGGATGGATCCTTCAGGATGTGTATTGACTATCGGGAACTGAATAAGCTAACCATTAAGAAAATATACCCACTCCCGAGGATAGACGATTTATTCGATCAGTTTCAAGGATCATCGGTTTATTCTAAGATAGACTTGAGATCGGGTTATCACCAACTTAGGGTCCGGGAAGAGGATATCCCGAAGACCGCATTCCGAACCCGATATGGCCATTATGAATTCCAAGTTATGCCATTCGGCTTGACAAATGCACCAGCAGTATTCATGGATCTCATGAATCGTGTGTGTAAGCCGTATTTGGATAAATTCATGATAGTGTTCATTGACGATATCCTGATATATTCCAAGAATGAGCAAGAGCATGAGGAACATCTCAAGCTAATTCTGGAACTATTGAAAAAGGAAGAACTATATGCTAAGTTTTCGAAGTGTGAATTATGGATATCGACCGTTCAGTTTCTTGGTCACGTGATAGATAAGCAAGGGATTCACGTAGATCCTGCTAAGATTGAGGCCATTAAGGATTGGGCAACGCCCACAACGCCGACGGAAATCCGACAATTTTTAGGGCTTGCCGGCTATTACAGAAGATTTATAGAAGGTTTCTCTAAGATAGCTAAACCGTTGACGAAATTGACTCAAAAGAATGTGAAATATGACTGGGGAGATAAGGAGGAAGAAGCTTTTCAACTCCTTAAGGAAAGATTGTGTAGTGCGCCTATTTTAGCTTTACCCGAGGGTAGCGAAGATTTTGTTGTGTATTGTGACGCATCACACAAAGGTTTGGGAGCAGTGTTGATGCAAAGAGAGAAGGTAATAGCATACGCTTCTCGACAGCTGAAAACCCATGAGAAAAACTACACAACCCATGACCTAGAATTAGGATCAGTCATGTTTGCACTGAGGATTTGGAGACACTACCTTTATGGAACTAAGTGCGTAGTGTATACCGATCACAAGAGTCTACAACATATATTGAACCAGAAGGAGCTGAACATGAGACAGCGCCGATGGTTGGAGTTGCTTAGTGACTATGATTGTGAGATCTGTTATCACCCAGGCAAGGCAAATGTTGTTGCCGACGCTCTTAGCAGAAAGGAGCGAATCAAACCTCTTAGGGTCAGATCATTAGGGATGACGATCAATTCGCCGTTCAAGCAAAAATTCTTGAGGCTCAGGATGAGGCACTCAAAGATGAAAACCGACCCAGTGAGAGGATTCACAGAATGCCAGAACTTGAGAACGAGCTAGTAAGAAGATCCGATGGGATTTTGCGTTATGGAGACAGGTATTGGATTCCACTATGTGGAGGAATTCGTGATTTCATTATGCACGAATCCCATATGTCCAAGTACTCCATTCACCCAGGATCTGAAAAGATGTATTTAGACCTGAAGAAGTTGTATTGGTGGCCAGACATGAAGGCCGATATAGCTGAATACGTCAGCAAGTGCTTAACGTGCTCGAAGGTCAAGGCTGAACACCAGAGACCGTCCGGTCTGCTTGTTCAACCTGAGATTCCGGAATGGAAATGGGAACGTATCACTATGGATTTTATAACGAAGTTGCCTAAGACATCGAGTGGTTACGACACGATTTGGGTAATCGTGGACCGACTCACTAAATCAGCGCATTTCCTCCCTATAAAAGAGAAAATCAGCATGGATAAACTCGCGCGTTTATATGTTAAGGAAATTGTTGCAAGGCATGGTGTGCCTGTTTCTATTATCTCTGATCGAGACAGTCGATTCACGTCTAATTTTTGGAAGTCGCTTCAGGATGCTTTAGGAACCAAACTCGATATGAGTACAACATATCACCCTCAAACGGATGGTCAGAGTGAAAGGACCATTCAGACATTAGAGGACATGCTAAGAGCCCGTGTGATTGATTTCGGGAACGGCTGGGATAGGCATTTGCCTTTAGTCGAATTTTCCTATAACAACAGCTATCACACCATTATTAAGGCTGCACCGTATGAAGCACTTTATGGACGTAAGTGCAGATCACCAATTTGTTGGGCAGAAGTTGGAGAAAGCCAGTTTACTGGGCCAAAACTAGTCCATGAGACTACTGAAAAGATTGTACAGATCAAGAGCCGAATGCAGGCGGCTCGTGACCGTCAAAAGAGTTACGCCGACAAGAGGCGAAAACCCCTTGAGTTTCAAGTGGGAGATAAAGTAATGTTGAAAGTCTCGCCATGGAAAGGCGTGATCAGATTTGGCAAGCGTGGTAAGTTGAACCCTCGCTATATTGGACCCTTTGAAATTCTTGAAAAGATCGGGTCGGTAGCCTACCGACTCGAACTGCCATCAGAGCTCAGTGCTGTGCATAACGTTTTTCATGTCAGTAATTTGAAAAAGTGCTTATCGGATGAAAACGCCGTTATTCCTTTGGATGAAATCCAGCTTGATGAGAGGTTAAATTTTATTGAAGAGCCGATTGAAATCATGGAACGGGAAGTGAAACGACTAAAGCAGAGTCGTATACCAATTTTGAAGGTCCGATGGAACTCTCGCAGAGGCCCCGAATACACTTGGGAGCGAGAGGATGAAATCAAGCGAAAATACCCTCATCTCTTTTCAAAGCCGACGAGTAACGTAAATTGAAATCCGGGACGGATTTCCCGATTAGATGGGGAGACTGTGACCAATGGTAATTTTCACGTTGTTAATTAATATTATATGAGTATTAATTATTTTGAAGCTAAGCATTTCTATGCGCATTTGCATGTTTATGAGTATTTTTGAGCATTTTCGGGAGCTGTCCCAGCATACTGTAGCTTACAGTCACTGCAGAAAAAGTATATTTTTGTCAGTAAAGTTAAATTATCACATTTCTAATAGTTACTGACAAGTTTCGTAATTAATTGAGAGCTTTCTCGCATTTTGCTGAAAAACAACCGCACGCGCGTACCGACAACACAGTACACATGGTAATAGTCAAATAAATATGTTTTTGAGTCAGTAATGACATTTTATTATATTTCTGACGAAAACGTGGTTAAAAACTTTATTTTACGTAATCGTGTCCAAAAACGTCAAACCGGGACTTTACGGTAACATTTAAACTCAAACCGATACACGATACACCAACACGGAGTAAAACTAAAACTTCCCTCCCCTAAATAAGCCTAAAACCGGCCACATGGTATCCACCACCACTAAAAGCCAAAAGTTCACATTTAATCCTAATGTAATCCATTTTTGCCATTTTTGGTGCAACACTTTTAGGATTTCCAACTCTATCTTTAATATTTACCTAGATTAACTTTCTAATACCATCACCTCCACCATACACGACACACACACATTATTGATCATCCAAAATTTTCTCTAAAGTTCAAGATCAACAAGATTGATATTTAAGGTTTTTGGGTCATTTGGAGCTTGGTTTGGGTAAATTTGGTGAAGCTTTGGGTGTTCTTTGGTCCTCCTAGCCATGTTAAAACATCAACTTTTGTAAGGATTCAAAAAAAATTTCTAATCTTGTTAATCTCTAGTTCATTTGGTGTATAATGATGTTTAAAAGTGTTAAATGTGTATGTTTTGATAATATGGAAAAAGCTAGGGTTTGATTCTTGATATATAGTGCTCGACATTTTTGGTGTTTATGAGTCAGTTTGTAGATTTCTTGCTTGTGTGGTAAATATTGTTACATATAGTGCTTATTTGATAATACAAACATTAGTTATGGTTTTTACACTAATTTAAGCACTATATTGAATTTTAGAGTATATACATAGATCGGCTAGATTTAAAAATAAAAGATTATTGGGGTTTTGAAAAACATAAAATTTTGGCTCAAATGGTGAAATGGTGGAAAAATATAATTGAGTGTTTATTTGGAATGGATTGAAAATAAGCTATAAGTTACTAAAAATAACTAGTAAAAAGGTGAAAATAAGTTAAGATATATCATATGGGCCGAATGGACCTTAAAATAGTCAAGTTTGACTTTTTGACTAAGTAGCTTATTTATTAGAGCTTATTGATAAGTAAAAAGTGTATTTGGTAACTAATAATCACTAATAAGTAACAAATAATAACTAATTGGACCAAATGGATTTTTGGGCCAAAAAGCCCACTAAGTTACTGTTGGGCCGAAGCCCATAAGTATTTTTGATGTTTTGACTTTTTGACCAAACGGACGTAATGAACGAGTAAAATGATTTTTAGTAACGCGACGATATATACGTTATAACCAAAAACGTGTTTTGGGCTAAAATTGGTTATTGGGCTTTTTTAATATTTTTTGGCCCAATTAACAAATAAAAATGACGAAATTGATTTTTGGAATATTTTCCGACTCGCCGTGGTTATTAATGTTTAACGAAACGATAATATAACGAAAACTATTTTTGGACTTGTTTTGAGACGTCTAGTCTCCGAAAGGGTAAAAATTGACATTTTTACTAAATTGATATTGAGATTGACTTTCGTTGACTTTTTGACAAATTGTTGACTTTACGTCGAAACCTAAGGTTAATACTTAAAAATGAAGATAACGAATAATATAACTACGAAAATATTCACACACTTGATATATATATATATCACAAATGTATATTTTTGCACTTATAACTAGTTAGCGGAATATTTGAGTAAAGTTTGCAACACGTGAGATAAATGGAAACGTTGTACAAACGAATGGGTCATGCCCAAATTTTCTAAAAATCCAACACTTAGAATATTTTTGTGAAAATACTTAACTTAAGTAAACTTTATGGAATTACTTAACAAAACTTGTTTTCTTATAATAAAAGTTGCAACAAAAATAATAAACGATGTTTCTAAATATAATAATTTTTCACTAACTATATCCTATTAACCATTCTTCAAAACTTATTTAATTAATCTCCATTAATTAAATATATGAGAAATAAACTTATAATATATATATATATATATATATATATATATATATATATATATATATATATATATATATATATATATATATATATACATTTAAATCGCGAATACTTGCACGGATGTTCTGTTACGTATTCGCACCATGCACTTTCACCATGAGCTACCCCCAAGAGTTACAATAATGAATCGTTTCGAAATATATTTTACCACACAGCAAGCAAGAAATACACGAGCACTGGTCAAACGTAAACTTTTCAAATAAAATGAAGACACTTGAGACACGAATATTTTGCTAAGACTTACCGTACTGATTTAGGGTGTTGATCGGCGCGGTTGCATTATTTTGATTTATTTGCTGATTTGCTGTTATTGAAAGGTGAGTTTATAGCCCCATATTTTATACGATTTTTGCTTTATAAGCTTTGGGGTGAGAAACATGCAAAACTGTTTTCATGTACCAGAAATGAATTTGCTTTTGAGATCACACTAGTATGCAGAAACCTAAGTTTGCTGAATCCCATTTTGTGCCCACTATCATCTGCCGTTAATTCCTGTTTGGGAAGCCGTTTATTATAAATAGATCTATTGGTAGTGACGTCCCCGTTCGATTGGCTCGGCATAGCCAAGGCGAACGTATACCAAGTCGGGTTTTTGGCCGAGTGTCTGGGGATTAACACTCGCGGGCACCCTTATTTATTTTGCTAACGCTAGTCGTGCTGCATTGTCTTAGCATCGGTAGGATGAGGCTTAGTGTTTGCATAACGGATAGTGTGTATCTGCTGAATTGTTTTTATGATATTGCTATTGGTCCATATGTGTTATTTATTTAAACCTATGAACTCACCAGCGTTAGCTGACTTTTAGCATGTTTTTCTCAGGAAACTGAGGTGCGTTTAGCCGGGTGCAGTGCATGGCGTCGGTCACAATAAATGATGGAAATGTTTTTAATGCGTTTACTCTGACAACTGGACCTTTTTAATTTAAATGGGCTTCATTTTCATCAAAATGGATTTTATGTAATGTTACATGACTTAACTTATGTAATATATTTAAAAACGGATTTTTAATCCGTTCCCTATATCTTGTGTTGTGATTTCAATCCAGTAGCACCCAAACTGTATGTTTCCGCGAATATTATGATTTTGGGGGTGTTACACTATAATCACATCTCTTAAAGCACTTGACGAATCTTTTTCTAGTAAGAACTTTGTCAGGAAATTTCTTAGAGCACTTCATCCGAAGTGGAGAGCAAAGGTGACGGCTATTGAAGAATCCAAGGATCTTTCAAGCATAACACTTGACGAGCTCATCGAAAATCTCAAAGTTCACGAGATGGTGATGGAAAAAGACTCAGAAATAATTAAAGGCAAAAAGGAGAAGATGAATTCCATTGCCTTAAAAGCTAGGGTAGAATCAAGTGATGATGAAGAGTCTAGTTCGGGTAGCGAAGACGAAGAGTATGCCATGGCCGTTAGAGATTTCAAAAAGTTCTTTAGGAGACGAGGAAAGTTCGTAAGACGACCTCGTGAAGAAAAGAAATCCTTCCGGAAAGACCGTGATGATAGGAAAGGAAAAGTAGATAGGAAGTGTTTTAGGTGTGGGGAATCAGGTCACCTAATAGGAGAATGTCCAAAGCCTCCAAAGAACAAGTCTCAAAGAGCATTTGTTAGTGGAACCTGGAGCGACAGTGAAGGTGATGATGACGAGCCTAAGAATGACAAAGTTGCTCTCATGGCTCATGACTTAGAAGAGGTATATTCTGACTCATCATACTCCTCTATTGATGATGAAACCTTAGAAGTAGAATATAACAAACTGTGTGATATTACTCTAAAAATCATAATAAAAATAAGTTCTTAAAAACCAAAACGACACTTTTAGAAAACGAAGTCTATCGGTTAAAAGAAAAAGAGATACGATCAGAAAAGGGTAAAAGTGTTAAAGAAACATGTATCTCATGTCAGGAACTTAAACTAGAATTAGAAACACTTAAAACCACACAGGAAGATTTTATCAAACAGAACTCTAAGTTAAAAAGGTTTGATAAAAACATTTGTTTAGCAGATGAGATAATGCAAATTCAAAAGTTGCCCCATGACAAAATCGGACTAGGTTTTATGAAACTAGGAAACTTAAATGACTTTCAGAAACAAACAGTGAAAGTACAAGAAACTGTTCCAATTAAGTCAGACACCCACGGATCTGGCGGATCCAAAAATTTGTTTCCGCTAGTTATGACCAAAGGGTCCGCGGGTACTATTGCTGAACAGAAGGTTTGTACTTTGGATCGTACTGAGTTCGTTAAAGTCACAAGAAAACCTAGCACTAGTACAACTGTTAACAAACAAAAACCAGCAGTTACTGTAGGAAAAGGTCAAGTTAAAAATGAGTTTAGGATTAAAACTGTTCAACAGAGACCTAAAACTAGTTTTCCCAAACACCCCTTTCCTAAGAGTAACTTTAATTCACAGCAAGGTTTTCAAGATCGGGATCCTACCCAGGATCGTTTTCTTCTTTGCAAGATCGTGATCGTAAGATCGGATCGGGATCTTAAGATCCTACTCTAATGCTATTTCTTAATAGTTTTTATAATATTATACAAATCCACAAATTATTATACATTATAAACACAAAATACTATGAATGTTTCATAGAAATGTTGTCCTAAACTATGATTATGAAATGTTAAAAAAGATTAACATGTTGTTTTTTGAATTCTACAAAAAAGCAACCCATAAATTTGTAGTTTTTTTGTTTGTAATCCGAGAAAAGTAAGATCGGATCGGATTAGATTTTAAGATCGTATGGTCAAGATCGGGATCCTATAAGATCATAAGCTTGTAAAGATCCTATGTAGGATCCGGATTGTTTTTGCTTTGCAGTATCGTAAAATCGTAAGATCATAAGATCAGGATAGGGATCCTGACAACTATGATTCACAGCATCATCATCAAAATAGTTGGAACCAAAACATGTCTAGGAACTATTAAGGTCCCAACTACATGCCATGGAACACTTGTCCACCATTTCCATACATGAACCATGATAATGTAATGTTTAACCCAAATGGACCCATGAGATATTGGGGACCAAACGCTTGAGTTTTTCTTTAACTTAGGTGTGCTTGAAAGTCGAGTTAGAACCGGACGAGTGGATCAAAGATAGTGGGTGTTCAAGACACATGACGGGAAACAAAAGCCCTTTCTCAACCTACCAAGTGTACGACGGATGTAATGTCACATTCGGTAGCAAACTTAAAAGTAAAATCATCGGAAAAGGTACAATCTCTCATGACTCTCTCACTATTGATGATGTTGCTCATGTAGATAACTTACGATTTAACTTGCTTAGTATTAGTCAATTATGCCGCAAAAAGTATAATGTCCTTTTCAGTGAAAATGGAAGTAAAATACTTAAAGATGGCATAACCGTAGGAAAATGTGTTTTGAAGAATAACGTTTACATTATGAAATTAGACAAAACAACTAAAGATAAACTTTGTCTCACCTCTTTGGATGAAAACTCAACTTTATGGCATAGACGCTTAGGTCACGCCAATATGATGCTAATTCAATCCTTATCATCTAAGGAACTCGTTAGGAACCTACCCAAGTTGAAATACGAACAACACTTTTGTGATGCTTGCAAAATTGGGAAACAAGTTCATAATAGCCATAAGGCTAAAAACATGGTGTCTACATCTAGGTGTCTAGAATTGTTACATATGGATTTGTTTCCGCTATACAAAGTTATGGGGGAAACTTCTATACTTTGGTAATAGTAGATGATTACTTTAGGTATACTTGGACTAAGTTTTTGAAAACTAAAAATGAGGCATTTGATAAATTTGAAATTCTAAGAAAGAAAATTCAAAATCAAATAGGAAATAACATTGTGTCTATTAGAACCGACCACGGTCGTGAATTTGATAACGAAACCCAATTCGGAGCTTTTTGTGATGCTAGTGGCATAACACATAATTTCTCGGCTCCTCGAACTCCTCAATCTAATGGTGTAGTAGAACGCAAAAATAGGACAATTCAAGAAATGAGTAGAACAATGTTAAATGAACAAAACATACCACAAAAGTTTTGGTGTCACGCCGTAGATACATCCACATACATCTTAAATAGAGTATTAATTAGACCATTTTTGAAAAAGACTCCATATGAGTTATATAGAGGCAAAAAGCCTACTTTAGGATATTTTAGAGTTTTTGGAAGCAAGTGCTTCATTTTAAACACTAAGGATTACCTCACCAAATTCGACCCAAAGTCTTATGAAGGTGTATTCCTAGGATATTCACAGAATAGTAAAGCATACATTGTTTTAAACAAAGAAACCTCAAGGCTCGAGGAATCGTTGAACGTAACATTCGACAAAAGTCCACCTCCCTCTAAGACATCACCTTTGGTAGATGATGACTTAGTTGAAAGTCAAATGGTTAAAAACCAAGAAAATGTAGAAAATGAAAAAGAGAATGAACCCGTGGATAAGGAAATAGTCAACATCAAGGAATCTAGAAGTCATCCATTAGATAATGTCATAGGACAAATTAACGAAAGAACCTTAAGATCAAAAGTCCAAAACCAAAGTAATTTCTTTTGTTTTGTTTCAACCATTGAGCCAAAAAATATAAATGAGGCAATAAAAGACGAATCTTGGGTCATAGCGATGCAAGAAGAACTTAATCAATTCGTTAGAAATGACATTTGGACATTGGTCCCTCAACCTAAAAATCAAACCATAATTGGAACTAAATGGGTGTTTAGGAACAAAATGGATGAAAATGGAGTAGTGTCTAGAAACAAAGCTAGGCTAGTAGCTCAAGGCTACAATCAACAAGAAGGTATAGATTACGACGAGACATTTGCACCCGTCGCTAGGCTTGAGTCAATTAGAATATTACTTGCATATGCATGTGCACACGACTTTAAACTATTCCAAATGGATGTTAAAAGTGCTTTTCTAAATGGTTTTATTAATGAGGAAGTGTACGTTGCACAACCTCCCGGCTTTGCCGATTTTGAAAAACCTAATCATGTCTACAAACTTAAGAAAGCTTTATACGGACTTAAGCAAGCACCAAAAGCTTGGTATGATCGACTTAAAACTTTCCTAGTTGATCATAAGTATACCATGGGCCTAGTAGATGTAACACCCCCTAATTTATGAGATAACAGCGGAAGACTAATTAGGGTGTTACGATGAGGATCGAAGTCATAATTATAGAAAATGGCTCGAAAGAGACATTTTGAAAGTTGTTTGTCATTCAAATAATACTTTTGTTCAAAAGTGAAACATCAGTGTAAAAAAATCCCATGAAAGGGTTTAATAATTTGAAGGAATGACATATTTGATTTTTACACCATGTAATTTATCAGAGTTTAAAAATGCCCTCTCCGTGTCTTGTCCTGCTCCATTAATTATCTGAGATAAACATGCTTAAAAGTGTCAACACAAAGGTTGGTGAGTTCATAGAGTTTAATAGAAAACAATTTATTTCAATAAATTCAAGTGGTGTACTGTGGTAGTTGAAATAAATACTAGTACTTCCTGAAGTAAATAGCAAGTTGCGTTAGGTAAAAACCATAAGTAAATCATATATGAACTCAGTTGATCATAAGTTTAAAGTTTTAAATGAAAATGAGCTACGTTGTTATACGCTCAAAATGAAATAATGGGTCATATAATATTCCCTATTCTTATAATAACGGGTCAAGTAATCTCCCATGTACTAATAACAGTGGGTCAAGAAATCTTCCCTAAACTTATAACAGCAGGTCATGAGATCTTCCCTAAACTTATAACAGTGGGTCAAGTAATCTTCCCTGTACTAATAATAGTGGGATGTACATTCATGATATTACGCGAAGGTGTATAGTGGAAAACAAGTATCATGTTACAGTAAGAAATTTGAAAATGCTATCCTCTGAGTTCAGTGTTTAAGCTAAGCAAGCAAATTGCAAGTAAGACGAGCACATATCTCTCCTAAAGAGTAAATCAAACATGTAAGTAGGAGTTGTAGTTCTGAGTAAATCATGAGAGTTTTCAGAGTATGAAAGTAAACAAAACAGTTGAGCATATATCTCCCCCAAAAGTATAAAACTTGTAAACAATTGAAAGTGAGGCTATAAATCACCTTGAGCGTATCTGACAAGGTGGAATTATGAAATCAAGTAAGATTATGGGAACGATTACGGGAACGTCTTCAACACGAGACCTGAATATAAGGGGAGTCTAAGTATTTGACTTACAATGAATAACGAGTGTGAAAACGAGAAATCGATAACGATTTGATCGGTGATGTGAGTGTGATATGCTTAAAATGCCTAAAGTTTAAAAATAATATTATTCTTAATATTATCTTGTTTTTATGCCTTTGAAATCAATTATAATTGTTTCCTCGAATGTGGTGAAACGAAACGAGAAGTTAAATCGTTAAAAACTCTTAATATATATATATATATATATATATATATATATATATATATATATATATATATATATATATATATATATAACGAACGTTAAATATTAAATAAACGAAATATACAAAAATGCACGTGACGTGACGGGAGTTCGTAAAATGAAATATGAAAATGAAAATAAAAATTACATTCTGCTGGTCCTTTCAATTTTACTGTTTCTACACTTTACACCCTGACGGCGTTAGCGTTACACCGTTAGTCCTTAATTATGTAATAATTGCATTTACAGTCCACTACATGTCCAAAATTACATTCTGAGCTTGGAATATAAAATAATATCAATTCCTACCCTAAACTTTCTGTTTCTAGCAGTCTGAGTCCAAGTTTTACACGGTTGGCAGTTTTAGTCCCTCAAGGTGTAATTAGTTTGCATTTTTAGTCCAAATGTCCAAAAATTATGGGGAAAAATATTCTGAAAGTTTCTATAACTTAATTAAGCTTATTACAACTTATTTTAATTGCTTTTCCTAGGAAATAGCTTATTTTTGTATTAATGGGCCGAATAACGAATTAAAAGAAAGTCCAATAAGAAATCTAGAGGCGAGGGCATGAAAATAGTTTTGGGCCTGGACTTGGGCTATTTTTTTTATTCTAAAAATGTATATCATGGGCCTACTGGACTTGTTTAATCACAAAAGCTTATTGGGCTTTAACTTAGCCCAAATAAAAAATGATTTAATTTTCTAAAAATGAAATATAAGAACTAGCGAGTTGCGGTTTAAAATGGGTTAATTCGAAGGTCAATACGAGTCTATGAGAAAGAACTTAAATTAAGAAACATGTAGATTTCTAGGTGGTCTATTGAATGGTGCAAAAACATTAGTGTGTTATTAGTACGAAATCGAAATTAAATGGTGTGTTTATAGGCTGATCAGACGAGTTTTACATGTACCAACACTTAGTTTTTATTTTTTTTTAGAGATTTTGATCCGGTTTGACTATTAAGGATTCAAGGTTCGAATTGGCTTCTACTGAGCATGTATATGATATATAGTGATGTAAGCGTGTTGTCTAACTTAACGTGATATGATGCAACAATAAATGCGTCGAATACAAACATAGATACGTATATAAAATAAGGAAAATACATATGGTTCGAATATTATTGAAAACTATGCATGCGATTAATATACTTGTTAAGATGGATTGTAACTGAGATCATGTGACTTACAATGAAGGAAAAAGAGGAGATTAACGTTGGTGAATAGCTAGAACTTAGAATCACACCTAGAAAACCAAACTGTATATATCCGCAAATACTCTTCGACTTGAGAGGTGGTGAAGTATCGGTTAGAGAAGTATCAAGGAGTATGGGATGAGAGGTGGTGAAGGTCGAAGTGGGTTATACGAATTATATACAAATCTTTTGTGTTATATTACAACAATATCAAAGGAAATCTTGTAAATACTATTCAAGGCAGAGATTTTGTGTCCTTGGGTGGATTCTTACTGATTTTGTGTATTCAAGCACGAGTGGAAATGAGGAGGTGATAAGGGGATGTCGACATCCTTGTACTTAATTCGACTAAAATGGTTTTCGTGTGCCAACGTGGGTCTAACATGTGAACATTGAAATACTTGATGATAAATATACTTAACAACTCGTAAACGACCCAACATAATTATTAGAATGTGACCAAAACAAACCCGGGCCAAAACGGTTTACTTTGTGAAAATATATATAAGTCGAGTTGGTGCCAAATGGCCAAATACTTTGGCCTTCGAATTCGTATCAAACATTCGTATAGAGAGTTAATATTTGGTATACTAATTCTTTGGTGGGTAGACAATTAGGAGGTTCAATAATATACATATGTCGTGTTTGAAAATCGAAAGAAAATGGGGCGAATTGGGAGGGGTTTGCTCGACTAGAATTGAAAGCAAAAAAGGAAGTTGGGCCTGAGTGATGGACTGGGGAATGGTAGGCAGGAAAGGCAGTGTGGGCTGAGTTTAAAACTTGGCCCATGTGGTGTTTAGTGTGTATATTATGTGTAATTAATTTTCGTAATACGCGTTGACCTCGTCCCGTTATTTGGTAATTATCGTGATGATGTTTTCGTGTTAAAATATTTAATAAAGAAAAATTTTAAATTTTTCCGTAAAAAATGGTGCTTGAAATTAATGACGGAGATTAATATAAAACTAAACGTTGTTAATTAAAGGGAATTTTGCAGTTTGCTACAGTACTCACCCGTCATTCTGAATTTCCTCCCGAAATTCAAGTTTAAAGGGATTACTAGAGTGAAGGGTTATGGAAAAAGGGTTGTCGAGAGGTTTCTGTCTGAGAATCAAGGAAACGTAACTCTGTTAGATTTATTCATACTAGACGAGATATATTCCAATGTTTGGTCAATTAATGAACCTAATGGCTGTGTATAGTGAAAATAACGATCATGAATAGTGAAAACTCAACGGCTAGTGAACAGTGTTTCAACGGTCGGGAATAGTGGATTTTAACGGTCGTGAACAGTAAACTAATGGTCATGAATAGTAAAATAACAGCTAGTTTTTCCCTATATATATCCCATTTAACTTTCACTCTTCCACAACTATATTTCTCTTATTCCAAATCTCCAAGATGCCGCACCTCGTCACCCTTCTAGCAATCGTGTACGTCGTCATTGCCGCCATCTACTTGGCTTATGTTCCCGAAGAAGACTTCGCATTCTTGGTCGCGATCTTGTTGTTCGTCGTACCCCTCACGGTTCTAGCCATTACCGTAGACAAGATATGGGGGTAATAATCTCGAGTTAGGGTTGTTAAAATGAGTCCTTGTTGTGTGTCGATGTAATCCTTAATAAATGTGAAATAAGATTTGTTCGTCTTTGTGTTTACTAACTAGTCTTGCTATTGTTTTTAACGGCTTGTCTATATTTATTCTACAGAAAAATCAGGGTGTTACATCCCGTGGTGGCTCTCGCTATTGTGGTGTTGGTAGGGGTCTTTAGCGTTATGGTGGGTCAACCTATTGAGGATTCTATGCATTTTATCGTAATCATTGTAACATTAGTACTTCCGATGCTAATTATCTCGCTATGTATAAATTTCTATGGTTTCTAATAAAATTCTCGTTATTAGTGTTTTCCATACATTTGTGTGAATTCTTAGGTTTCTAATGTTTATATTTTTGTCAGTTTCTTATCGTAAGAGGGATGGGTAATAGGCGTAGGTATTTATTGTGGTTGGCCAAAAGTGATGTTTATGAACAGTTTACTTTATTCCAAGATTTTACTTTTGAATGAAAATTGTTATTAGGAAATCCGAAAAGATAACTGTTCCATTTATGACATGATTCTTCCTAAATTAGATATAGTTGATCAGGCTATGTATAATTGAGGATCAAATGATGTGATGCTTGGCTCAGTCACAGTGGTATTTATGCTTTTTCAAAAAAAATTTAAATGGTGTTCAACGTGTTGTTTTTGTAAAATGACAACATAATTATTTTTCAAAAGAAAGTAGAAGATCTTGGTTTACACTACGGTGCTGAGTCAGGAATTTCTAAGGTGAGTATAGGATATCCTTGGTATAAACATAGGCTTTGGGTGAGAATTCTTACAAGGCGGTAATAATCTATTGTTCGGTCAGAAATGGCGTTAACCAAATTTCTAAGGTGATATCAGCGTATTGTTATGTAACGACTAAGAATAGAGTAAATGGAATAGGAGTTGAAGTAGGCGTAGATTATGATTATTACGGAAATATTACAAGATAGGGTTTTCATATGGTAGAAAGATAGTTGTTACACTTAGGTTACATCCATCGTACCTAAGGTAATTACGAAAGGAAGTACAACTTAGAAAGTTTTACACTAGTGTTTATTTTTATTACAATAGGAATTTTATTCTTTTGCTTAAACATAGGAGTCATTCTTCGACGTTGTTGAGGTCTTTAACGAGCTTCCATTCTCTTTCACTGGTCTTGTTGTCCTAAGTGGTATTTTGTTTTGGGCATCGGTTCTTGTAGTGCCCCTGCTTGCCACAACCGTAGCACACTATTGCTGCTGGCTGTAAATTTGCATCCGTGGTCCTGCAGTCATTGGTTCTGTGACCCATTCTGTGGCACTTTGCACATTTGGCCGGGCAAGGCCCAGCTTGATGTAGGTTACATGTGTTACACTGGGTTGTGTTCCGACATACCCTTTTCCTTATGTGGGCACAGCCATATAAACCCTGGCGGCTTCCTGTCGGTGATTCTGTTGGTGTTGGTGGTTGTTGCGGTTTCACTGGTAGTTTTGGTTGTTTTCATGGTTATCCAGACTCCTCTTGTGCTCATTGTTCGTGGAGGTAGAACTTCGTTTGATTTCACGTTCTAGTAATCGTTGCGCAATTGTGATGGCTTCCTCCAGAGTTGCTGGCTTTGACGAGGTGACATCTCCCTCGATGATTAGAGGCAGTCCCTTGACATACCTTTCCAACGTCCTTTCAATATCCAGCACCATAGCTGGACATAGTACTGACAGTTCTTGGAATCTCCGGTTGTAGGTTTTCAGATCATTGTCTTTTACTAGTAGCTGGTGAAATTCATCCTCTAGTTTCCTTGTCTCCGTCAGGGGACAGTATTTCTTTAACATCTTCTTTTTCAACTCAGTCCAGGAGATTTGAAATGCTACTACCTTACCCATGGTCTGGGCGGTCGCATTCCACCAAGACAATGCATCTCCTCGTAAGGTTCCAGTAGCAAAGGTGACTTTGTTGTTCTCTGCACAGTTTCTTCTCATAAATACCGTTTCGGTACACTCGAACCACTGAGCTAATTTTGTCACCCCTTCTGAACCCTTGAAGGTGGTTAGCTAGCAATTCATGAAGTCTTTATAAGTACATTTACGAGGTGTAGATGCCTCGCCTTCATTTGTTGCCCCTATGTTGTTACTTGAGCGGGTTGCAGCATCAGCTTCACGAGCTGCAGCGATGCCTTCGGCAATCATTCTCTAAACATCCGCAGGCGTCAGTGTTGCGGTATGGTTGACAGTTTCGTTTCTGGTACGAACAATATTTCTATTAATACCACAAGAAACACAGACTTAGAATTCACATAATGGTCACGTTAGAACAATTTGAGTAATGGGGGAAGAGAGTATATGAGTTCTAACAATCTTTTCATAATGTGAAATTACAACCAACTGAGAATCATAAAATTACGATGTGTCTGGGTAGTATCGTAGAATAATGATCACTCTTGGTATGGAACTGCTAAGAAACAAACTGATTCATCTACAAAAGCTGAAGTTCAGCAACTTTCTCTTCATTCATCAAGTTTTCTTCCGAAATTTGTCTTGGAAATTTCTATGGTTTATAGTCTTGTTATGGCATGTTTAAGGTATAATAACAATCACAGATAATATCACGGTAGGTCTGGATATAATTACTGTAAACAACATAGTATTAAAAACTTGATTGATTGTTTTTGCAAAACAAACGATACAAGGTCTTTTATTAATACTCTATTGATTGCATGGAGTCATTTGTCTACCAAAGGAAGAAACAAATGGTGAGATTTTGCATGAGGTCATGAGGAGTCATTACACGCATGCATAGCATCATGATAGGGTATGATAGAAGGAATTTATTCACCACAGAGAGATAACAAAAGGAGGTTGTTATTGATTAAAATCGGTTATAAGTTCTGAGAGTTTCAGGATTATTGGAAAATACGTCAACACTAACCAAAAACTATTTGGTTTAGTGGGTGCAGCAACGATACATATGAACTTAAGATCAGTTAAGTCCTTGACGTAGGCGCTTAACTTCTGCCTCAAGTTCTAGTTGTGCAGTTTTTATGTCTGAGAAGCGTTTTTGGGATTCCTGGCACATCCTTATCTGAGTAGCCAGCATGGTCTCTAAGGCGGAAATCTTCTGACCCTGGTTTCTTGCCGTGTCCCCGGCCATCCATAGGGTCCTTTCAACATCTTTATCTGAATAAGATTCAATAGGTCTCCTAAGTTTTTGACGTGGAGGTAAGTGAGTAGGTGATGTTGGGAGTGGTAATTGAGTAAGTTCTATATTAGTCTGGGGTTGAGATACTAATACACAGGGATCTTCAGCATCCGGAGTGATCTGATAAGTAGGTGATGTACGAGTAGTACGAAGGGAAGTTTTGGTAATATCAATGGGTTTGGAAGACATGGTATTGTAGTAATCCGCAAATAGTAATTATAGGTAATTCATACGTTAAATGTGTGAAAGTAAGTGTGAAATAATAAAGTGTGTAACGTGTGTAGAGTAAATGTCAAGCATGTAAGGATTAGTGTAAAATAATCCTAATAGATAATGTATTAAGCACGACAGTCTGCAGACACGGAGGGCGTAAAATGGTATGGTGTAAAATCATTTATTTTGAAAGTGTAATTATAGTTCAATGTTTTAAAACATTTGGTTCTCTATAACCATGGGCTCTGATGCCAATCAGTAACACCCCCTAATTTATGAGATAACAGCGGAAGACTAATTAGGGTGTTATGGTGAGGATCGAAGTCATAATTATAGAAAATGACTCGAAAGAGACGTTTTGAAAGTTGTTTGTCATTCAAATAATACTTTTGTTCAAAAGTGAAACATCAGTGTAATAAAATCCCATGAAAGGGTTTAATAATTTGAAGGAATGACATATTTGATTTTTACACCATGTAATTTATCAGAGTTTAAAAATGCCCTCTCCGTGTCTTGTCTTGCTCCGTTAATTACCTGAGATAAACATGCTTAAAAGTGTCAACACAAAGGTTGGTGAGTTCATAGAGTTTAATAGAAAACAATTTATTACAATAAATTCAAGTAGTGTACTGTGGTAGTTGAAATAAATACTAGTACTTCCTGAAGTAAATAGCAAGTTGCGTTGGGTAAAAACCATAAGTAAATCATATATGAACTCAGTTGATCATAAGTTTCAAGTTTTAAATGAAAATGAGCTACGTTGTTATACGCTCGAAATGAAATAATGGGTCATATAATATTCCCTAATCTTATAATAACGGGTCAAGTAATCTCCCATGTACTAATAACAGTGGGTCAAGAAATCTTCCCTAAA
Organism: Artemisia tridentata subsp. tridentata; assembly: GCA_021014915.2. Taxonomy (NCBI): domain Eukaryota; kingdom Viridiplantae; phylum Streptophyta; class Magnoliopsida; order Asterales; family Asteraceae; genus Artemisia; species Artemisia tridentata. Next base: position 250,436,843 of record CP139504.1, read on the forward strand.
CTTATAACAGCGGGTCAGGAGATCTTCCCTAAACTTATAACAGTGGGTCAAGTAATCTTCCATGTACTAATAACAGTGGGATGTACATTCATGATATTACGCGAAGGTGTATAGTGGAAAACAAGTATCATGTTACAGTAAGAAATTTGAAAATGCTATCCTCTGAGTTCAGTGTTTAAGCTAAGCAAGCAAATTGCAAGTAAGACGAGCACATATCTCTCCTAAAGAGTAAATCAAACATGTAAGTAGGAGTTGTAGTTCTGAGTAAATCATGAGAGTTTTCAGAGTATGAAAGTAAACAAAACAGTTGAGCATGTATCTCCCCCAAAAGTATAAAACTTGTAAACAATTGAAAGTGGGGCTATGACTCACCTTGAGCGTATCTGACAAGGTGGAATTATGAAATCAAGTAAGATTATGGGAATGATTACGGGAACGTCTTCAACACGAGACCTGAATATAAGGGGAGTCTAAGTATTTGACTTACAATGAATAACGAGTGTGAAAATGAGAAATCGATAACGATTTGATCGGTGATGTGAGTGTGATATGCTTAAAATGCCTAAAGTTTAAAAATAATATTATTCTTAATATTATCTTGTTTTTATGTCTTTGAAATCAATTATATTGTTTCCTCGAATGTGGTGAAACGAAACGAGAAGTTAAATCGTTAAAAACTCTTTATATATATATATATATATATATAACGAACGTTAAATATTAAATAAACGAAATATACAAAAATGCACGTGACGTGACGGGAGTTCGTAAAATGAAATATGAAAATGAAAATATAAATTACATTATGCTGGTCCTTGCAATTTTACTGTTTTTACACTTTACACCCTGACGGCGTTAGCGTTACACCGTTAGTCCTTAATTATGTAATAATTGCATTTACAGTCCACTACATGTCCAAAATTACATTCTGAGCTTGGAATATTAAATAATATCAATTCCTACCCTAAACTTTCTATTTCTGGCAGTCTCAGTCCAAGTTTTACAAGGTTGACAGTTTTAGTCCCTCAAGGTGTAATTAGTTTGCATTTTTAGTCCAAATGTCCAAAAATTATGGGGAAAAATATTCTGAAAGTTTCTATAACTTAATTAAGCTTATTACAACTTATTTCAATTGATTTTTCTAGGAAATAGCTTATTTTTGTATTAATGGGCCGAATAACGAATTAAAAGAAAGTCCAATAAGAAATCTAGATGCGAGGGCATAAAAATAGTTTTGGGCCTGGACTTGGGCTATTTTTGTGATTCAAAAAATGTATATCATGGGCCTACTGGACTTGTTTAATCACAAAAGCTTATTGGGCTTTAACTTAGCCCAAATCGGAAATGATTTAATTTTCTAAAAATGAAATATAAGAACTAGCGAGTTGCGGTTTAAAATGGGTTAATTCGAAGGTCAATACGAGTCTATGAGAAAGAACTTAAATTAAGAAACATGTAGATTTCTAGGTGGTCTATTGAATGGTGCAAAAACATTAGTGTGTTATTAGTACGAAATCGAAATTAAATGGTGTGTTTATAGGCTGATCAGACGAGTTTTACATATACCAACACTTAGTTTATTTTTTTTTTAGAGATTTTGATCCGGTTTGAATATTAAGGATTCAAGGTTCGAATTGGCTTCTACTGAGCATGTATATGATATATAGTGATGTAAACGTGTTGTCTAACTTAACGTGATTTGATGCAACAATAAATGCATCGAATACAAAGATAGATACGTATATAAAATAAGGAAAATACATATGGTTCGAATATTATTGAAAACTATGCATGCGATTAATATACTTGTTAAGATGGATTGTAACTGAGATCATGTGACTTACAATGAAGGAAAAAGAGGAGATTAACGTTGGTGAATAGCTAGAACTTAGAATCACACCTAGAAAACCAAACCGTATATATCCGCAAATACTCTTCGACTTTAATTTGTTAACCCCGAGTGAGATGAATATTTCTGGTACTTTATGAATTCTTTTCTGATCAATATGGGTTAGAGAAGTATCAAGGAGTGTGGGATGAGAGGTGGTGAAGGTCGAAGTGGGTTATACGAATTATATACAAATCTTTTGTGTTATATTACAACAATATCAAAGGAAATCTTGTAAATACTATTCAAGGCAGAGATTTTGTGTCCTTGGGTGGATTCTTACTGATTTTGTGTATTCAAGCATGTGTGGAAATGAGGAGGTGATAAGGGGATGTCGACATCCTTGTACTCAATTCGACCAAAATGGTTTTCGTCTGCCAACATGGGTCTAACGTGTGAACATTGAAATACTTGATGATAAATATACTTAAAAACTCGTAAACGACCCAACATAATTATTAGAATGTGACTAAAACAAACCCGGGCCAAAACGGTTTACTTTGTGAAAATATATATAAGTCGAGTTGGTGCCAAATGGCCAAATACTTTGGCCTTCGAATTCGTATCAAACATTCGTATAGAGAGTTAATATTTGGTATACTAATTCTTTGGTGGGTAGACAATTAGGAGGTTCAATAATATACATATGTCGTGTTTGAAAATCGAAAGAAAATGGGGCGAATTGGGAGGGGTTTGCTCGACTAGAATTGAAAGCAAAAAAGGATGTTGGGCCTGAGTGATGGGCTGGGGAATAGTAGGCAGGAAAGGCAGTGTGGGCTGAGTTTAAAACTTGGCCCATGTGGTGTTTAGTGTGTATATTATGTGTAATTAATTTTCGTAATACGCGTTGACCTCGTCCCGTTATTTGGTAATTATCGTGATGATGTTTTCGTGTTAAAATATATAATAAAGAAAAATTTTAAATTTTTCCGTAAAAAATGGTGCTTGAAATTAATGACGGAGATTAATATAAAACTAAATGTTGTTAATTAAAGGGAATTTTGCAATTTGCTACAGTAGACATGTAACACCCCAACCCGGCAAGGGTTAAGATATCACGACAATGGTTTCATATCAGATCAAACAATGCATACATCTATAGTAATACAAGAATTTTCAAAGGTTACAAACGAAATACAGAAATTACAAGGTTACAAATGAGACTTCCAGTAAATACTAATTCTAAAACATAATAACTTCTAATCAACTCTAATCCAGATGACATTCAAGGTCTTCTAAGTTCAATGGTGCTCTCCACTCATACCCAGCTTCCTACTAAAACCTGCCGCAGGAAAAGAAATGCGGCTGAGCTACGAGAGCTCAGTGAACAGATATAACGAAAACAAAGCAGTAGTAACGGAAAAATGAAGTAAATGAAATAATACCAGGTGTAACAAGAGTCAGGAAAAGAATATAAAAGGGTTATGTAGATACACTAAGAATTAAGAATGGTTACAATGGTAATTGTAAATGAAACCATAACCCACCACACGCCCAAGTAAATTCAAGTCAGGTCAAATGTCAGGTCAAGTGTCAGGTCATAAGGTTACAAGGTTTCAGGAAAACAGAAATCCTCTACGAGCCCAGAAACAGTACATATCAAATCAAATCACATATCAGGGTGTATGGAGGGGTGACCTCAGCATACCAGGTACAGGGTGAGGGGATACCTCCAGGGGTTGGAGACGCGTTCTCCCAGGATTGTGAAAGACGTGTATCGCACACATTCGTCAGTCACCAGATAATACAAGCAATACAAACAAATCAGGTCAGGTCTAGGATGCATCCATACGTCCCAGTTGGCCACAGGGTCTTCCTCTACGTAACAAGTAAATCAGTAACAGGTCTGGGACGGGACAGGTCATCACTCTCCTGCCCTAGAGTCATGCCACCGGTGCATCAATGACATGGACATGAAACCCTCATGCCTAGTGGGTGGCTCGTAGTCTCAAACTGTGGGTCAAGGTTAGGTATCAAGTCTCAGGTGTCAAGTATCAAGTATCAAGTGTCAGGTTTTACATCAAGTTTCATATCAGATTTCATATCAGGGTTCATATCAGGATTCAAGACAGGAGATCAATGCAGGGGTTCACTATCAGGAGGTCAATATCAGAAGGTCTAATGCCAGAAAGTTCATGTCAATTTATTAAAAAGTAGTCCTTTTAAAATGGTTTTAAAATAAAGTGGTCTTTAAATCAGTTTTCATAATGAAAGTCTTTAAAAGCAATTTTCAAAACCTCTTCATATGTAATTTAGAAAAGTAGTTATAAAATCCTATGAACCTTTAAGTATCCCAGGGTCCTAAATATTCAGGTTACCAAGTGATGATCAGGTCATGTCAAGTATCAAGGAAACGTAACAGGGTTCAAGGCAAGGTTTCAAGTAAAGGTTCAAGTCAAGGGAATCTTATCAAGGGTTCACAATACACGGGAGCAAAAGCAAGGTTCACAGAACAAGGGAACATAGCAATGGCTTGGGGAAATCCTAAACGAAGTCAAAATCAGGAATCAAGAGAAACGAAGGCTCCTTACAAGAAGAGCAGAATATCTGTACCTTATTAGCAGTGCAGAAAATAAACAAGCAAATAAATACTGAACAGATCAAGGCTTCTCCTTCTTCGCACCTAAAGGAGTAGAAGACGGAATTACAAAGGATTCCAATTCAGATTATTACTTTTAGTTTACCTTTCCATTTTAAGTAACTTTCTATTATTAGCAGGTTTCCAGAATCAACAGATATTATCATTTCAGATTAGATTAAGTCCTTACTCAGAGATTATTATGGAATAAAGGTATATTTTAACAGGTTACAGAAGTCTAAGGTTAATTATGACAATTTCACAAAGTTTAGGGTTTTAATTGTAACTTCATCAATTTCAAAGGTCTAAAATGAAAAATACTTCAAGTACTGATTTAAATACATATTTTATACAGAATGACATCATAATCCCTTTAGTTTCATAATTTACAGATTATACCCCTCTAGTTACAATATTTACAAAACAAACATTATATTTACATAATTCATGATTTAATCCCTCTAATATCCATATTTACCAAACAAGCATATTATTTTACCAAAATTCAAAATGTCACATCAGATTTTACATATAGTACTATTCAGCCCCTCAGATTTCAGAATTTACACAATTAGTCCCTTAAGTTTACAAAACTTATAAATTAAATCATAATTTCAGAATAATTACACATTAGGCCCATAAATACTCAAAATTACACAAAACACTCTTAACATTATTATTTACTCAAAATAACTTCAAGTTTCCAGAATTTACATTTTTAGTCCCTCTAGTTTAATTATTTCCAATTCGACACATAAATATATATATTTACCTTTTAACCTTTATAATTACAAATCTAACACACATGACTCATATTTTATATTTTTACATGATTTGTCCCTGATTAAAACACATTACAAAAATATCCCATAAATTTCAGAAATTACAAAACAGCCCCTATACTTTTTATTTTAAATCGTTAGTTACAAAAACCATCACACACCCTAGCATGCTTTCCCAATCATTACACCATAATTCTTAGCAACCTTAAACATCATTTAATGATCAGATTCCAATTCCAAAACCCTAACCCTAGGTCGAATTAATTTAGGGTTCCTTTTATTTTATTTCTTTTCTTTATTTTCTAAATTAGCGATTACAACAAAAATTCACAAAACATGATCCAAGCCTCAAAAATTCGAATTAGTATTTTTCTGAGATCTTTTATATTATATAGAGTCCACATAAAATAGTGCTCATGCCCAGAAAATTCGTATATAATTATTTAGAGTTTTATTACGTTTTTAAGGTTTAATTCACAAATAAATTATAGATCATGCATGGTTCATGTTTATCATTTTATTTGAGACTTATATGATGTAAGAACCACGAGAAAAATACCAGACCAAGTATTGGACGTGTAGAAAGAGCGTGACGAATTTGGTCCTCAAATGAGCACTACGACACCAAAATAATCCCCACGAGCACACGAATGATCCCACGACCTTGTAATCATTTTTCACAGATCATATATGATGTAAGGAACTCAGGAAAATAGAAAAAGAATTTATGAAAGGTCGTATGAATTAAAATGGGATTTACCTCACGTTTTGAACAAAATTTGACAACAAAGAATCCAGGCCTCTATAATTCGAAGTACTAATTTTCTTGGCTTCCTAGCAATATAATGAACTCAGGAAAAATACTCTTGGACCTCCAGAAATTCGCAGGAATGAGAGATGAATTATTTGGTGATTTTTGGTTTTACGGTATTGTGAAAATAGGAAGAATAAGGTAGTATAAATTATATAGAAAGTAAAATCCGGTCTTAGGGGGAGGGATAACTTGGAAATCGGCCAAATAAGTTAACTAAATCAGAATTTTATTTTATCTTGATCTCCTCCTTAATTATTTGTAATTATCCTTACTTTTAAATCAATTTTAAACATAATTAATTAAAACAATATATATATAATTCGGTTTTTAAATATTGTATGGTAAAATGATAATTATTTTGGACATGTAAAATTATTACAAGACTTGTCTTAATTTTATTTTACCTTTATGTAATTTATTTCATATAATTCGGATTTATTTAGCTTAATATAGCTTTTAATTAAATTTTTAAGTTATGAGGGCATTATGGTCATTTTACATGTTATGTGAATTTCTGGTATTACAAGACAACACTCTTTTCACCAAGAAAAAGGGATCACATATTATCATAGTCCAGATATATGTGGATGACATTATATTTGGTTCAACTTGTCAAGAGTTGTGCGATGAATTTTCGAAAATCATGCATGATGAGTTTGAAATGAGTATGATGGGGGAACTAAACTTTTTCTTAGGTCTCCAAATAAAACAATTAGAAGATGGGATATTCTTCAACCAATCTAAGTATATAAGGGATATGCTTAAGAAATTTGGTCTTGAAGACTCCAAACCTATGAAAACACCAATGTCTTCCGAAACCAAACTCACCAAGGTTGACGAAAGTGAATCCGTAGATAGCACTAAATATAGAGGAATGATTGGTAGTTTACTCTACCTCACGGCTAGTAGACCGGACATTATGTTTAGTGTTTGTCTATGTGCACGCTTTCAAGAAGATCCCAAAACATCCCATCTTGAAGCCGTTAAATGAATCTTTAGATATATTAAAGGTACTACACATTTAGGATTATGGTATCCCAAAGGAACTGGAATGGAAACCATAGTGTATGCCGACTCAGACCATGCCGGTGAACATGTCGATAGAAAAAGTACAAGTGGTATGTGTACTTTTGTTGGGCATTGTCTCACCTCATGATTTGCAAAGAAACAAACGGCCCTAGCAATATCAACAACTGAAGCCGAGTACGTGTCTGCAAGAAAGGCGTGTCAACAAGCACTGTGGATGAAACAAGCTCTCGTCGACTATGGAATTGAACTCAACGACATTCCCATTCTTTGCGACAACAAAGGAGCTATCGACCTTAGCAAAAATCCAGTCCAACACGCTAGAACCAAACACATAGAAATACGTCACCATTTCCTACGTGACAATGTTCAGAAGGGAAACATCTCAATCGAGAAAGTTTCCTCAGAGGACAACATTGCCGACATTCTCACTAAACCTCTTAAGAGAGCACCCTTTAACTTTCTTAGACTTGGTTTAGGACTAATGGAACCTAGTGAGTAGATAAAACCTTAGCTTGAACCTTAGATTAACCAAAATCCAAAAACCTGAGCCTGATCCACGGAACCAACTGACAACAAGGGCGGACCCCTTGTTTTGGTTCCGCCAGATCCGCGGCCCCCTGAGTCAGTTTTTTAGTATATTAAATAAACAACATATACTGTACATCACAACTCCCAAAAACATACCACCTACTGGAACTCGACTCAAAATCATCCAAACTTACAATTTAGGTCATCTTCTTTCACCAATTTGTGCTCTAATCATCTCTGTAAGTATCCTAATCACATCTACATTCCTAATCTGAGTACAGGATTTCTATTTCATGCACAAAATCAAAACTTGGGGTTTATGCATATTTTTAGCAAAATCATGAAACATATTTACTGAATTACATCATAAATCATGTTTTCCTTAGTTAGGAATTGCATCTTGTAGGACATTATCATAATTCATCAAAAACCCCATGAAAAATTGTTATCAAAATCTTCTCAAGACTAGGAAAAACGGTTTTTGAACATTGTTCATACAAATACAAAAACGTTATGTTTTTAAACATCACTTGCATAATCTATACTACATATAATGCACAAATGAATCTCTCTCCAAAATTTTCAGACTTACAAGAAATAAAGCATGATTTACAACACTTTAATGCACCAAATTTTCAGACTTACAACAAATAAAGCATGATTTACAACACTTTAAGCATGGTGTCATTTTCAGACTTACAATTAAAGTGGTCAATTAATACACAATTTAATTTACCCCTTCACCAAAATATACAATTATTTAACCACAATGTACAATCTAATTATACTATTAACCAAAACAAACAAGATCAAACCACAGCTATGGAATTGATCCTAAAACCACAACCCATCTCAGTTTCAAACAAGACTCGAAAACAGAAAACTAACAAGATCTCAGTTTTTCTCTTTTAATTAATCACATGCTTGTTCTTAAAACAAACGGTTAAGAGAAATTCATCATAGATCTTTTTCGAAGCATAACCTCTTTTTAAATATTCGTAACCTCTTTTTAAATATTTGAAAGCTATAAAAAAAGAACAAAACCAAAGCGTTTCATTCTTCCTATCGTTCGGTTGAAACAAGAACAAAAAAAATAAAAATAAAAAAAAATAAAAAAAAACCTACCCGAGACCCTTATACGATCTTGAAGTCGAACCACTCTGATATTTATTTACTTCGAATAACAAAAGAATATATAAAGGGGGTTAGTGTGTTTGATTTTTAGCGGAAAGAAACACAAAGAAGTAGTATTTGTGTTTGGTATTCGGATTATGACAAGAAAAAAATATATATATATATATATATATATATATATATATATATATATATATATATATATATATATATATATATATATTTTTTTATTATTTTTTTTTTTGTGGAAGTTGTGCAGTGGATCTAGAGGTGTGTGTGGCTGCAAAGTACGGAGTAGTGAGTAAATTTAGGGTTAAGAGTATGTGTAGGTAATATTGGATTTGGGCTGACGTTTTTGTTTTTCGTCATTGGGCTTCTAATCCTAATTTAAGATATAAAAGAAAAAAAATAAAAATAATGGGCTGGACTTGTGTTAGCTATATTTGGTTAGACGGATAAAATCAGATGACGAATTAATATTTTTTTCAAAATGAAAACAACTTTTTTACCAATTATATATTTTTGGGATATTATTTGCAAGGTACATGTGGCCGCAACGTACGGGTACCCGTCTATTAAGTTTAAAAATGATCATTTAAAGGTGATCAAATTATTCGGTGATTGAAAACGTAAATATTTGCTCGCCGGAAAATTTAATTATACAGGAACCCGTTGCCGCAACGCGCGAGTACCTGTCTATTTTAACTTATGTTTCAAAGATGTTACTTATGTTCATTTCTTTAGTTTGGACGCTATGTTTATTTGGATATGAAATACTTTGCATTGTTTTTGCTTAAAGTTATTTTAACTTCAATTATTACTCTTTTGTACAGTTACCGATAGAAAAACGTGTAACCGAATAACATTTGCTCGCCACAAAATATAGTCACAGGGTACCCGCCGCCGCATTGCGCGGGTACCCTGCTAGTATCTCTTGAATGCTAAAGGGAATACATAATTAATATGTATTTTCGGGTACATTCAATCGTAGATACATTGAAGTAGGAGCGTTTGGGTTATCTCTAATTTTGCTATAAAACTTGCATTAACTAAATTTTCATGCATCAAAAGGAGTCGAGATAACCACACCTCCATATTGTCTCCATATAGGCACACACTAGAAATCTATATACGTATTCTCAATAATTTTAACTAAATTATGTAATTTTCGTGTCTAGGATAATCATGCCTCCCGCAACTTATTATAACCACAAAGCAACCGTCAAATACCTACCTCCACACCATAAAACCAAAGGACTCACCGAGGATCAAGTTAACATCTTTAAAGCTTTAGAAAAACGCTATGTACATGAGGGTAGAACCGTAGACCCTTCATTCCTAGAAGGAACCATTCTTAGAGAACAACTTGCCGCAATCCAATTCGACTGTCTCCTAGATATCGATGAACCCATAATCCCTAGATTCATACTAGAATTCTATGCAAGTGTAGGTCTTAGCACAAATGATTTTGGTTACATGAACATCCATTTCAAAGTAAACCAAAACCAATTCAACATCCCTCTAGACCAATTTGGAGAAGTCTTGGGTGTTCCAAGTCAAGGAACTTGCTTTTATTCGGACAAATGGTCATTGTCCATCCTCGATTCCAACCTTGATCGTACACCACCATACGACACACCTTTAACCCCAAAAGAGGACATCCGTGCTCATCTTTTTGTTCCTAGAACCTCCCACACTAGAACTAGTCGAGGAAAAGAGGTAGATCGTGATCCGTTTGGCATGGAGCTAAACGAACTTAGGTCCCAATTCAAGAAGCTCGAGGAACTTCTTAGGGAAAACATGAATAAAACCATAGGAAATAGAGACCATGTCAATGCAAGTCTTGGCTAGATGCTGTTGGTCCATGAAATTCAAGTAAAACAAGAACAGTTCATTGATAGTGAAAAGAATTGTTACAAGATTACTCAAAACCTATTAGATTACATGATAACATCTTCAACTTCTTAAAGGGGATACTTTCGGTATGGTATCCCCTTAGGTGAGGGTTTATCCTCTTTGGGTGACAAATAAACTCTCACTGATCCAAGCTATGCTTGTGATTCAGTGAGAGGATGTTCCTATCAACTAATACACTATGTGTATATTTTTGGTTTGTTTAGGAATCCATACTAAATCTATTACAATACAGACTATATATAGGTAAATAAAGACAAGTGGGTTGGTGTGAGTTGTCATCCACTAAGTGTGAGTTGTCATCCACTAGTGGTCCCTCTTGTACTTTGTCTGACTTCTTTGTCGGAAGTTCCCGCCCATTTATCAGTCTGCTATAGAGATAGTATCTTCAGGGTCACTGAGACATTTGTCAATTCTCAGTGATACTGGTGTTGTTTGTAGCTCGTATACTTTACTCACTGACACCGTATCAGTAAGTAAATGTTTCTTCAACAACGGGCTTTTTACAACACTCACTGATTTCTTTATCAGTGAGTAACCCACTATTTTTTCAGTGAGTTAGGCTATTTTATGTTCAAATCTTGTTAGGGTACTTGGGTCAAATTCTTGACCCAACAATCTCCCCCTATTTGAATATACAAATAGCCTGGGATCAAACCTGCTTGTTCAAGGACTTGGGTTTTAGTTCCTGAGGTTCAGGTTCAGGGGTTCAAGAAACTTGGGTTTAGTTCTTGATATTCAGTGAGTTGAATGATCGATTCAGTGACTGGGTTCAGGGTTCATGGTTCCTGATGGTTCACTTTTTTGACAGGTTCATTGTTGTCTTCACTGAGAGTTCAGGGGTTTGAGGGTCCTGATGGTGGTTCAGTTCCTGATGGGTTCAAGGGTTCAGGTTCCTGAGGGTTCAGGGTTCAGGGTTCAGGTTCAGTGACAGGGAGTTCAGTTACCATGAGGTTCAATGACCTGGGTTTTAGTCACTGAGGGTTCAGGTTCCTGGGAGGTTCAGTAACTTGGGTTTTAGTCACTGAGGGTTCAGGTTCCTGGGAGGTTCAGTAACTTGGGTTTTAGTCACTGAGATGGTTCAGGTTCCTGGGAGGTTCAGTAACTTGGGTTTTAGTCACTAAGGGTTCAGTCACTGAGATGGTTCAAGGTTCCTGAGGGTTCAGTGTTGGGGTTCAGTCACCAAGGGTTTAGGGATATAGTGATGGGGTTTATGGGTTCATGTTGTGAGTTCAGTGTTGTGTTTCAGTATACTGATGATCTTTACTCAGTTGATCACCAATCTTCGAACACTACCTGAAGCATAACTACCAACTCCCTGATCAACACAACTGCCTCTCAGCTTCCCACCCTTGTCACACCCTGAAGGATACCCTGAAGTTAATCAAGGTTGTGATCCCACTGATTCCTTCAGGGTGTGACAAGGGTGGGAAGCTGAGAGGCAGTTGTGTTGATCAGGGAGTTGGTAGTTATGCTTCAGGTAGTGTTCGAAGATTGGTGATCAACTGAGTAAAGATCATCAGTATAATGAAACACAACACTGAACTCACAACATGAACCCATAAACCCCATCACTATATCCCTGAACCCTTGGTGACTGAACCCCAACACTGAACCCTCAGGAACCTTGAACCATCTCAGTGACTGAACCCTCAGTGACTAAAACCCAAGTTACTGAAGCTCCCAGGAACCTGAACCATCTCAGTGACTGAACCCTCAGTGACTAAAACCCAAGTTACTGAACCTCCCAGGAACCTGAACCTTCAGTGAGTTAGACTATTTTATGTTCAAATCTTGTTAGGGTACTTGGGTCAAATTCTTGACCCAACAATCTCCCCCTATTTGAATATACAAATAGCCTGGGATCAAACCTACTTGTTCAAGGACTTGGGTTTTAGTTCCTGAGGTTCAGGTTTAGGGGTTCAAGAAACTTGGGTTTAGTTCTTGATATTCAGTGAGTTGAATGATCGATTCAGTGACTGGGTTCAGGGTTCATGGTTCCTGATGGTTCACTTTTTTGACAGGTTCATTGTTGTCTTCACTGAGAGTTCAGGGGTTTGAGGGTCCTGATGGTGGTTCAGTTCCTGAGGGGTTCAAGGGTTCAGGGTTCAAGGTTCAGGTTCAGTGACAGGGAGTTCAGTTACCATGAGGTTCAATGACCTGGGTTTTAGTCACTGAGGGTTCAGGTTCCTGGGAGGTTCAGTAACTTGGGTTTTAGTCACTGAGGGTTCAGTCACTGAGATGGTTCAGGTTCCTAAGAGCTTCAGTAACTTGGGTTTTAGTCACTGAGGGTTCAGTCACTGAGATGGTTTAAGGTTCCTGAGGGTTCAGTGTTGGGGTTCAGTCACCAGGGTTTCAGGGATATAATGATGGGGTTTATGGGTTCATGTTGTAAGTTCAGTGTTGTGTTTCAGTATACTGATGATCTTTACTCAGTTGATCACCAATCTTCGAACACTACCTGAAGCATAACTACCAACTCCCTGATCAACACAACTGCCTCTCAGCTTCCCACCCTTGTCACACCCTGAAGGATACCCTGAAGTTAATCAAGGTTGTGATCCCACTGATTCCTATCACTCTCTCCCCCTCAAAATTTACGACTCAACGCAATTTTTGACCAGTTTATCTCAGCCTGATACTTTTCACTCCTGAAGCTCAACCCGAGACCCATATTACCACTCCCTAATACTTATCAGGGGACCCCACTATACTCCCTGATGTACACTTATCTCACCACAATTATCACACCACATTCATTCACACCATTCTCAGCGACAAACAGTCACAAACTTTCTCAGTCACACTGATTATTATCACACCCTCTATTCAAGTTTTAACCTGAAAGACCCATCAACACTTCCTGATATAGCAAAAGCTCAGTCCGTGTATCACCTTAACACATCCTGAGTCTTTGACTCAGTGACCTGTACAGCCAAATCCTTCACAACCACTGACACCATTTTCTTCATCACTACCTGATCTTTGTCATTTATCGGGACCTACATCCAATTCATCCAAACTAACTTAAAACACAATCTTATCAAAATAAGATTATCCACCAAACTGAAAGCCTACTGATTCAATATAATCAGTCAAGAATCCATTCTCAAAAACAACACCAAATCTCATCACTATCCTAAAACAAAAAAAAAATCCGATCCTCATCATAATCACAATACCTACAACCACAAACCATCGATCGAAAACAAGAAAATTTGTTTCATTATTTGCTGAAATCCGAATCTTGTTCAACCCTTAACACCCTAATTTGTGAAGTTTTTTTTATGGATATGTTTTTATTGATGTTCGATCTTTTTCGATTTGGTTGTTTGACTGATTAATGATAATCAGTTTTGTTTTTGATTGATAGATCGATTGTGTTTTGGAGTGGTGAGTTTTTGTAGTGGTGAGTTTAAGATAATTTTGAGTGTTGAGAGGATCTGGGTTTGTTGATAGATCGATTGATATATCGATTGTGTTTTGGAGTGGTGAGTTTTTGTAGTGATGAGTTTAAGATAATTTTGAGTGTAGAGAAGATCTGGGTTTGTTTTATTTGTTTTTGATGTTTGACTGATTATATATAATCAGTTGTGTTTTTTGTGTGTGTTAGATTTGGGTTGTGGTGGATTTGTGTTTAGGTAATAGATCCGTGTTTCAGATATGGGTTTTGTGTGTGTGTGTTTGTTTTTGTGTGTGTGGTGGGGGTAAGGTTTTGGTACGTGTGGATAAGATTTGTGTGGCGGGTATGTGTCAGGAAGGGTTTTGGGGTATTGGTGTTTGTCAGTCACCTATAAATGTGTCTCTCCCCCTCAAAAATTGCTATATCAGTAGCAGTTTTTGAAGATTCACATTTATATTTTTTGAAGAATGTTATCAGCAATCATGCATGGATCTGGCTCATAAGAATGAACCTTAGGCTCTGGTACCACTTGTTGGTCCATGAAATTCGAGTAAAACAAGAACAGTTCATTGATAGTGAAAAGAATTGTTACAAGATTACTCAAAACCTATTAGATTACATGATAACATCTTCAACTTCTTAAAGGGGATACTTTCGGTATGGTATCCCCTTAGGTGAGGGTTTATCCTCTTTGGGTGACAAATAAACTCTCACTGATCCAAGCTATGCTTGTGATTCAGTGAGAGGATGTTCCTATCAACTAATACACTATGTGTATATTTTTGGTTTGTTTAGGAATCCATACTAAATCTATTACAATACAGACTATATATAGGTAAATAAAGACAAGTGGGTTGGTGTGAGTTGTCATCCACTAAGTGTGAGTTGTCATCCACTAGTGGTCCCTCTTGTACTTTGTCTGACTTCTTTGTTGGAAGTTCCCGCCCATTTATCAGTCTGCTTGTAGAGATAGTATCTTCAGGGTCACTGAGACATTTGTCAATTCTCAGTGATACTGGTGTTGTTTGTAGCTCGTATACTTTACTCACTGACACCGTATCAGTAAGTAAATGTTTCTTCAACAACGGGCTTTTTACAACACTCACTGATTTCTTTATCAGTGAGTAACCCACTATTTTTTCAGTGAGTTAGGCTATTTTATGTTCAAATCTTGTTAGGGTACTTGGGTCAAATTCTTGACCCAACAGATGCTCTACTGTGTGTCAAACCACCAACCATTCAACCTCGCCTACTATATCGCCAAAAGAATGGCCGATATTCCAGTTCAAGGCACCACCGCCATGCCCTACGGGATGCTTCTCACCCGTCTCTATAGAGCTTTTTCACCCATTCCTCGAAATGCTAGAGGTTTTGTTCCCGACTACACCGAGATTGACCACACCTTTGTTCCACTTAGTGATCATAGGGTAGCCGTAGCAAGAGGAAAACGAGCTCATTCTCCTACCTCATCATCATCATCATTATCATCGGTTAGCGAGGATGATGGTTTGCCAAATTCTAGGATTCCTCCACCTGAGTATATGAGTCAACTACCTCCCATCGACAACCAATCTGAGGAGTTTCGTCAAACTCGAGGAATGATGAAGAATCTTGGACGGTGGGTCATGAAGCTCCACAAAAAGCTCAACAAGAAGTAAGGGTTAAGGAATGTTTGGTATAAGATAATTTCAAGACAATGATGTGTTGAATTCTTGTGTTCTTAGAATATTATGTTGGTGTGATACATTTCTGTGAACTAACATAACTTTTCAGGACGATAATACGTGTTGTTATCAATTTTCGTGTTTAAGCCACCGTTTGGCTTAACATCCTTTTATGGTAAGTTCAATTTCATCAGTTTGATCTATGTGTTCTCATGTGTTAAAACCTGTATTTTTGTTTCTAAACAAACACAACTAATTAATTACATATGATTTAGGATAATTTTCGGGATTTCAACGGGTTTCGGGTAGTTTAAAATGCCCACTGTTAAGGAATTTCGTCTGGCGGATATGGCGGAACCAATTTCTGGGTTCCGTCGCCAAAAATTTGGTTCCGCACTTGTTGTCGTTTGGATCCGCCAATTCCACAGTAACTTTTTCAAATTTCCCGACTAATCCCGATCCTTAGATTGTTGATTCTAGTTCTTAGGATTATCCTACTGATCATTAGGCACATTAGGATGATTTAGGAACACTTAGAATCATAAGAAATCCATTTCCCACCAAAATTTGAAAATTCAAATTTTCCATCAAGTTACCTTTCTGTAACAAGCAAGGAACCCTCAATTTGGTTCCTTGCAATCCGTGGAAACATCACATTAATAGATTTCCCACTCAAACCTTGCATTAACTGCATATCCTCAATCCTTTACTCAACTCCATCTCTATGGGTTGACTTAGATGATGTGACTAGCACAATTTTTTGTTCCAAATCATTAGAAACCTCAATCCTTCTATGGATCAACATCAAATCCAAACACCAATTTCCATAATCCTTCCTGCCTATAAATTGGAACCTTTAGTTGATCAAAGCTCACACCTTCACCACCAACTCTAAGTATTATCCCTATACTTGTTAGCAATCCTTCCCATTTTAACCATGACAAAATCAAACAACTCTTCCACCCCACCACGCAGGACTGCTCGCATAAGTGTCAGACAGTATTGTTTTGTGAACTTAGCATCATCATCAGAGGAGTCATCACCTCTCAACATCTCCTCACCCATAGCCAATAAGAATTTTCTCAACTTCTCCACTCCAACACCACCAAATGTAGTCATCCATACTCCACTACCAACAATCACTCCAATAGCCACCTGATGAAGCGAAAAGTGTACCGCTTTTAGGGATTCATTTAAGCCCTAAATCGTATTTATTTGATCAAATATTGCCCTAAATCGTTCCTTTTGTCATTTTAGGTACTTTGGAGAAGAAATCTGGAAAAGGAAGCATTTTGGACGTTTTTGGAGCATAAAAGTGAAGAAAACGACAAAGTCTCAAAATCTGCTGGAATAGTACCTGTGACGGCGTCAAGCCCCAATGTGACGCCGTCAATCCTTGATAAGCCAGAGAGGATTTTGGAAGATTAAAGGGGGACGGCGTCAAGAAGGCCATCAAGAAACCCTAACCGCGGCGAAGTGACGGCGCAGGACTCAACCTGACGATGTCAGAAGCCATTGAGTGATGACGTCAGAATGACAACTTGTACAAGAAGAAACCCTAGTAAAACCGTCACATGCTGATCAAGACAATCACAACTTACGCGCAGAGTAGCTGTTACTATTTTGGCCATAAAATCTTCATACGAACTCGGATTTAGGTGATTCAAAAGGCCACGCGAAGAGGACGAAGAGATCTACAATTTGGTGAAAATGGGAAGTTGACGCCGTCACTTGTACGAGCTGACGCCGTCAAGCCTTGCCGACAGAAATATTGCCTATAAATACAACATCATAACTTCACTTTTTGTAAGCCCTAAACCCTAAGTCCGATTCTAGGGTTTAGGTAGGTGTTTTTCCAGCAACTTAGAAGGTCTTAATCACTCCATAAACATCTTGTAATGGTGTGTTGATTCTATCTTAATTATGTCTTCCATTATTATTGTTGCTTGTTCTTCATTGATTATGTTTTACTAAATCACCTAGTGTTTACCTATGATTGTGTGAAACTTGTGTATAACTAATTAGATCTTATTGATTTATTGTTGATGTGTGTGTCCATCTCCATCAATTAGGGCGTGACAACTTCAATAGATCTAATTGGTTTAGCTTATAATTCTTGTTTCCTATTGTCTCTTGTATGATTGGATGATATCGATGTTAGGCTTAAGAAAACTGGCTAACCTCCTATACGGTAACTTGCTTGAACGTCTTAAGAAACATGAACCAAGGTGTACTAAGGTTAATTGGTTGTATTTAATGCATAAGCGAATTCTAGTGATCCCATGTTAGGAGCTTCTTAGCCGGCTCGACATAGGAGTGAAGTAGGAGCTTATAGAGTTGGGGAAGATCGTACACACCCCCACGATTGGTATTAAGGAATACAACCCGTCAATTAAAACAAGGTGTGACAATTCAATAGGTAGAATTGGATAGCTAGCAAGGAGTAACATATCATAGGTAGACATGCTTCACTTCCCTTGTAGAACCCTAGTTTACTTTCCTTCACATTAGTTTAAGTAGTACTTTTTGGGTTAGTTGATTAGCAACTAATTCCGCCTCTCCTTCCAAAACCCGAGATTTTTACTTGCTTTCCATAAAATATAAAAATACAAAAAGAATCATCCCTCACCTCTAGACCTAGTAGATAAATTTCAATCCTAACGAACACTATTCTTTGAGTTGAACGATCAATCCCCCGGTACTTGCCACTTCACTATACTACATCGGTCAGGTACACTGCCTGGTGGGGATTGCAAGCTTCTCGAGATCCCTCGAGAGGTAAAACCTGTTGTAAGGTCGCAAAACCACGCATCAAGTTTTTGGTGCCGTTGCCGGGGAATAGTTATTGTTTAGGTTGAATTTTTATTTTATTAGGTCTACTCACTAGATTCCCTTCTAGTGAGATTTTTATTTTATTTTTCTAGGTTTTCTTTAGTCTATATTTTTTTTCTTCGTTTCTTTGTTCGTAACCATTACCATCCGACATCATGGAAGGTGGTAATATCCTCGATCCCAACAACCCACCACCACAACAACACCCACCTCCTAGAGCCCGTACCTTAGGAGACTACTCTCGTCCTAGCCACCATGGCTATCGAAACACCATTGAGCTCACTCAAGGAGCCAATATCACTCCCTTGCGATCCGACACCATCCGGTTGGTGCAAAGCGGATGCGCATTCCATGGACTTCGTTCCAAAGATCCTAATCAACATCTCAAGGACTTTCTCAAAATCGTTGATTCCATAGACCTTGATGTTGCCACTCGAGAGACGACCCGACTGCGTCTCTTTCAATTCTCTCTGCGGGACCAAGCTAGTCAATGGCTAGAGCGCCTACCCGCAGGATCCATCACCTCTTGGGATGATCTCACCACTCGTTTCCTTGCTCAGTTTTTCCCACCAGGAAGAACTACCAAGCTAAGGAATGATATCTTGATGTTCCAACAATGTCAAGGCGAAACCCTCTACGAGGTATGGACTCGATTCAAGGACTTACTCCAAAAAGTCCCTCACCATGGCATAGAACTTTGGCTCCAAGTCCAAATCTTCTATGACCACATCAATCTCTCCACGAGGCAAACCATTGACCAATCGGCCGGTGGTAAGCTACGTGATCTAAGTGCGGAACAATCATGGGCTCTCCTGGAAGATCTTGCTCTTTATGACAACGAAAGTTGGAATGATCCCCGTGATTTGAATAAAACGGTCAAGGCAATATCTTTGCCTTCGAACAATTCAAGCACTTCCGGCCGTAGGATCATAGAACTTGAAGACCAAGTCAAGTTTCTTATGAAATCCTACGAGGCTCCTAAACCTTCAAGCCAAGTGAACAAAATCACTTCTTCGTGTGAATTATGTAGTGGTCCCCACGACACTCGTGATTGCATGGAACTCCCCAAACAGGCTTTCAAAGAATTCGCATCCTCGCGAATCAATAAGGCGGGAGATAAGTGGCTCACCACTAATTATGGACCCAAGAATTCCGAAGATAGGTATGAGGCATGGAAAAGTAAGCCAAATTTTAGTTGGAACCAAACTCGAAGCGTATCATTCAATGACTCTCCCCCACTCACCTGGTCTGAACATTATCCTCACCAGCATACGCATAAACAACAAAATCGCGAGGAATCACTGCAAAAATTCATTCTCTCTCAAGAAACACAGCTCTCCAAACTTGAGAATCAATTCAGACAACAGCAAGTTGATATGAACAACAAGGTTGATAACCTGTTAAAGGTTATCAATGATCGCATTGCTGGAAGGTCAACTTGTGAGTTGGCACGAGTCAATGAGATCAAATCTGTCACGGCGACTCACCAAACACCCCCTCCTGTAAAAATTAAGCACCCTAGTAAACTCTTCAAACACATATCACAAAATGGAAAAGAAACTAGAGATACTCATACTCCTTCAAAACCACTCCACTTTGTGAACACCATTACAACAATACCTATTCCTAAACCCAACCTGGACCAACAATCAACCGAGAATGTGGACAATGAAATGGAGGGTGAAGTTCCCGAAAAGAACCCTGAGGCGCCCGGCGACTATCTAGAGTCACCAAAGAACTCTAGTACAAGAGAGGTGAGTGATGAGGAGGGCTCGGAAGAGAAATCCGAAATGCCTCATGGGCTCCCAGGACTGCTAGACCGCCCCCTGGTGAAGGAACTTGAGAGGGGCACAGCAAAGCTGCCTATGGGATTTGGAGAGAGAATAGAGGATGGCGCTCCTAGGGTCTTTAAGATATCTTGCACCACTAGGAAAAAGTTTATAAAAGACGCCTACATAAACCCCAACTCTTCTATGAATGCAATATCCCTTTCTTTATATAACGAAGCCTTCACCAAACAGGTCAAATATGAAGGGTTTAATATCATCGGGGTAATAGGAAGGGTACCAATTGTGATAGAAAAGTTCCTCTTTCATATCGAGCTAACTATATTTAATAACATGAACTCAATCATCAGCCCATCCTTAACTAGCCTTGTTCTAGGCAAACCATTCATAAAAGCAACGGGAGTGATACTCGATGAGGATGATAGTAGTGCATTATTTACCGATGGTGTCAGGAAAGTGATTTTTCGGGATGGCAGTAAAGAAGTGTATGAGTATCAACCATCAGCAATTTGCAGCACATGGGGGCTACACGGTAGAAGGCCTGGCCGAATTAAGCGACATGATCCGAATAATCTCAAAATACCTTGCATGATTGGTCACAAGCATTTTTATAATGTTTACATTGACACATGTTTACCCAAAAATGTGATGTCCTTGTTTCATTATAACAACATTTGTAGATGGGGGATGATTCATGAAGGGAAGGATGACATCGGCATAGATGATGATGTACAGGTGTTTGTAGGAAATATGACATTCACTATGAGCTTCGCAATCGTCGATAATATCGAAAAGTACATCGATCCCAGGTTATCACAAGTTGTTTTTGGGGCACCTTTTTGCAAGGCCACAAGCTTGGTTGTGGACGAGCTCAATGGGATCATGACTTTCACCGATGGGATTAGGGAAATCTCATACCAAACGCCTTACAAGATGAGAGAATTCAAGGAGATTGATTATGGAGGACTCGATGGGTTAAGTTCCCAACTCGTATTATGTGATGATGATGTGAGAAGAGGATGTAAGGACACTTTTGACCTGTCGAGTGGATTCTTTAAGCATGTTAAGGAGCTTAGTTCTAAATACCAAAACAATCCTTTTGATCTCGAGGACCCGAAATACCTTTACTATGAAAGTGATTCTGAAAGAGAATCAAAGGGGAACCTAGAAACCGTGACCAATGATGGAGTCACGTAATGTACGGTGACTTTGAGTCTAGCTACAAGACTCGTTAATAAAGAAAAGCGCTTCTTGGGAGGCAACCCAAGCTTTATTTGCTTTGTGTGTTTATTTATTTGTTTGTTTGATTTTATTTGCTTCCGTATGTATGTTTAATTTTTATTTTTATTGATTCATGTTCGAGACTAAATTGTGAAAATGCTTTATCTTGTTTTTAACTTCGTCTTAACTACATATAAAGGTATTTTGCAAAAGTTAAGTGTAAGGGAAATCCAAATCGGTTTATTAGAACAAATGAACATGAATCATAACAATATTAAATTAACATGCATATTAGTAATTGTTTGAGTCAAATGCTTGTATCGAGTCATAATGATGTTTTGCAGGATTTCCAGGAAGTAAGGTATAGGTTTTTCCAGAAATTTTCCGGAAACTTAACATGAGAATTCTGTCAAATCACTTCTGACGGCGTCAGGTTTTAATTTTCTGAAAATTTTGAAAGTTTTGTTTTCATAAAAAGTTTTTATTAAATCTCTAACTTATAAACTCCAGGAATCTGCAAAATTATCATTCCACAAGCATTATATCCTTATACAGATTTATCCCGCCGATGTTATGCAGGTTTTCGTGTTTGTTTTCTCAGGTTTAACAGGTTATTTTGGACAAGGAGATGTATGTGGAATCAAGCTTTTGGCGATGCTTTAGTCTTGGAGCTTCTACATTCTCTTGGAAGAAGATCTAACCATGTTACCCCTTTATCCACCAAGCGAATCAGGGGAGTATTTGACTTCATTCTTTTACCTTTTACTTTTACATCTTGTTATTTGAACATTGGGGACAATGTTCATCTTAAGTGTAAGGGGGGGGGGGGGTAAAGTACGATACCTTAGAGAATGCTATTACGCTTGATTTTTCGTTTGTTTAATGGTAGATGTGTAATAAAACTGAGATAAATACTTGTTAGGGCAATTTTAGTGCCAAATTTAAAATTTTTTACAACATTTAGGAGTGAAACTTTGGTCTTAATGAGCGTCTCATGGATAGGAAGTTATATGACTAGCACAAAACCGTACCACTAAAAAATTTTCCACCCCCAAATATGTGAGGTTCGCCCCTAGAATTGGTAGGAAAAGCATTTATTCTATGATGTGTGTACCGGTAGCACTTAGATTCTAGAACTTGCGTTAGGACCATTCTGAGGCCACAAGTGAGACTACATTCGTGTAGTTAGATTTACTACATGATAAGAGGCATTAGGATTAACCCATTGTTTTACACCTGTGTTTTTGTTATAATTACATTGGCTACATTGGTCAAGTAATTCTCCCACACCCTTTGAGTTGTACTCATTTTTAGTACACGATACCCCTAGTACACCCCTCAGAGCCTATCTTTTCGTTTCTAACTTTAAGCATTTTACTTAAAGTAAGAATTTGTTTACACCCCACTTAAATGTACACCCAAATCGCCTTAGCCTACTTTGTATGCACTCATTTTTAGTGCATTATTGTGACAACATTTGTTTAAACCCCAAGTTAATTATCTAATTGATTACATGGTTGCTAAGTCGAGTCATATCCTTGTACATATTGTTTTGGGACGATTGGGACTCATGGGTAAAGTACTAGTGTAATGGAGTAATGGGGAAGAACAACATTATTACCCCCATATGTGCTAAATATTTTAAAAGTACTCCAAGTGTTTCGATTATCTTAATTCGAGTCGATAGAATAGTAATTGTAAAGTTATATAAAAGTTCAAGTGTAAGGGGAGAACCGAGGCCCCTATGATGTATTATTTTGGATGGTAGGACAAGAGTGTATGCAAAAAAAAAAAAAAAAAAAAAAAAAAAAAAAAAAAAAAAAAACATACGGACTACCATCCCGTTTCATTTTATGTTTATTTTATCTTTTTGTTATTTCTTTCATTAGCTTAAGTCGAGTCTAGTCTTGGCTTAGCAACGCCATATTATACATGTAATTAAT
The DNA here is from genome assembly GCA_021014915.2 of Artemisia tridentata subsp. tridentata. Taxonomy (NCBI): domain Eukaryota; kingdom Viridiplantae; phylum Streptophyta; class Magnoliopsida; order Asterales; family Asteraceae; genus Artemisia; species Artemisia tridentata. The sequence goes on from CP139504.1 coordinate 250,460,360, forward strand.
CAAGATCTTTAATTCGCCACCAGTAAAATATCCTTTATCCAACAAAACCGTGTTTATCATATCCCTACACCTAACGTTATAACCCGTTTAAAAGCCCTCTTTGATAGTTTATCTTAGGTGCTTACGCCTAGTGGAGGAGGTTTTTAATCCTTTCCCAAGCCTATGGTAATCTATTTGCTATGACAGGTAGTGAGAGATATTATTCATTTTCATTTGTGAGATATACTTTTATGACACCTGAGAGATGAGAGTATCTAAACACTACTTGTGAGGTGCTAGTCTGTAATCTCCGTGCTTATTATGAATAAAGTGGAATGACTATTTGTTGTAATTACTTTTATATTAGCGTTAAATGACCCCTAACTTGTATTTTGATTAGAATAAAAGCGCATTTGCTTGAGGACAAGCAAATCTCAAGTGTAAGGGTATTTGATGAAGCGAAAAGTGTACCGCTTTTAGGGGGTCATTTAAGCCCTAAATCGTATTTATTTGATCAAATATTGCCCTAAATCGTTCCTTTTGTCATTTTAGGTACTTTGGAGAAGAAATCTGGAAAAGGAAGCATTTTGGACGTTTTTGGAGCATAAAAGTGAAGAAAACGACAAAGTCTCAAAATCTGTTGGAATAGTACCTGTGACGGCGTCAAGCCCCAATGTGACGCCGTCAATCCTTGATAAGCCAGAGAGGATTTTGGAAGATTAAAGGGGGACGGCGTCAAGAAGGCCATCAAGAAACCCTAACCGCGGCGAAGTGACGGCGCAGGACTCAACCTGACGATGTCAGAAGCCATTGAGTGACGACATCAGAATGACAACTTGCACAAGAAGAAACCCTAGTAAAACCGTCACATGCTGATCAAGACAATCACAACTTACGCGCGGAGTAGCTGTTACTATTTTGGCCATAAAATCTTCATACGAACTCGGATTTAGGTGATTCAAAAGGCCACGCGAAGAGGACGAAGAGATCTACAATTTGGTGAAAATGGGAAGTTGACGCCGTCACTTGTACGAGCTGACGCCGTCAAGACTTGCCGACAGAAATATTGCCTATAAATACAACATCATAACTTCACTTTTTGTAAGCCCTAAACCCTAAGTCCGATTCTAGGGTTTAGGTAGGTGTTTTTCCAGCAACTTAGAAGGTCTTAATCACTCCATAAACATCTTGTAATGGTGTGTTGATTCTATCTTAATTATGTCTTCCATTATTATTGTTGCTTGTTCTTCATTGATTATGTTTTACTAAATCACCTAGTGTTTACCTATGATTGTGTGAAACTTGTGTATAACTAATTAGATCTTATTGATTTCTTGTTGATGTGTGTGTCCATCTCCATCAATTAGGGCGTGACAACTTCAATAGATCTAATTGGTTTAGCTTATAATTCTTGTTTCCTATTGTCTCTTGTATGATTGGATGATATCGATGTTAGGCTTAAAAAAACTGGCTAACCTCCTATACGGTAACTTGCTTGAACGTCTTAAGAAATATGAACCAAGGTGTACTAAGGTTAATTGGTTGTATTTAATGCATAAGCGAATTCTAGTGATCCCATGTTAGGAGCTTCTTAGCCGGCTCGACATAGGAGTGAAGTAGGAGCTTATAGATTTGGGGAAGATCGTACACACCCCCACGATTGGTATTAAGGAATACAACCCGTCAATTAAAACAAGGTGTGACAATTCAATAGGTAGAATTGGATAGCTAGCAAGGAGTAACATATCATAGGTAGACATGCTTCACTTCCCTTGTAGAACCCTAGTTTACTTTCCTTCACATTAATTTAAGTAGTACTTTTTGGGTTAGTTGATTAGCAACTAATTCCGCCTCTCCTTCCAAAACCCGAGATTTTTACTTGCTTTCCATAAAATATAAAAATACAAAAAGAATCATCCCTCACCTCTAGACCTAGTAGATAAATTTCAATCCTAACGAACACTATTCTTTGAGTTGAACGATCAATCCCCCGGTACTTGCCACTACACTATACTACATCGGTCAGGTACACTGCCTGGTAGGGATTGCAAGCCTCTTGAGATCCCTCGAGAGGTAAAACCTGTTGTAAGGTCGCAAAACCACGCATCACCACCACACCACCACCCGCTCCATCACAGCCTGCTAGATCACCATCACCATCACAGTCACCCAAACTACAACCAATGGAGTTATTTGCTACTCCTCCAACCTCACCACACCCATATCTTGAAACTTTGGAAGACCTTCCAACAAGGACTACCAATCCTCCTCCTATGACCTTTGAAGGTCAAGAACCTCTCCTCTTCCATCCCATTTATCGGGATATCCACGGTCCTCTCTACCGTGACCAAGAGCCACCACAACCTCAACAACCCTTACCAACATCCACACTCAATCCCATTGATGAGACAATATGGAACAACCAACCCCAATCACAACAAGAAATCAACGAGGAGTTAGACCGCCTCTATGCTTTCTTAAATATGGTGAATTCCCACCTCCATGAGGCAATGAACTTGCAATCAACCTTGATGGCCTCCATTATGTCTCCAAACTACATTCCACCTCCTCCACCATCAAACAACCAACCACCACCACCACCCACTCAAGAACCAACCCTTCCACCTCCGAGACATGATTGTATCATGTGTAAGAGGACGTCCCATTTGGTTCAACGAACCAACATCTCGGTTCTTGAATTGCAAAATGAAATGCGATTCATTTTGAACCACATTCTCGAGCGCCTTAATGCGCTTTCGCATCCTCCACAATAGAAGTCTCTCCTTAGTTTCCTTTTAAAGGATTTCTTAGGATTTTTTTAGAATTTTTCTTAGGACTTTGTTTTTCTTTTTATAATGTAATTTCTTGTTTTGTGACTTTTGTCACAAAAAAATTTCAAATGGAAGAATGTTACATTTATGCTTGTGGGTGATCACTACATATGCATTATATCTTTGTTGGTTTACTAACATTATATGGTTGGTTATAATATTGACATTGTTTGAACTTTGTGATTGGTTTGAACAATTTTCGTTAGTTGACCTTTTAAAGTCAAACGGGTTAAACTACATTGCTTGGTTGAACCTTTACACTTGCATTATGCTACTTGGTCGGATTGATTCATATACAACTAACCTTTGTTTTGTAGCTTTTCTCATCCTTGAATCATATACGTTGGTACCCTAGCAACGGGGAGTATTAATCAAGGGGGAGAATATCATACACTAACTTTTGTTTTGTAGGATCATTCATGCATCATGAACTTGGAACTCCAATTAGGGGGAGTATTATCCAAGGGGGAGCTATAAGTTCTCAAAATCATTGAATCATTCTTGGTACTCCAAAAACTAGGGGGAGTAATTACGAAGAATCGTTCACCACATTCCGCAATGCATTTCTTCTTTTTGTTTCGACAAAAAAGGAGAGATAGGATTAAGTTCATACATCACTGTTAACATCACAGTACATGCTTTTATGCTTAAAATAGTTTTCACAACTTACATAAAACTAACTTAATCTATATTTTTAAAAAGACATTCACTTTACTTACTCCATTACTTAAAAATAAACGTTATGTTTTGTCATCAACAAAAAGGGGGAGATTGTTAATACAAATATCATCCTAAAAACGTTATTTATATTTTACGATCTTTGCTTTATTTTATTAATGACAATTATAAGGTTTATCTTTAGCAAAGCATAAGTATATGTTAAAGTCTTTTACATTTTAGTAACAAGCTTTTTAAAACACATTTACATATCATATGATCACTAGGAATTATACATTGCATACATATATACATTTACATGTTTATTTTTATTTCTTAAAAATGGAAATACACATGACATCATGGCATACCTCATTAGAAAATCTTAGTTGACTTTACAATATATTTTGGAAAGATCTTGAAGCAAAGGAGTTGACTTTGTAAGATCTTGATAAGACTAGACAAGATATGGTAAGATTTGGAAAACTCTTAGCTGGCATGTTCCCGCGGAACCAAACCAGTACAAGGGCGGAACCCTTATTTTGGGTCCGCCAAATCCGCCAGTTGTCTGATCAGTTTTGCCTATAAATAGCAAGCTGATCATTCAAGGACAACCATCACTCATATAGCTTAAATTACACATTCATTCATTTATACATTACTAACCCATTCATTCATTCATTCATTTCATTCTTAGTGATCTTCCTTTTGTAGCAAAGAGATCAAGCATCAAGGATTAACAAATCTGTTGCAATCCTGTTAGTGTAGTTACTGTATGATTTGTTAGTAGTTCACACATCATTGTTATACCATTCATTCAGTAGAGTCCGGTTAGTGTTTTAGTCCTCAAAACACATAGAGTGTCGGGAGTGGTTGAACCCTTGTAAAGAACTCGACATCTAGCTTAGTGTCGGAAATTGTATAGGCGACGTCAGGTTGGTTCTACCTTGAACTAGAACCCGGTATTTAGCTTAGTACCGAAAAAAGGTGTAAGCGACGTGTGTAAAGGTTTTCTCCGCCGAGAAGGGAGCTTGTTTCTTAGTGAAGAAAAACTCTCGAGTAAGAGGCTCGAGGAGTGGAGTAGGGCAAGGAAAAGAGTCCTTGTAGCCGAACCACTATAAATCTCCGTGTTGTGGTTTGATTGTTCTTTTTCCTTACTTGCATTACTTATATTGATTGTTTGTGTGCATTAACTTGAAATCACGTTAAGTCTCAAAGCGAATTAAATTTAAAACGGTAAAAACTATTCAACCCCCCTTCTAGTTTTCCACAGTTTCAATCCCAAGTGTTATTTCCGCTAACACTTGGGTATAGATTATTTTGATTAATTTCTAATAAGAATTTAAACGTTGAAAAACTTGTGTTTTTATCTTTACGTTTTACTTATTTTTTTAAATTAATCAATACATTAAATCAGTCATGGAACACAATTAGATTAACTTTGTAGTTATTTCTACTTGTGTAACGGGAACAACAGATAGTCTTATGTGCAGTATGTATACTTAAGGTTGGGGCAAGGCTCGATTTTAATGGGTTGTTACAAGTCTTAATATGGTTTAAATAGTATTAATCAATATTAGAGGATGTTAAAAGTATGAGAATTTAAGACATTATTATTTTTAAATGTAACTTATAATTATATGTATGCTGAATTTTTATGCTTAGCAAAAGTAACTTCCTTTTTATAAAAATGTTTTTGGTCTTACAAATTTTAAGATTACTATATTTAGAATGTCCTAAACCCTTTATAAAGAAGTATAGATAATACATATAAACTTTGAACTATTCATAAAATGAATTAAGTGGATGATTTAAATAAGTTTTTAATGTTAAGAGGATGCCTTTAAGTACTGAAAGATTATATGGATAATAAAGTAAACAGTTAAATCTTATTCAAGATTCAAATACTTGATTTGATGAAATGAGATTTAATGACATAACGAGATATGAGACAAGTAAGTTATCATTGTTACTTCATTCAGTTAATATCTAAGTGATGACAAACGATATTAAATGAAGTATTAACATTTGGAATGTTTAAACAGATATCTATATTATAGACGTTTAAAGATTTTGAGAATTCTTGGAGATTTTCAAAAGGGTGTTAAACGAGTCTAATTGACTCGATAAATAAAATTGAGGAAGTTAATTCAAAAGTCATAATTAGACAAATAGTTTACTTTATAAGTAATGAGTGATTTAGAATATAACTCATGTAATAATAAGAATTATTATTCTATGCAGAATTAATGGAATTGTACAATATATATAAATCTATAGGATATGAGATATGATAGATTAATTATATATGTTGTGATAACATGAGTTTAAAAAAAATGAGATATATGAAACTTGAGATCTAATCTTTTATAATCTGTATGATCAAGATTTCGGATTCATGGATATGTGATCTATATGAGTCGAAATCTATTACTAAAATCTAAAGGATATCGAATCTTTAGATTTAAGGTAATTGAAAGATAGATCATGTTATGGCTAAAGAAGTCTTAGTTAGATACTAAACGTAAGATAAAGGAAAGGGTGATCAGTGTTTTGATTAAAGGTTAATTAGAATTCACATTTGGATACATTTTGAAGAATTTTTGAATTCATTGCAATGATGATCAAAGTTTCAATTAAGCAACAATCTGAATATTGATTAGAGTAACATTTAATCAATAGTTTTTATTGTTCTAGCTTTGACCAAAATGTTGATTGAGGACTAGTGCATATGTGCATTTGGTATGAAATATATGTGGCTTGGAGAAATAAGGATATTATAAGAGCATAATGATCTTTACGAGTTGAGGATAAAATGTTATTGCCTTTGTAAGATCCGCAAATACAATAAATGATAAAGGCAAAAAAGTCATATATAAATCGTTTATATTGATGATTATGAAAGTCATAAGGCCTAAATTATCTTATTTTAGTATCTGGTTATTGGAACATAAAACATGATTATGTAATGAAACACTACATTAAGCCTGTAACTTATTTGACTTGTTTCTGACTTATTTGACTTAGTTATGGTTTGTTTTAGGTGTTTGTGACTTATTTGACTTGTTTGTGACTTATTTGACTTGTTTTAGGTGTTTTGTGACTGGTTTGATTAAATTTTGTCAAAATGAATCACTTAGGTACAAGACATATAAAAACTACATAGCAAAAACATATCCAAACCTATTCACCCTGCAAACTGCGGACTACATTTCCATACTCATAGATCTAAACCGAATCTATGCAAAAACATGTAGCTGCCATAGATAAGAAAGGACCATAAGCAGGCATCATCAAGCAGTTGCACTCCAACTATCCAACCTAACCTGCAAAAGTTACAATTGAGAACAAGATTACATTTTCTTCTAAAACTCTACCATTCTCAGCTCATGTTTGACTTATTTTTGTCAAGTTAAGTTTATGGTAAAATGAGTCACCATGCTCAACAACCCAATGCCATCCTGTTGGAATATTAGAATCATACATCTATAAACTAATAACCACATAATGAACATCAAAGCATGCACAGCGGATTGGATCTACAATAACATATAATTAATTAACTAAAATTAAATAAACGCGTACCTTTTGATTCCTAGCAAGAACAAGGAATCACGTGCTCCAAGAAAAATATAAACCCTAATTGGGTTTATTGAGGATCGATCACAATAAGGGTCGAATGGGGAAATCACCACAAGCTAAAGTAAGCTTGTTACTCGTTCTTGTACACACGTAATACTAGCGTTTCAATGGGAAAAGCTAGGTTCTTGATCACAAACAAACCAAACACTTTATAAGCACTACTTGGATCGAAATTCCTAGTGGAATTAAAAGAGTCGATCGGTTTGTACTTAAGAGGAGAAGAGGAAGAGAAGTTTGGCTTGCTTAGGGATTAATGAATACAATGTGATTGTATTTATAGGCACCCTTTTCTTGTTCCCCACTCCAAGGCAAACCGAAACCCTAATCCCATAAGGGAGGGGCCGGCCATCTAGTCCCCTTGTGGGTTCTAGATTCTTCTTTCCATCTTTTGCAATATTAGTCCTTTAACGACCGTTATCTCTAACTCCGTTAAGTACTAACACCCGTTAAGTTATTCGTTTGTGAAATGAATAAATATAAAATATATTTAATTTATTCAATCCATTGAAACTCTTACGTATTGTGTGTAATCCCGAGTCTCAGGTTCGAAACCGGACATACAAATATTAATTTATATCCACAAACTCTAACAGCTCCCACTTGGATATTCATTAATATCGTAATGACATGGGCTAGTCTAGCTTAACAGATCCCAATGCCCCCAGATCGAACCGAGTATGGTTTTCCTGGAAAAAACCACGTGATGATATTATCATCATACTTATCCTTTTGTTTCTAATACCGCGTTAATATGGATATGGATCTAGGTCATTCCATAATAAACTATTCTGTTTCTCGTTATTAATAATTGATCAAGATTACCAAAACATCTGAACGTCTTCCAGATAGACTTTGGGTACGGCCGTACAAACATCTTGTCAATCCTACGAGGGGCCCAGCAGTATTATACTTCAAAACAAATTTGAAGGAACAAATCCTTTATTGACTACGAGCGTGACCCTCGAACTTTGCATCACCTCCAAAAATAGCCCTTATAACTACCTTTTACGGATAGCGTTAGACTACCTTACGGAAAATGAGCTACATCCTTGGCAGTCACCTGGTATCTCAAGTCTGAGGATAAATTTTCATGATTTACTTAATGACGACGATCCATAAAGTATAATCATGTGGTTGGGATAAGTCCTATATTCAATTTATCCAATATTGAATGTCATGTGACATTGGTGTCTCAACCTTACAGTACATTCTACCAATCCTCACATTTGTCTTAGTTCAATAATATTCCCATATTATTAATTGACAACGGACAATTTAGAATAACATAAGTTATTCACGGATTTAAACATGCAAATACATGATACAATATTATAAATGAGAATAAACGTTATCCATACTTTATTTCATTAAAATAATAATTGCATTAATATCCCTTATCCAAAATAGTAACTAGATCAATGCATGATAATTCTTATTAATGAATTATGCCACAAGTCATGTTCCACATACTTGTTGACAAGGCATAAATCAACTAATGTTGATCTATCGGAATTTTGAGAATACTTATTTCAATAATGAAATTCTTGTATGTGTGTATTCATCTATCTAGATATTGCTAAATACTTCATAAAATGCGTGACATCCTCATGCACGAATTTATGACAATTAAACTACCAAACCTTGTAGTTAAAGTATTCTAATTCTTTATGTATAATGCAACTATGCTCATATTGAGCACAACTAGTATACATGGTCTCCTAATAAGGATGAGCTCCCACCATGACTAGTATTGAGTGTCATCTCAATCTTACTAGCATTATTGTATGTAAACAACAATATGCTCTTTTAAAGTTCCGTAAACTTTTAACATTCATCATGTAGTGTTTGATATCTTCAAATCCTTCAAGATTTGACCACAATATCAATCAAGCAATAACTTGCCATATGGTTCGTATTTAGAATTTTTGAGCAAATCCAGGCTGAGGATGTAAATTCTAAACCATATCCATTACACTTAGCTATCTAATAATTTTCAATTAGTTACTAATGTTGTCAATCATCTTGCATCCAAGTATGATACAACAAGCAACATGATGTACATGAAAAATCCTTGTCAACCTTAGATTTTGTTCATGTCATATCTTTCCAAAGATATGTTTCTATTTATACCTTCTAATAGAATATCATGTTCTTTTAGAATCAATTATTTTTACCGCTTATGTTTATAATCAAATAAACATATATTCCAAGGTTTTATTTTCTAAATTTTCATGTGAAGTTTCATTCCAAACCAAGACTTAACATTTCAACGTTAATGGAATGGTACTTCCTATATGTTATACAACATATATGAAACAAGAAAATAAATATATCACTCCCACTAGCTTTCAGGAATATTAAGAAATATCTTATTTTAATTATAAATCAACACTAGATTTAACAACTAACAATAAGTATATCTTCTAGATGCATGCATTAATCCATTCACAAATGATTTGCACTTTGTATACTTCTAAAGATTATTTGAATTCAAAACTCCTTTCAATTACTTTCCGTCCTCGCACAAGTAATTATCCAAGAAAGAGTTTTGATATTCTATTATTAATTTCATATAACATAAACTAATAATGACAATCATAATCTTTATACATTTAATGTGTTTAGAAAGAATTTTAATCACATTTAATTGCTTAAATGTGATTGATAATCTTTTCACATATTAAATATGTATACAAATTTTGTCCATATGATTTCTACACAAGAATTTAAATCTCTAGGATTTTCATTTCCTTTGTAGAAATTCATTTCCTTTCTATAGTGTAACTATAGAGTTTAAGATCAACTACGTTTCCAAACTAGTTATCTTATTGGACTGCATCTAATTATTCATAGTATGAGTAATTTGCCAAATAAACATTTTCAATTTATTAACAGGTTTATTACAATCCTGTAACTCATAATCCTCAACATATTCTACAAATATTTGAGATATCCTTGCGGATCTATGAAAAGAGAATTCCATCATCTTGAGATTAATCATTAACATGTTTAATCCTCATTATGATTTTGCTAGTGTATTTTAGAAGATCACGTATCTTATAATTTTATCTTATCAAGATAAAACTCCCACTTGCCTTTTGCAATTTATAGAATATGTATAAATTCTTGGCAAACAGAGCAACACAACTTGTTCTCTTTTGGGACTTTTACAAATACATATTGACAGTTCCTAATCTTAATTTGTTAATAACCTACTCACAAGTAGTTTAACAAATTCTGAACTTCAAATTAAAGATTTAATGTGATTAATCACATACCATAATAAATGGTGTCTTATAATCTTCTAGGTTGGAGTCAAATTGAGTATATCCAATCCATACTCAATTTTCTAACCTTGATATCTTTAGGAAGAGAAGAAGATATAGTTATCTCAAATCAAACAATATAACAAGAGTTTGATTTTTCTAACTGAACATACCATAATTACTATGTATTCCATTAGGATTAATATTGTAAGTCTTTCTTACAATATATAAGATAAATATATTTTGTTATGGCTTACCTATTTACCAACTAAGTAAATTTAATGGTACAATAGATTTTCCAAGTCAATTGCATACTTTATAACATAAGCGCTTTATTGTCCAAGCCACTTAATATCTATGTCTTATCAAAAAGACATAAACTGTTATAATCCCAATGTACGTTACAAATCATTGATCAACTCAATGACTTCTTGTATATGTCTTAATTAAAAAAACATAACAAGTTAACGTTTTACTTTATTATAAGTCTTACAACAAAAATTTCATATTTATATTTTTACAATAAATATAAATATGCATAACTAAAGTAATTATGAATACCACAACTTGGTTTCAATAGTTATTTCAAGTTAATTTATTACTTCTTATATTTATGTCATTCCAAGAATACATAAATATTCAAGTTTGAAGTAGTATAAGATTACTTCATTTATTTGTGTCATTACAACAATACATAAATATTCACATTTGAAGTAGTCTTATTATCATATTGACACTCGTTCTAATGATTATCTAATTTAGGAACTTGTAAATTAACATAATTTCATTATATCAGCTGAGGCTGCTAATAATGAAAGTATGTAATTTACCTTGTCATTAATATCTAGTAATGAAAGTAGATATTAACTCCAAGTGTTCTATTATTAGAATGTGTTTAAAACACATTAGAACATTGGTCTCTTACCTTACAGTCAAGAGAAACCTTTAAATCATATTTCTTTATGTTGTTGCTTGCACACTATAAATATTTCTCCCACTTGTGCATGGAACAACATTACGTATCAGATAAACAACACATCAATAGTTTGCTTATTTGATCAATATGATTGTGTCATAGATATAAGTAGATATAGAATCACCTTGTCTAGTAAGAAAACGTACACGACTATCCTTAATACCACAAGTGTCTATAATTGGAAAGTATTTATCTCAAGAGATTCTAGAGATAATCTAGGTTACTACCAAGACTTGTAGCTCTCACTGAATTTAAGATCACTACATGAACTCTTATTCAGTAATTACAACACAATGCTCCCACTGGGTTTGACAACATTATAAGTGTTGCATAATCAGTAAAAGCAAATAGCGTGCTGTTTACTTTCCTACACCTTTGATGAATCCCTTACATAACGTTACTAAGGTACTTCAAAGAATGTATTCTACTTTTTGAATGATGGAATATCCATCAATGCAATTAACTTGAAAGAATTGGGTATGCAATTTCTTCCTTAATTTAGGTCTACCATTACCACTATGGTATGTAGCACCCTTAAATTGTCAAAACACAGCAGCTAGATCAATCACTCTAGTTTTGCCTTTAACCAATTATGCGGTAATTAGTCTAGCTTCTAATTTAATAACTCCTAACCATGCAATTTCTTAGGAAATTCGCCATGAGTCATTTCTTAGAATTTAGACAATTCCAATTATCCTATTATACCTTTCTCATTCATGAAAAGGAATAGGATTAAGTCTCACTCTTCACACGGAAAGTAGACTAGGTTTATTCTTTTCAGTAAAATTGACTCTATCCTAAACCCCTACGGGTGTAGATCAATTTACTACTAAAAGAAAACCCTACGTTTACGGTTTTAACATTGCATTAAATACATTTAAAAGAATTTTTCAAAATTCAATTTTAGTATTTTCGATAATAACTTTTCAAGAAAACTAAACACCCACGGTAAATGAAATTTTACCATTTAATTTTCATTGAAAACTAGGATCCAAATTGACGTCGTTTCATCACATCAGCTGAGGCTGCTAGCAATGAAAGTACTCAATAAGGTACGGATCAAACCCAATTGCCAATATCCAATTGCAATTCCTAGAATCATGGGACTTACATTATTTTGCCAACATCAGTTGCAAATGTAAGCATGTTTCATCCCCAAATCTTTATGCATTGACGCTGTTTCATCACATCAGCTGAGGCTGCTAGTAATGAAAGTGCTCAATTAAGTTAACCAATTTAGAAACATGTAAATTGACGCCGTTTCATCACATCAGCTGAGGCTGCTAGCAATGAAAGTGCTCAATTTACCCATTTTGATTACCATTCTTTGAATCATTACATCAGCTGAGGCTGCTAGCAATGATAGAATGTCATCTTAGGTGTTTCCGTATTAATTGGTTGGCATATTACTTAAATTTAAGGGTATTATATTTTTGATGTGTAATCAAAAAATATGTACAAAGATGTCATGCATTCATCTTTGTATCATATGTTTTCTACAAATCTGTTTACTCATTCGCAGCTTAAATCAACAAAATTTAATTGATGGCATTGAGAAACTTACAACATTGCCTTAAGATGCTTCGTACTTTTTCATGGTGTACTTGGTAAGTCTATTATTGACGCACAGGCGAGCGGAGGGGCAAACGTCCGCCGAAGCTAATTAAAAATGCGCCCCTTTCGGATGACAATTTAATGTCAAGCCTCCTTATACCCACTTTATAGTTTGTCAATAATAGATCCGCCGCTTCGACCACTTTTGTACAGTCGCATCAATCAATTAAAACTTTAAGATTTAAAGCTTAAAACAATTTTATGTAGTAAATTATTAATTGCTAGTCTCGCCTGGGAGCAAATTACCGTGCGAAGCGAACCACTATCGGCACATAAGACTTGGCAATAAATAGTTTACTACAAAGGTTTCATAGTTATTAGGTTCATTTATTTTTTATTCAAAAAATTACTCTCTTTGATGTTACAATCCATCATAATTAAACACAAAGAACAAGTAATTGAAAAAATAAATAAACACTAAATAACACATATATGATCATTAACAATATCATATAGCCACATGCAAACCTTTTTGATAAATCCTATTAATTTTCTATGTGAATTTATAATGTATCTAATCAATAAAACTCCCATTGGTTTTCGAGCTCATTGTACCCAATGGACCACAGACGCCAAATAACTTGGCCGCGTAAGTTTTAATTAACTAGATACCACATTGCACATAACCAATTAATTAATATATTTAATTAGGGTCTTCCCTAATTTTAGATTTATCTTAAAACATGTAGCAAATTAAACACATAACATTCCATGACAAAACATGCAAGATTTTGTCATGGATCTCATATAGCACTTAAAATCATGTATCACATATTTACAAGCCTATATAGTACGCAATCTTTAATTAATGACATCACATAAGGTATTCATTAATTAATCCTTAAAATTGCATGCAATCCTAGGGTTTCTACAAAAACTAAAACCCTAAAAAATTAAATATGGGTGTCGACCCAAATAAAAAATTAGGGTTTGAAAAGAAAAACCCTAGAACAATCATGATTGCATGTATCTATTCAAACAAGATCCAATTTTAAGGTTTTTAGTAATTAATTACATGTTAAAAACGGGCTCATGATGCCACTGTTGGAATATTAGAATCATACATCTATAAACTAATAACCACATAATGAACATCAAAGCATGCACAGCGGATTGGATCTACAATAACATATAATTAATTAACTAAAATTAAATAAACGCGTACCTTTTGATTCCTAGCAAGAACAAGGAATCACGTGCTCCAAGAACAATATAAACCCTAATTGGGTTTATTGAGGATCGATCACAATATGCAAGGTTTTCAAAATCGGGATCCTACTTAGGATCGATTTCGTCTTTGCAAGATCGAGATCGTAAGATTGGATCGGGATCTTAAGATCCTACTATAATGTCATTTTGTTAATAGTTTTTGTAATATTATACAAATCTATAAATTAATATATATCATAAACACAAATTATGTAAATACTTCATAGAAATGTTGTCTTAAATTATGATTATGAAAATTTTAAGAATATTAACATGTTGTTTTTCTTTAAATTCTACAAAATACATTCCATAAATTTTTAGTTTTTTTAGTTTGTGGCTCGAGAAAAGTAAGATCGGATCTTATTAGATCTTAAGATCCTATGGTAAAGATCGGGATCCTATAAGATCTTAAGCTTTTAAAGATCTTTTGTAAGATCCGGATCGTTTTTGCTTTGCAGTATCGTAAAATCGTAAGATCCTAAGATCAGGATCGGGATCCTGACAACCATGACAATAAGGGTCGAATGGGGAAATCACCACAAGCTAAAGTAAGCTTGTTACTCGTTCTTGTACACACGTAATACTAGCGTTTCAATGGGAAAAGCTAGGTTCTTGATCACAAACAAACCAAACACTTTATAAGCACTACTTGGATCGAAATTCCTAGTGGAATTAAAAGAGTCGATCGGTTTGTACTTAAGAGGAGAAGAGGAAGAGAAGTTTGGCTTGCTTAGGGATTCAAGATTAGAGATTAATGAATACAATGTGATTGTATTTATAGGCACCCTTTTCTTGTTCCCCACTCCAAGGCAAACCGAAACCCTAATCCCATAAGGGAGGGGCCGGCCATCTAGTCCCCTTGTGGGTTCTAGATTCTTCTTTCCATCTTTTGCAATATTAGTCCTTTAACGACCGTTATCTCTAACTCCGTTAAGTACTAACACCCGTTAAGTTATTCGTTTGTGAAATGAATAAATATAAAATATATTTAATTTATTCAATCCATTGAAACTCTTACGTATTATGTGCAATCCCGAGTCTCAGGTTCGAAACCGGACATACAAATATTAATTTATATCCACAAACTCTAACACATCCAAGTATATTTAACACTTTGTCATCACACCAAAGTGTTCTTCAGGGGTACATTTTCAAACAATAATTTGGCTAAAATGGTTAAGAATCACAATGGTTATCAACCCAATCCAACATAAGTATTCTTCACTTGGTAAAGTCAAACACATCAACCAAATCAAAGGTTTACAACTCAAAATGGATAAGAGTGTTGTTCAAATACATAATACTCAAAATAGACAAGATTGTTGACTTTCCTAAGTCAAACTACAATATTTTGTTTGTTGACTTTCCTAAGTCAAACATATTTAGCATTGAACAACCAAACACTATCACTAACAATAACAACCCACATTCACTTGATCAAACATACTTACAAACCAAAATGTTATAAATATTTTTATTGATCAGACTCCATAACAACCATCACAATTACTACTTCACTAACCAAACACTATTACCTACTCCTTCACCAAAATACTAAAAACATACATCCACCACCATCACAATCTAACAACAACTGCCCAAAAGAGATTTAATGGTGGATGGATCAAGACATGTCAAGCAGTAAATTAAACATACAACCCAAACAAAACCCAACTGATGATGAGATATTTCTTGTACTTGGACCGTTGTTCTTCAAGCAAACCAACAACCTCTTCAAGACCATTAAGCCTCCTCAACAAACCAGGGATAATCTCTACTGACCTTAGGCACATAAGAGCATCATCCATCCAAGAAAAGGACAGTTTGAGTCCTGAAACACTACATTCGTGTAAATAAACAAAGCATTCATATTAACAAAACTTGATATACATTTCACCAACTAACAAAACTTACATATGTTGAACAACCATAGAAACACCGACTTGGATTCCTGTCTGTCCAGGAAGTCTTGACCACGGCTTGTTGACCACATGTACAAACCACCATTTTTGCAGACTAGTGTATGTGTTTTTCAAAGTTCGAATGTGGAAAATAATAAGCGTACAATTATATTAATATAAAGAGATTGAGGGTCAATGGGGAAACAAGCTGAGAAGAATCTTGTGGACGAAAGCTAACTTTCTACAGTGCTAAACAGTAGCAGGGACGAAAGGAAACTTTGCTACAAGCGTGTAAATGACGAAAAAACCAGACCAATCCAACTCAGTTAACGGTGAAACATAACGAGGGTTATCTATAACGGGGCTGCAGGGACCAAATGGGTAACCGTGCAACAAAATCAAAACGGGGGACCAAATGCGAAAACGGGGTATGGTTTAGGGACAATCCATGTAATTTATCGTTAAAATGAATAAAAAAGCTGATGTTCCATTCTTCAAAACACACCCTTATTCTAGAAGCTGCGTGCCCCAAATTTGTTGAAAAATCGAAACTAATAGTAAAATTGTTTATATTTTGTTTGTAGGTTTATTATTCATCCTGCGTATGATGATAATGATGATGATGAAGAAGATTGTTGTTTTTGTGTGCTCTTGAAATTAGGGTTTCATTCCAGCTACCTACCAGAGTTTTTTTTTTTTTTCTTTCTAAACTTGGTGGGAGCTGCTTATTTCAATGTGCTTACTTATTTACTTTTGAAATTAGTTTAACCTAAAACCTATCATGAATTGATTCTTCATTATTTTTGTTTTGAATTAATTTTTTTATCAATCATAATGTATGCTGTATGAGTGAACTATATATAGAGCAACGAAATATTTATATCTATATTCGATTTTTTTACCCATTTAAGAATAGTTTCATATTTCAGTCACTGTCTAGTTTTATGTTATTCAACATACATACTTGAATATACAAATGATTTCCATTACGTCTACTATCTGATTTGGACAGAATTTTAGATAAGATTACCGTGACTCTAGTGCAACCCTTTGGTTTATTATTTGAGTTTGCTATAATTTCTTTTTAATTATTTTATATCACTTCTGATGGAATATTTGGTACTAGATGTATTATGTGGTGCTAATTCTCATTTTTATACCAGGTTTGAGGAACCGAAAAAGATGTCTTCACCGTATGTTGTCCTTGAAAATCGTTCCCTTGATCAGTGGAAAGTAACTGAGCTCAAGGAAGAACTCAAGAGACGGAATTTAACGACCAAAGGATTAAAAGATGATCTGGTTAAGAGGTTGGATGAGGCTGTTCGTGCTGAAAACCAAACTCATGACAATGGCAACAATGCTGAAAGTCAGAGCTTAGGGGAAGATAATAACATAACGGAGAAGCTTGATATAAACGAGAGCCTAGAGAAAGATAATAACGGGATAGAGAATTTGGATACTGAAAATAGGGATGTTTCTGTAGAAAGCACAGTATCCGTGGAAACTTCTGTTATAGTCAGCGAGGTTATGGTATCCGATGAGGTGCGAAAACAGGATTCGCAAACTAATAAGGGAGAGGTCTCAAACTTGCAACTGTCGAAGGGTGAGGAGTCAAAGCCTGAATCACCATCGCCAATGGGGAACGCCAAGCCTAATTCATCTGATATTGGCAGCCAGGTAGTTGAGGTCAGCCAAGTAAAATCTGATTCTATTTCTATTGATAGTGTGTCAATTACTGAAAAGAATGAACTAAAGGATAATGTAATTGCTGATGATGTCAAAATAGAACTTGATGTTAAGCCTGAGATGGCTGCGCAACCATCATTCAGCAAAGTTGCCCTTGATGATACAACCATCATTCAACATGTCGATGTTACTGAAAGTATAAGTATATTCAATAAAAATGATAGCGAAGATGTGGGTTCTCCAGAGAAGTTAAATTTAGATCGAAGTTCTGGTGATGATTCCATGGAATAGGATGTATCGGAGACTAAACAAATTGATTCAAAAGTCAGTTCTCATGACATAGGAGATATAAATGAGAAAGTGCAAGTACCTCCTGTAAAGGAGGATGAACCTCTTGATGTTATGGTCGAGGCTACACCTGCTGCTAAGAACGCTGAAAGTGCTAGAGATAAAAGTGATGCTGCTGCCGTGTCCACTAAAAGAAAGCTAAATGGTAAACCTTCCCCTTGAGCATCTTCCCTTTCTTTTCTTTTTTCCCTTCGCCATGGTTTTTTAATTACATCTTCTCAAATAATGTTGGTTTAGACCTGGCTACTATTTGACCTGCCTGTTTTAACTGTATGCTTCACTTTAAAATAGTGAAATCCAACATTATATGCCATTGCCATCTCTTTATATGGGAGACTGTTATCATTTGTCTCTATGTGCATCATGAACTAGTAGCCTTCTTTATAATTATGAGTATGAGATCATTTGAAGCAGAATGGAATGCTTGGTTGGAAATTGGAATTCAGTATGCAGCACCTATCTACTTGTGAACCAACCGACTGTAATCTTTTATGTCTGTAAGACAAGATAGTTCTCTGACATGCAGCTTGTCGTCTGTTAAATGTATATGGATGTCTTGTCATTATTGTCGCGTCATATGTGAATAAGTTTTGTCATCCGCTGATTGTTGTCAAACCTAGCTTTTGTTTCGTGTTTTCTGCTAGCTAAGCTTTTTCTAAGGTGGTTACATTTTTGGAGCTACATCTTTGCGTCATTTAGCAAAGGGTGTATCTTCAAGTAAAATGTCTATCCAATTTTACTTTTGACTAGGATCTTTTCACCCATTTGAAGATAAACACGATTTGTGAAATCAAACTAATTTTTTATTAACTTCTGGTTGTGAAAGATCGAGAAGGTGGTTGTGTGGGGTCTTCAGTATTGCTGTATGAAACATTGTTCTTTATTGTACTATGGGAGATTTGGAGCAGTTGCCTTTGTAGCAGGCGCCTTTGAAACAGCTAACTTTGGATTATAAAAATTTATTCACCTTAACATAGATCTGATTTATTTGTTGTATTTATAACAGTTGAGCATACCGTAGTTCTACTAGCTCTTTGTTTTGAAGAAAACATAGGGGGTATTTGGATGCGTGCTTCAAAAGTGATTTAAGTGATGATGAGTAATCGGAATTAGATAAATGAATTGTGGAAAATAGTGTTTGAACATGCTTCTGTTTCAGGAAGTTGTAATAATCAGAAATTCAGAAAACCACTTTTTTTGGTGTTCTGACAATACTGATGTTTTCAAGTAATAAATAGCTTATAGCTCAACTGTTCAAAAAAGGACACTTTTGGAAAACGAAGACAATGTGGTTTAAAAGTCTTCCCCTTATGTATATAAAAAGGGGTAATAGGTAACTTTTCTTATCCTTAGGTTACTAGTGTCGTTGCAGCAGGTATGAACTGGTAATCCAAATCTAATGATTTGAAAACCTAAATTGTAAGATAATTATCTTATATATGTATTAAAAACTGATTATCGCAATTTGAAGTGGCAATAATCAGATAATCTTCCTAAATGCAAATTTGAGCACCTATCAGTCTGAATTATGTATTTATTAATTTATTTCTAAGTAGTATGCTTTTGCTGTTCCTAGTGTTAGCTAGCATGCTTGTTTTTTTATTTATTTTTATATTTTCCCTAACATGCATTTCTTCAACGTTGTGGTAATGACTATAAATCGCTCTCGTGGCAGAACAAGAAGCAGTGATCAATAGCGAGGTAATAAAAAGGCAGCGTAGGTGGAATTCGCAAGGCCTTAACATTCCTGAACAGCAAAACATTCGTCCTTCTGTCTCTACAACTCCAAAGGGTGGGTTCCAGGCTTCTATGAAGCACAATTTTTCGAGATCCAATTCTTCAGTTAGCCAAGAGGAGCTGAAGGAACGTGTTGGTGAGCCGTAACTTGTTCTTCCTATCGTGAAATGTCCATGACTATCAAGGAGTTTCCTAAACTTCTATTTACTTGTTAATGTGGTAGTTCCCCCATCGTCAAAGGCTCCAACGAACTCTCTCCGAATTGATCGTTTTTTGCGCCCATTTACTTTGAAGGCTGTGCAAGAACTTCTTGGAAAAACCGGTACAGTTGTTAGTTTCTGGATGGATCATATCAAAACTCACTGTTATGTTACTGTAAGTTCATTTTTCTCTCTTTTGCATTAGCATTACCTGTTAATGTTTTTGCCTGCTCATTTCACATGTAAAGTTTTGTGATTGTATTTGGGCCATGAGACATAGTAAATTAAACATGTAAAATTTCTTGGAGGAAGAATTGGGTCTTCTCGTATGAAATGAATTTTAACCTAATTAAAGTAGGTGTAGTCTAGGGTTCTAATGAGATTTTTGCACTTAGAAACTTTTTGGGATATTCCCATTTGACGAGTATTTCTAGTGTCCTTTTTATATCTTTTAAATTAGATTTAATGGTTTTGACTTTAGACCATTGACCAATACCTATAAGTCTTGTGAAAACTCATGGACTACTTGTAATAATTGGCATTTAGTTAATTTGGAAATATATATAATTGCTAAAAAGGAACTTTGATTTTTGGAAAACTGAAGGTAGAATGTTTTGCAGCTCTTTTAAAGAGGGAGGTAACTATTCCATAGGAAAATCTATGTCTTGTTTAACAGATTGATATGCATGAATTACAATATTATAGGCCACTTGGTCTTTGTATGTTCTTGCAAGTTGCAAATCTCCATGTACCACATACTTCTCTTTTCGGTTGTCTTCTATACTCTGTTCAATCTTTCACAACCTCTTGATAAACCTGTTATCAAGTGAAGAAATCTTACTAAGTATTATTTCTCTGACGAGATCATTCTTATTATTTTTGAAAGTTAGTGATCAATTTGACACCGGAAATCAGAGGTGTAAAAATGGGCTGATTTTGGTAAGGGTCAAATGGGCTGAGTTGGGGGTTGTGAAATGTGACCCTAAACTGTAGTCACCTGGAACTAGGATGGCCCCAGTATGGGATCACTGGTAGCTATATTCCTAAAGTTCAGTATGACAGGGGGTAGGCTCATTTTGGATTTCTCTGCTACGATGTACCATATACTTTAGTAATAATAAAATTGATGTCTTAGGTTTGTTGTTTGTATACGTTCTTAGCCATACTTCCATAATATATGAACTAGGTTTGTATTCATTAGGTAGACTCAGTTGACGTCACTTGATCGTTAACTGATCATGCTTTGAATCGGCCACGACAAGGAAGAAGTTGCGTGTTCTATTTGGAGTGGGGAATCTGAAACCAAAGACATCCCAGAGACATACTAGGTTTTACTAACCAATAAACATCAATAAATATACACATGTAGATGTAGAAACAAATATTTAAGGTCTATTGACTCTATTCATGTTCTATGATAATGAAGCAACTCCTCACTGTTATCATACAAAACCCAGCAGGAACGTTTCAGAACGTTAAACTCAATATCCAATTTGGCATCTGGGA
The DNA here is from genome assembly GCA_021014915.2 of Artemisia tridentata subsp. tridentata. Lineage (NCBI taxonomy): Eukaryota > Viridiplantae > Streptophyta > Magnoliopsida > Asterales > Asteraceae > Artemisia > Artemisia tridentata. The sequence continues at coordinate 250,481,912 of CP139504.1, forward strand.
TACATGACAAAAAAATGTGTGGGGTCTGGCGATCCATGTGATTATGCGTCTACGCCTCAAGTTCTTTCCCTCCAAGCATTTTATATCAACGTGGTCACAAGCGGTATCTTATCCCTCCAAGTATGATACTAATCTAATTTCTAGTAACGCGATTTAGTAGGTTGTAAGATTTGACGATACAACACTTTGGCAAGTTTGAATCCGTTTGATCAGTATTTGATTACTTTGGCAAGGAGTCGAAAATGTCACCCCTGCTGGAAAATGAACCAAACTTTCTTCAGTTTGGCTGCTGGCAAACTTTTGAATATATGAACTAAATTTTGAGCTGTCTGGCTTTTATAATTTACAAAATTATTTGCATGAACAAAGTGTCTCGCTTATCTAAATATTTGTGTATAATTCTCATCAATTTCTTGAATTGTAGTTTTAATTGTTTCTTGCATGTTTTGATGCAGTACTCATCAGTTGATGAAGCTGTTGAGACTCGAAATGCTGTTTACAACCTCCAATGGCCAGCGAATGGCGGCCGTCCCCTCGTAGCAGAGTTTGTGGATCAGTCAGAGGTGAAGAGTCGAACAGACGCCCCTCTGCCGTCTCCAGCAACTCCTGTCGCCACCACACCTACCTTCCCAAAACAGCCTCCAGCAGCCGCACATACCTTCCCAAAACAACCTCCAGCTGTCGCACAACCACCACAGCAGCAGCTTCCTCCACCACCTCCGCTCCCACTTCCACCTCCACCGCCATTGTCTTACCCACCACCATTAAGAGAACCAGCTCTTCCTCCACCTCCACCACTCCCTGAGAAATTCGAACCTCCAGTCGTGACCTTGGATGATCTCTTCAGAAAGACGCGAGCAACTCCCCGCATTTACTACTTGCCATTATCTGAGGAGCAGGTGGCAGCTAAACTGAAGGGTCAGGGGACAAATGCAAATAGAATATGAATGTAATATAATGGTAACAAGTATCATACAATTACATGTTTGCAGGTCTGCAGGTGTTGCTTACAGGAATCAGGGGTTGATTCAGGAGAAAGGTCGTTTGGCGTTAGATTTAGATTTTATCAAGGACTATATTTGTTTAAGACCGAAATGCCTCAACTCTCGTAACATGAGAGGATCAAAACTAATATTTTGCTTTCCTTATATTTCAATATTGAGGGGTGTTAAATCATTTTTACATGCCCATTTGAACCCTAAGAGTTACTCCGTACTGTTATTGCATAAAATGGCCTTGTGTTGTTTATGGCTCCTTGTTTGTGACAGAATGTTGCAACCTCTGCTCCATTTATTATTCTTGCAGGAGGGCGGGCATATCTTTAGTATTTGGTTTTCAGGCTCGGTTAAGTTTCACAGTGCTAGTTCAATGAAAGAATATCTTAAGTTAGTTAATTTGTCTTTTAGGTGGAAGGGTACTATTTTTTTTATCACTAAACGTTATAATCCTTTTGTAAGATTTGTCCTCTAAACTATACATACAACAGTTTATATCCCTTTTCACACAACTTACTTTTCAATCTCTTATACGTACATCCCTTTTAACAACTTACTCCTCGTCTCTCTTAATGCGCTTTTAGACTTGAAACAATCTATACTAAAATGTATTCCAGTAATTCACTTCACTAGCAGTTTGCAACTCGAAAGTCCTAAAATACAGTTTGATGACAAATTTATTTGCTTTTTTTCGTCTCATTTAGATTTTAATATTTAAATGAATACAATTTTGCAAATCATAGTACTAAAGAACAGAAAGATCTTCTCGTTTACAAAGAAAGATCAACTTGTTACACATGTGACAAAATACATATCGCAGATTTGCATACATAATTACGAAAAAGCAATGATATGATTTACATAAGTTAGAAGAAGTAAACACACAATTAACAGAAATAGTTAAATGAAAACTAAGATGATCAAGGAGAGAACAAGCCATTAATGGTTGCATGACCAATCTTGGACTTAGGTTCATGAACAAGTTTCTTCAACTTAGGCTTCTTGACCCACACACTACTAGATGAATACAACTGATGATCACCCAAATCTTCATTATGATCACTTAATGATGTTGACATCTTTTTCATCATCTTCTCATATTCTTCAGCCATCAACATTGCTATGTCAGTCATTTGTTTGATATTGAAAATGTACCTTTGATTAATACTTGAATGATTTAGGTTTGTTAAGTTCTAAGCTTTTTATAGGTGAATAAATTTATAAATAAGAGGTGAATGGATATGGATGAGGATCTAGTTTTTAATAAATCAAGTTGGCTGGTGTTGGTTTTGGAGTTTTTTGTCCCATAGTATTTATTATCTTCTCTTTATCTTCTTAGAACTTTCTTATTATATTTTATGTTTTTCTATCAAGTGTTTCTTCTAAATATTGTTCGTTATGAGTGATCATAAAATTCACTGAATAAATTTGTGGTTCAAATAGGTTAGTTGTGTTAAAAGATGACATAAGTAATGCAAATGAACCCAAATAGTTAATTACTCGCAAGTGTGTTTGGGAATAGCATTTTGCTTGTGCAATTGCTTAAAAATGGCTCAGCGATATAGTTTATACTTTATAGTTTTTCTTTGTTAGGTGTGTATATTTGGGGTGGTTAGGAAAGGGTCGAAAAAGGTCATAGGATCAACTCGATGAAGCCGCATTCCGAGTAAAAAAGACTCGTCCTTTCTGGATAATAAAAACATAAAAAACCACGTCACTTTATTGTTTTTTGCTTTTGTTTAAAATTAAGTACTTAAAAGGTGCTTAAAAAAAGTATGTTGATATTAGAACGATCAACAACCTGGAAGCAAGCTCGGGAAATCCGAACCTCGTAATGAAAACTCAACACACCACAGCAAGTTATGATCGACAGAAAAGAAAAGAACAAGCACAAGTAACCCTAACCAATTGTTTGATTAGTAAAGAAAGAATGACGTACAAGACCCTTCCCCCCTCATCTCTATTTATAGAGAATGAGAGGGAATCCAAAACAAACCGCCTTTGTATGTCGGCTGTAAAACAAGACCAAAATAAGGAAACTAGTTGTGTTTGACTTGGGACATAAGCAAACGTCAAACACCCTCCTCATGTTTCAATATTCGGCTAATACTTATTAGAATAAACACTATGACCCCTAGACTTAACAATAATGCTAATATAAAGACTAAACATAACAATTTCCACCTTAGGCTTTATATTAGCCTATACCAACGCTCAGCAACTCCAAGCAGTGTTGAAACTTGTGTCCAGGTACCACCTTCGTCAAGGCATCCGCAGCATTGTGTTCAGTACCCACTTTCAGAACTTCAACCGTCTTTGCTTCCAAGACCTCTCTGATAAAGTGATAACGCACATTGATGTGCTTAGTCCTTTCATGAAAAACATGATTCCGCGATAAGTGAATCGCGCCTTGATTATCACAATTAACTGCCACAGTGTTAAGCTCCACACCCAACTCTTCCAAGAGTCCCCTTAGCCAAATAGCTTCCTTCACAGCCTCCGTAAGGGCCATATACTCCGCCTCTGTAGTTGAAAGAGCCACCACGTGTTGTAGCGTTGCCTTCCAGCTTACAACACATCCCTGTACTAAAAACGCGTAACCTGTGATCGACCTACCTTTATCCGGATCCTTTGCGTAGTCTGAATCAACAAAACCTGTTACGTCCACATGGTTGCCATGATTTGTCCCAAACACCAAACCCACGTTTGCAGTACCCCGCAAATATTTCAAAATCCACTTCACTGCTTCCCAATGATTTTTACCTGGATTCGCCAAATATCTGCTAACAACACTTACTGCATACGCTATGTCTGGCCTCGTGCACACCATCAAGTACATTAAGCTCCCAACCGCATTTGAATACGGCACCTTACTCATCCTTTCAACATCACAATCCCTAACCGGACAATCCTTCAACGACAGCTTGAAGTGCCCACCCAATGGCATCTGAACCGATTTCCCATTGTCTATTCTAAAATTATTTAAAATCTTAGAAACATACCCGGATTGTGACACCCTCAGAATCTTGCGACTCCGATCCCTGATGATCTCCACACCAAGAATCTTCTTTGCTTCCCCGAGTTCTTTCATGTCAAACTCCTTATTAAGCAAAGACTTGATAGACCCAATCTCAGCCTTGCTTTTACAAGCAATCAGCATATCGTCTACATATAACAGTAGATAGATATACTCACCTGGTGCATAACTCCTGTAATATACGCAGCTGTCGTAACTGCTACGCTTAAACTCGTTGCTCAGCATGTACTCATCAAACCTCCTATACCATTGCCTAGGTGACTGCTTCAAACCATAAAGGGATTTCTTTAACAAACATACCTTGTTACCTTGTTCATATCCCGGTGGCTGCCTCATGTAGATCACTTCTTCAAGATTCCCATGTAAAAATGCCGTCTTTACATCAAGCTGCTCCAGCTCATAATCTCTACACGCAGTTAATGCAAGTATAACCCGAATAGATGTGTGTCGAACTACAGGTGAAAATACTTCATTATAGTCAATACCTGCCCTCTGTGTGAATCCACGAGCCACCAACCTTGCCTTGTACCTAGGCTTTTGAACACCTTTAATCCCTTCCTTTATCTTGAACAGCCATTTGCAGCTCACCAGCTTTTGCCCAGCTGGATGATCTACTAACTCATAGGTCTTATTCTTCCTCAGAGAATCCATCTCTTCATCCATAGCAGCTTTCCACTTAGAACTATCTTCACAAGCAACTGCCTCCTGGTATGTCAATGGTTCATGAGTATCTTCTTCCTCTGCTGCAGCAAACGCGTAAGCAGCCATATTACTCTCATCTCGAAACCTCAAAGGTTTCGTTCTTGTCCTTGGCTCTCTATCCCGAACCAACTGATAATCTGTGAGATCCGGTGTTTGATCATGATCCTGATCCCCTGCATCTTCATCATCGCCATCTTCCTGATCATCTGTCTGATCTTCCTCAAGCGAATGATTATTTAACCTTTGCAGTTCCACCTCAACCTGTAATTCCTCAACAGACTTATCAGTACCTGCACCAGAATCCTTCAATGTGTCTTTGTACATGACACTTTCATTGAAGACCACGTTCCTGCTAGTGACTATTTTAGGTGATTCATTATCAAGCCTATATAGCCTGTACCCCTTCACACCTTCAGGATACCCCAAAAGAACGCATTTTACCGCTCTCGGCTCGAGCTTACCTTGTTTAACGTGTGAATATGCGACACAGCCGAAAATCCTCAACATCCCATAATCACTTGGATGTCCTGACCACATCTCCATAGGTGTCTTTTTCTCAATCGCTGTCGATGGTGACCTATTGATAAGATATGCGGCCGTACATGTCGCTTCCGCCCAGAAGGTCTTGGGCAATCCAGACTGAATTAATAAACAGCGTACCTTATCCATGAGAGTTCTATTCATCCGTTCTGCTAATCCATTCTGCTGCGGCGTCCCAGCAACTGTCAAATGTCTAGCAATCCCACTCTCTGTGCACAACTGTTCAAACTCCCGGTTACAGAACTCAAGACCATTATCTGTCCTAAGCTTCTTAACCGTCCTCCCAGTCTGATTTTCTACTAACTGCTTCCACTCTTTGAACTTTCCAAATGCTTCGTGTTTGAACCTGAGAATATAAACCCATACCCTCCTGGAATAATCATCAACAATAGATAAGAAATACCTCTTACCTCCCAATGATTCCACCTGAGACGGACCCCATAAGTCTGAATGAACATAGTCTATCACTCCCTGAGTAGTGTGCCTTCCTACACCGAAACTGACTCGATGTGACTTTCCCAGAACACAATTCTCACAAAAATCGAGCTTACCTAGACTCTTCTTTCCAAACAGCTCCTGCTTTTCTAGCACCTGAAGTCCTGCCTCACTGATATGTCCCAGTCTTTTGTGCCAAACCTGCGCAAGACTGTCTTTTTCTTCAACACTAGCATTAAGCTCACCCGCCATTGCATGGCCATCCAAAGAGTATACGCAATTATCCCTTCGGGTTCCAGATAAAATAACCCTGGAACCATTAATCACCTTGATTTTGCCCGACTGCATTTTTACGGTATATCCCTCTTTTTCAAGAGTTCCCAGCGATATCAAGTTTCTTTTCAATTCAGGAATATACCTGACATTGTGTAACACAAAACTTGACCCATCTTTCAGTTGTACCCTTACCTTGCCAATACCTCTGATCTTGCACTCCCTGTTGTCACCCAACAGTACCCTGCCCCCATCGCATTCCAGAAAATCAAAAAATAAATCTAACCTGGGTGTCATGTGGTATGAACCTCCTGAATCCATGATCCAATCTAGCAGAGCCTCTGCACTCATAACTATCATCACCTCAGAACCGTCATAAATCGAACCACTGGAGCTTGGCTGATCATCTTTCTTGACGAAACCATTTGACTTCTTGCGATTATTCTTTGGACAGTTTCTCTTCAAGTGCTCCTCAGACTGGCAAATATAGCACTTGAGTCTTCCACCTCGAGACTTTGATCTTGACTTTCCCCTAGACTGATGCGAATTCCTGCGATCAGTTCTTCCCCTCACATATAACCCTTCACCATCATCCCCCTTCGCCTTAGACCTTTCTTTGATTTCCTTTGAATTCAGTGTGGCCATCACATCCTCCAAAGTCAAAGCTTCCCGTCCATAAAGCAAGGTATCCACAAAGTGTTCGTATGATGCTGGTAAAGAAGTGAGTAATAATAAAGCAAGATCTTCATCCTCGAATTTTACCTCAATATTTGCTAAATCAAGAACAATTTTGTTGAACTCATCTATATGCTCGGAAATCGTACGTCCAGCCGGCATGTAGAATGTATACAACTTCTTCTTCAGGAACAACTTGTTGGCCAAGGACTTTGTCATGTACAAAGTCTCAAGCTTGGACCAAACTCCCGCTGCAGTCGTCTCCCCGGTAACCTCTCTCAGAACCTTGTTACCTAAACACAAAATCATGGCACTGTGAGCTTTCTTGTTTAGCTCAGCTTTCGCTGTAGCATCCATATTTGCGGGTAAAACCTCCAGAGCTGCTTCACATCCATGTTGGATTAATAAAGCACGCATCTTGACTCTCCATAACCCGAAATCACCAGTTCCATCAAATTTCTCGATCTCAAACTTGGCTCCCGTCATTCTTTAATCCCTTTGTTAATTTGCTAAACCTTGTGAAAAACCTCACAATCACAAACCAACAAAGTCCCTTGTGCAATACCCTTCAAATTATTTAATCTTATATTGAATAATAAAAATAATATACTAACCTTATTATTATTATTCAAATATTATCCAAATAATAATATTAAGTTATTATTAACCTTGTACTTTCCACTAGTGAGAAAATAATATTATTCAAATAATTTGAAGTTACTGGTCTTCGACTTCTTCCCTGTCCTTGACGTGACAGAAAAAAAACAAACAAACCAGAAAAACGCTTTGTCGATCTTCAGTTAACCGAAAAACGACAACCTTTAACTTTCATTAACCTGTGGCAATAACCTCGACCACTCAAAAATCCAAGAACCTTTGAAGACTTCTCTGTCGCAAAACCCGAACTCGAAAACGATCTTCAAAGAACCCTTAACTGTCGACTAACCTTGCTGCAACCTTGTCGTCCAATAAACCGAACGCAAGAACCCTTGCTGTTGAAAAACGAACAACAAGTAAACCCTTTACAAGATTCGACCTAGCTTCCACACCTTCGAACCTGGCTTTGATACCACTTGTTGATATTAGAACGATCAACAACCTGGAAGCAAGCTCGGGAAATCCGAACCTCGTAATGAAAACTCAACACACCACAGCAAGTTATGATCGACAGAAAAGAAAAGAACAAGCACAAGTAACCCTAACCAATCGTTTGATTAGTAAAGAAAGAATGACGTACAAGACCCTTCCCCCCTCATCTCTATTTATAGAGAATGAGATGGAATCCTAAAACAAACCGCCTTTGTATGTCGGCTGTAAAACAAGACCAAAATAAGGAAACTAGTTGTGTTTGACTTGGGACATAAGCAAACGTCAAACACCCTCCTCATGTTTCAATATTCGGCTAATACTTATTAGAATAAACACTATGACCCCTAGACTTAACAATAATGCTAATATAAAGACTAAACATAACATAAAAAAAGTACTTTGAAAAATAGTGTTTGGTTTTGCTTATTGACACTTGCTGCTTATAATTGTAAATTATTACTTTGAAAATATTATAATTGTAAATTATTTTATTGAGTACTCTTCTTAATGGGC